>VCRD01000049.1:277479-303496 GCA_006783055.1 Trinorchestia longiramus
TTAGGAGTTACTTGTTTACGGCGAATTTAGTGAGAATTTCAATACAGGTAAGCCACAGTAAATGCACGAACAAGAAAAACCCCAGCGTCAGCTATAGTTCGGAACGCACAACTGTGATTGCCACACCATGTTAAGTTGAAAACTTTCTGCCCATTAGACCCACCAAGTTCTTGTTATTTATGACACACGACAAGGAGCTTCGCGAGCGACGCAAGTTTTCTTAGTCGATAAATGTCAAGCTGGAAAATTAGGAGAGTTTTTCAAGGGAACTACAGAACAATAAATGGATCGACTTGTCAAGTATGTTTTGCGAATAACAGAGTGGACTTGGTGAGTCTATTATCTACATTATACGCAAGGCTGGATTACTTGTGCACTAAGTTAACTAAAAATATGAACTAACACTCATTATAAAATTAGGTTCTGAATTCTTCATCGATAGAAAAATTACAAAACTGTACTCTGAAGTCAGAATATTGTGAAATGATGGTAAGCTGAAAAGGGATTTCTTTTCTGAATTGTTTTTTTGTTGACTGATAAGCGGAGAATCATTGTTCTGACAGAGGTTGCCTACAGTAGGTTAAAATAAAATGGAATGAGCCTAGTCTATGTTTTTATTTATCTATAATAAATAAAATCAATCTAGATGCATGGAAGATGAATGGAATTAAATATTCAGAATTAAAATCAATATTTAGGCAAAAAAAAACAGTAAAGCCATCCTGTCTTCTCTGAGAATAGATTCGCTCGTTTTTACACCATCACGACTTTTTTTCCTCTCAGATTACATAATCTATTCATTATAATAAAGGACATATGCTCGTTAAATAGTGAACGTGAGGCATAACTCCCACCGGTGGAACCCTCACAAAATTCTGTGTTCTAAGTTTTATGGATAATTTTGAAATCTTAGACACTCTCGGCGGTATAAGTAGTTTTAAAACTTTAGGATACGTATATTGTTATTCAATCATAAATGAACATCAACTCTGGAGCACTGAACATGAGTACAGACGTCACTAGCCTCGGACAAACCACACCCTTGTTTAGTGCTTCAGGGTTAAACAAGCGGGCTCATCCTTTATATGTTGTGAAAAAGTGGTTCGCTCATTCTTCCTTAATTTGCTATATGTAACATTTTCTATTTCAACTTCAGAAGTTAAAGTTTACTCAAATATTTTTGGAGACATACTGAGGAGTTGAAGTATTTCAGAGAGTTTACTTTGCTATACCAAGGATTTTTAATGATAGTAAATGTATAAATAAATCGTGTCTGAGTCGTCACAGTGAATTTAGTTTTCGTGAAATTCGAAACAGCGCAGCTTATGGTTTTAATAAAATGAAATGGATGATTGGAATCATATCAGCCCATCAGCTTAGGGTGCCTGCATTTGACCAGCCGTGAAAGTCAGAATTTTCGAGTGTGAGAAGTAAGTCCCCCGCTGTAGATTAATTTGGAAAGGAAACATCCATCAGGCGCCTGTAGAACTTGACAGAATATAAATTAATTCGCACATTAATAATCATTTATTTGATTTACTGAATATGTTGGTCAGTCTTATAATTTATTAGTTAATTGACGTAAATATCAAATGAGCGTATTTTACATTACAAATTTTTACGAATCTCGTTTAAAGACTATTTTCGAAAAAACGTACTTTCAAACTCAACGTTTCATGCATCAAGAGTAGTCAATCTTACCGCTCTTTATTATATGGATCAAGTCATTGTTTTTCTAGGAGTCAATAATACATTCTGTCTTGAACAATTAATAACTTGTGGTATTGCAGTGATTTCATGACAGCAAGCGAACAATTATGTTCTATCTTAATGACACGGACAGTATACGAGCGAAGAAAGATGGATATATCAAGTTGCGGCCTTATTTTGAAAATGATAGCTACAAAACAAATAATAATAAATATCATTGCAAGTAATTTAAACTTCATTGTAATGAGGTTCTTTGTGAGTGTTAAATGAATAGAAGCTTCCTGTAGCGTCTAAATTCACTGATATCAGTCAATGAAAGATACCCCTTTACTGAGAAAATAGAGAAAATTAACTTAATATGTAACACAATTATTGCTGCAGAAGGAACAGTTTATATTACATTAATGGCTTGACAGTGGTGGGTCCTACCAAAACTGAATAATAAAGCAGCGGAAATATTTACAACTAAAAATATTTAACTAAGAAAAATCTATATTCATCCTTCACCTGTTGATTCGCAGACATTGTCAGACTGTAGTTCTGTGCACTAAACATTCATATGAACGTAGCAATGCTGATGATATTGCTGGCATTTTGTACCAGTGAAGCCCTAAATCTATGATATTGAGCAATTAACATCATTTAATAGGATAGGAATGTAACTACCATATTATTTGTTCAAAATTCAAATCTGTATTGCCGTCGCAGTATAGGGGCACCGAAGTGATGACTGCACCGTTTTGGCGTTGATGTTTTTTGAGTCACGGTGGAACAAATGAATATATCCATAATTTACGTTAACATGAGGTGAGTAAATAACCAACAGATACCATAACATACAACAAGAATTTCCTCAACGACGCTGCCTGTGAGGGAAAATTGACTTACGCAATTTCAAAAAGTCCCGGCAACTGATACACGAGCTTGGACATTTCAGCGTGACAGACAGCATCATAGCTTTTCGATCTGGAAAGAATGGAGAGCCATTTTTTGTGTTATTGCTCTCGATATCGTCTGGGTTGGAATGAGAATTCCCATTCCTCGAGTGACTCGAGCTCTTCGCTAGGAATTTGTCGCCAGGCCTGTGAGAAAAAATATGCGATATTTGCAAAAATGGCAGTTGATCAGTGAGGTGCGAGAATTGCTGTCTCAGGCGACTGTTTATAATGGAGGACTTTCAACAAAACTCAGACTTCGTGTAATTATTAAGAACATTTTTTATGACTTCCCCTACGGGACAAATTTTTTTACAATATTGCAATGTCCTTTTTACTTACGAACTGAACTATATTCATAATTCACTGATTTATTTTGTTTCTAATCTTGAAATTAAAAAACAGCAGACCCCCTAAGAATATATTAGCTACCAGTACTTCCATGAAGCTAGCAACTACTGATGGGAAGAAAATGATGTAACATTTATGTTTTCAAATGTTTTTAGTCATGGGATGCGGCAAAATGGTCTGATATTTATTTAGGTTTAATAAAAGCGAAATCAAGTGAATAAAGAAATAAATTTAATTCAAAATTTAAATACATATAATGTCATTTTGCTACATCTGGTCTTTAAATTTTAAACAATCGAGAAGATGTCTTCACTTTTTAAACGCAGTGAATGCATTCAAGAAAGTTATTCATAACTCCAGTGTGCCTCACGCTGCATATGAGACTTGTGGTGCATCAGCGATGGAACGTCTGGAATCAGTCTGCTAATTGCTATAATATGCATCATTTTTCACAAAGATGTTGGCCAGGTAAACTGAAAATAACTTCAGAGAGATATATTTAGGCTTACTTCTCTCTAGTCATAGATGATTTATCAAGGGACGACCAATATTTTTAGAAATCACCGATAAAATAAAGTATTCATTGATTTAGTAGTTTTTCAATGCGAGCCTATTTTGACAGTAAATGGAATTCCACTTATTTGTTACAAATTCGAAATTTTAGTAGGATATTCATATTTTAAAAGCAGAATTAGCACGGATATCTGTATATAAAGGAATAGTTAAAGGCCAAGTTCGCTGGTGAAAATAATAAAACCTTTTATCTCACTAATGAACTGATTTTTAAAACTTGGAGCATTTTCCGAATTTCCCAGAATGTTTGTGCATTTGTTTGGAAAAGTTATTGGGCCCGAATGATTTTACGATCAGATGATTTTTTATACATTTAACAATACAAATCAATACAACCTGTGTCGTTTTTCTCCCTGGTTAACTTGA
Source organism: Trinorchestia longiramus (assembly GCA_006783055.1). NCBI lineage: Eukaryota > Metazoa > Arthropoda > Malacostraca > Amphipoda > Talitridae > Trinorchestia > Trinorchestia longiramus. The sequence continues at coordinate 281,415 of VCRD01000049.1, forward strand.
CAATTTTTGCTAAGTCATTTGATAACTCACTCAATAAAGGTTCTGAGAATTTTCTGCCTCATTCATCAATTCCCTTTGCCAATTGGATATCTTAGGAGGATGACATGTATTCAGAGCACTGAATGCAAGCTGAAACTCAGCGATTATTCCATCATATTAAGACGAGGATGTACACAAGGAGTACCTCATCGTAAGACTCATAAAATGAATGAAAACATGAACAAAATAAATAAGAAGGCTCCCCTAGAGGCGCCTGGAAGAGGATTGTCATGTACATCTGAGATATTTCTTCTCGGGAATTTAGAGACTCATGTGCACCAATCGGAAAGGGAGGAGAGGAAGGAAGAGGGAGGTATGGGAGTAATACAGGTATTGCTAATCTATCTTGGGGAATAATTAACGTCCTAACAGTTTGCTAAAACTTCTGGCAACTAAATCAGCCTACAATGTTGTAGGAACATAATACAAAATTAATATTAGACTTCTATGTTTCTTTCTTTCCTTTTTAGTATTTCTCTCGAGAAAATTTGACATTTTGTAACGATGTAGACATTGTTTACATTTTTTAGTTCACACATCGTTTTTTCGTGTTGTTGAGATGTTTATGCTACTTATTTTACTGCATGGGACGAGCTCCACCAGCCAAAACATTCAAACTTAGAACTATAGCGGTACCAGACCGAACTTTGAATTGATAAAGCTCTGGAGTTATTGTTAGTAATTTAGTTTTGTAAAGGCCAGCTTGTTATTTATGTAAATCAGTATCTACAATACCACTTGCATGAATAAAACATATTTGCGAGAACAAGTTTTCGTCGTAAATACCCTTCATTATGGAGTTGACAAAAGAACAAAGAGTGTTTGTAGTCACAACCTGGATTTCGACTAGAAGCATTAAACGTGTACAGGCCTTATTTGCTCAACATTTTCCCGGTCGAAGATCGCCATGCAAAGATACCATCTGAAAAAATGCTAATAAATACCAACAAAAAGGAACTAGCCGTAATTTGAACAAATTCCGTTCTGGGAGTAAAAGAACTGCGAGGTCTGAAGAAAATGTTGAAAATGTGCGAAATTTGCTTCTACAAACTCGACAAGTGTGTCAGAAGAAATGGGTTGCGTCTAACAAAATCATCGTTCAATCGTCTTGTTTTTTTGTGATTTACATTGGTATCCTTACAAGATTCATATAAGATATCAACTTCTGGAAACAGACTTTCCTCGTCGTAGGCTATTCGCTGAATGGCTTCTTAACAAACATGATCATTTCAAGGAAAAGTTGTAATTGGCGAGGAAGCCGCTCTCTTTATGAATGGAGAGGTTAATACTCAAAATGTAAGATTTTATGACACCCTATTATTAAAGGATATTAATTGGTAATGAGACATTCATTATTAAAGTATTATAATTTTTTATTCTTAGACTTTTAAGCTTCATTCATACCCCGGAGCAAACGTACTTTCGGTGACCTCTACTAACAATGGTATTATAACAATTTTGTACAAGGAAACAAAATAAAATTTTCCCTGTTATGGGACAAACAATTAGTGAACAATCTGGCTTTTACAGAACTAAATTATCAACTATAACTGCAGAGCTTTACCAATTCAAAGTTCGGTCTGCTGTTTGTTGGGACACCCTGTATAGTGATGGGCTTATTGATAGCCGAAGTCAGTATTGAATCCTCAATGTGAGGTCCGTATGTGGATAGTAACAATCCTAGAGGAGCGGCGTACATACCGTACGCAGCTCCCCAAGGATAGGATATCATATGTATAGTATCTGTTTTAGTACGTGCATGTTCCACTTAGCATTAATTCTGTTCAAAGTACTCATTACCTAGATTCACGAAAAAATACTATCAGGGCTTAACTGCGTGGTCAGGGTGATGCTATTCTGTTTCTCACTTCTCTTTCTCTCTCCGGGGAGGCTGATGCATCGTACACTCATTGTTATTCACGTGCGTCTCTGACACTTCATTTGTTTTCATTGTTTCACTTAGGATCTTTAATAGTTGAGAGCTTTCATGCCATAGTCTAAACCAGGGGCGAGAAACCTGCAGCCTTAAGGCCACATGCAGCCTTTTAAGTCATTAAGTGCGGTCTTCTGTGGCCTGTTGATAAAAATGATAAAAATATATGAAGTTCTTTAAAATACATTTGCTACGTTTTCTCATGTTTTCCATGTAGTGTGTTCTACATTTTCATGCTAATTATAAGTGTGATTATGTCACACTCGCAAAATATTTGTTATATAGGACCATGCAAATCTATTGTTTGAGGTCATCTTGAGGAGTAGACGTTGTGAATGCTGCCTTTACTCCAAAAAAGCTTCCCCCAGCCCTGCTCTAAATAAACATTCATAAATCTGACGCGATGGTAGTCACCATGAATAATACTTCTTACAGTCGTGAAATATTTGCGCTTATGTGCTTTGGTATAAATACTAAATACTACCCCTGATCTAAACACTTATAAAGCCGACCGATGGTAGTCACCATGAATAATACTTCTTACAGTTGTCAAATATTTGCGCTATGTACTTTAGTACAAATACTATTGACATGTGTAGAAATTTCTAAGAGAATATCTGTTACCATAAAGATTTCAAGAATAATGAGATGTTTTCTGAAAATATTAGATGTGTGTGAACTTCTGGCACCAGCCTTCATTACCGTTGTGAAGAAAAATGTATAATTTTTTATCAGCTATTTCATAGCTTCCTCATTCGCCAATAATTTTTACTTTTTAAATTCTACCATAATATCTTAATGCTTTTTTTAACCGCACAGTATAAGGTTATAAAGAGGTTCAATTTTGATCGTAAATCTCTCCCAAGAATTTCGAACTTTTTTGAACATATATGCCGTTAATTTCATATTTGCTTTGCGTAATAAATTTATCAGTCAAATTTAATGTATCATTTCGAAACATGTTTAACCCTATATGAAACACTGGCCTTCGTGAAGTCAATTAAAAATTATTTACTTAGTCCTATATTCAAGATGTTTTGTTTAAAAGTTAAATGAAATGTCATAAAAAACGGGTAAATTTGAATGGTATTTTACTGGACATTTCGTTTAGTCAAAAAATAATTTGGGCGTGGAAGGGGTAAATGTATCTTCAAATCGTCATTATCTGCAGTGCAAAGCTGCATTGCAGCGGTGGGTGGGCGCCAGAGTGCGGGCAGACCTTGATCTTGTAGGAACGGGCGCTGGAATCGATCTCAACAGTTTGGAACCCGGCCAAAACTGCGGCGTGGTGCGGCTGCAGCTCCTCGACCCACTTATTCAAGAGGTCCAAGCGATCTGCCTTTTTCAGGCCGTCCACGCATTTCTTTTCTGAGCTGTATAAACTGCTGGTGTCCTAAAAACAGAGTCATAGACTGCTGTTTCAATGAAGTAATATTTTTTTGGGGATGTCAAAGAAGTTTTCCCAAACTCGGTTAATCTTCAACTTTAGTGAGATGAGACAGTATTTTAGGCTTTTTTCAACATTTAAAAGTGCAGCCTAACGACGTCGCCTGCTCATTTAGCTAGATCTACTCTCGTTTCCCTTCAACTCATTTTAAATAAATACGATTAGGAGTCCATAAAGTATTGAGTGATATGCGTTGAGTATCAAATTAAGACACCAGATCAATCTGTGTTTCAGAAAATTCGTTTACTTCTGTAAAGGGACACTTCCAAAAGAGGAGTTGGAATACTGGTTCAGATACAAATATTTTGAAAAGTTGTTTGACGCACCACTTGAAGATGAAGTTTGTGCTATTGAGAAACCGCATATTATCGTGGAACTTTTTCTAGACACATAAAGATTCCACGAAATGTTTAAAAAGATGATGCATTTTTACAGGTAAAGATATTAGTGTTTAGAAATACGACTTGTATTACTGACGCTGTAAATGAAATACGAGTACAATACACGAAATATCAACAACTGTGCACTAAAACTATGCGATTTAATGATCAAAAAGACTCTGAATTTCTTTTAGAGCTGCTTCATACCCTCCTTACGAACACATTGTATGTATGAACACAGGTAAATAAAGAGGACTTACTAGCTAAGTTTCTTGATACACCACAACAGTAAACTTGGGGAAGAAACATTCCGTAATTGACGTCTGCTACGTCAAATGATTCTGTTTGACTTGGGATGTAAAATTTAATTAATTCTGAATGATCTGTCTTTGCGAGCAAGAACAGTATATGCAGTAAACAAAAACTTACTAATCTTTTTCAAGCTTCTTCTTTAAAGATTTAGTAATTTAAATTTGAATTGACGGGCGTGTTACCTTTCCTCTTCAGATGCACCTCAAGACTAGCACGTTTCATTTTTGAATTCTTCTTTAAACATCGCTAATATGCAAACGTTTGTCCTTTACAGCAGGTGTGAAATAAAGTAATATATATTGTGGTGGCTGACAGATAATTTATTGTTATATCAAATGTTGTATTTCAAAAATAAGTTCATGTTTATACGATATGAGTTGTGGTTCTTATGTTTTAGTCAATAAGAAGTATTATGTAGAATTTATTTTTTTCATGAATTCTATGCATATAATAATAGGTCATGCATTCAAGATGCCCAACATCTCTCAAGTAGGACGCAGCGGCTGAAGTACCTCAACTGAGCCTCATTGATGCCTTGCTCAGCGATGGCGTTGCATTTCTAAACGTCCAACTTTGCTACGTTCAGTTGCTTTGTGACAGGAGGCTGAAATACCGTTTAAGATGGTGTGAGTAATATTGAATTACTGATAATTTAACTTTTGACTAATTATCCACATTATGTCTGTCGACATCCCAGTCTAGTTCGTCCAACAAAAGTAAAATGGATGCATATTTTTGGAAGAAATCATGGCGTGCGTTGTTTTACGAAGGCAGATTTGAGTAAACGACATAGTTTTCAATACACATTTTTCTGTGCACAAAAAGTGATACAAGTCATGGTAGTATACGGTCATTTACCCTTCCAAGCTCATTCTGACTATTGTGAAATAACGAATGTATACGTAAAACAGTACACCATTGAAGTACAACACGAAATGTTTTGTTTCTTGTGTCATTTGGTTGAAGCCTCTGTAGCCCAAGCTCGAGATTTGGCAGTTACTTCCACCCTAAATAATCAACTACAAACACAGCAAAGAATGCTCAAGCTAGAAGACACGTACAATTTTGTTGAAGTTCATTCATAGAATCCTATATTATGAAAATATCTGTTTTGATAAAATACGATTTCCTCCCATCCTTTTATGTAAACATAAAACTCGATTCAATTATTTCAATTAATCCTCACTGCGATTAGTGACTGAAAAATGTTGCGTTATACATACTTCTGTGTGCTAGGAATTTGAATTAGTTGCTGCAGTCTTTAAAAGAACCATTATTTAAGAGCTTTGAAAAATATATCCGCCGGTACTAGAGCTGTCGATGTTTTACTGCTCAGTACATTTGCAGCTGTGTACTTTATTTTATTTTTATCCTTAGAAATGTAGCTGTGAACATGAAGGCGCCACGGTTGGATATTAGGGATTCATTTGTTATGTAACTATTGATTGTAAAATACTTTGGCAAAGAATGAAGGTGTATTCTTCTATTACTTATAAATTATCATTATTATTCATAATATTATTCGTATTATTGTTATTTTTATTACTACTATTAGTTAGTATCAATATTATTGGGAGTTTCCACATCTTATTGTTGGTTGCTTTTGTTGGGTTTCTGTTCCGGACTACCTCTGGAAGCCTTGGGATCAGACCACCCAATCTCAGTAGGGTTATTTTCCTCTATTATTTCCCTCTAACTATCGCTCTACCTGGGCTGGAACAAGGCTGAGCGCGACAGGCAGAATATCCTCTCAGAACGCTGAATTTTAGCTCCGTTTCTTCCAGATGATATGGGCAGTTTCCAGTAGAATTGTTTTTTTTGTAGGGTGTCTTCACAGCCTATGTGTAGTGCCACAACATAGCAATTACAATGCGTACTGAACTTCCTGTATTCCACATTGACAACTATTAGAACAGAATTTGCTTTTACCCAAATTATAGTTGTATTGTGATGTAATAAGAATAATTCGTTCAATATAATGATATTAATAGTTGGTCGAAAACTGACGCATGCGTCTTAAGTTTGTGCACAGTAACAATTTATTTGGTCTAAAAAAATTAACCTAACTTTAAAAGAATCAAAGTCATGCACTACACAGGAAACCTGCAGTACATGAGGTTTTGTAAGTTACCTTTCCAATTTTGAATTAATAAAACATCTCACGGGGTGTAAATGAGATTACAAGCTTCTCAACTTTACCGTGAAACTGTCATCCTTTGAATTATTGCATTTTGTGTGTACAGACCTCCATCCAACTGGAGTGCCCTTTTTACAGATTTGTTTTTAATGAAATGCTTTCACCTACAAAAACGTGGACTAGTTTAGGAATTGTAGTGGTTACTATATGATTTTTTTTTCATCCAAAGAACATGAGCTCATGCAGAGATTTTATTCAGGGACTACACTGGCCGAGCTTTAATCCAGTTATTGAAAAGCGCAATAAAACAACAACTGATAAGTCGGTCACACCTTATTTATTAATTGACCATATATGGCATAACTTTTGTTCGGGGTTATCACATCTGCTCAAATGATAATTTAGTTCGTTTCGCTCATTTGAAGTTAAAGAGACTGTACCACCAGAAGAAGATCTCTCTGATGTTTTGTCAGCCGAGTGGTTGCAATCAGCATCCCTATTTCCTTCGCGAATGGGACGGTCGTGCTGAAGACAAGCATTGAACTCAGGAGTGGTCCAGTAGGATTCTATCAGTAGGGAATAAAAACATGCACTTCGAATCTTTGATGGTCCCAAAAACAGTACTCTGATGTCCATTTAACAACAAACCTGGGATCGTGAAACAGTCAGTAAAAGTTCTGCCAAGAGGCGGTAGCACTTTCAAGTGCTTGACGAGTACGTTACCAGAGCTGTCACAGAATCGTAGCCCTTACATCTGAAGACTGATGAAAAATTAAATGCATGAAACCACAATGATCTACACTGAGCGATCGGCCAGAAAATCCTTTAGAGAAGTTACAACGAGGTTTCCTGGCGATCAGGAAGACCCAGCTTTCAAAAACATCCTTGTAAACATGGGAAAACTTTAAAACCTTTAGGTGTTTATCGAGCTTAAGGCTTCACTTTTTGAAGTCTCATCTCAAATACAGCTCAGTAGTGGGACGCAAATATTAGTCAGAAATTCTTTGAAATTTGATAAGTCTCTAACAAATCAAATAAGCTACCATTCATATAATAATTGCATACAGGTGAATGATCAAAAAAAGTGTGCAGAAAACAAAGAAATCTCTGATATGAATGAATTCAAATAATTTGATAAATTCTTAGCTGTGGAAAAGTTTTCTTACAAAAAATAAACAGCACCAAATAGCCGTTGAATACTTTGTAGCATAATAATTATCCTCTTCAGCAGCAACCAATCTCGTATTGTAATTCTCAATTAACGATTTCCAAATTCTTGTCGGTATTTTATTCCATTATATTCACATATGTTCTTACGAGCCAGGATGTTTGTTGGAGCCCTTGATTGAATTTCAATTTTAAAATAATACCACACATTCTGCATTGGGTTCAAGTCGGAAATTCACTTCTAGGGAATTGATGTTATTTTCAGCAAACCATTTATTTCTTAGGCTTTGCTGGGTGTTTAGAAGGATTATTTTGTTGGAAGATCTAGCCTCACAAATTTCAAGTTTTTCAGATGAAACAAACAAATTTGCTTTCGAAATGTCGTGAAATACTGTGGCGTTTATTCCAACATCTATTACTGATATAGTCCCAATACTTATTTCAGAGAAATTTAAGACGTTATGGGATTTGGATAGCGACCCGAAAATGGATTAAATGGCTCGTTCCTATTGCCACAATCTATTCTATTCTAATCCAGACCATGACGCTGGCACCACTAAATTTTATTGTTAGAATTGTGTTTCTTGGTTTCATGGCAGTGCCGTCTTTCCTCCATACATTATTTCTTGATTACGTCTACATAGCTCAATTTGAGCTTCATTAGTTCACAAAACTTTTTCTCAGAATGGTTCATTCTTTACCTTAGGTTTACCAACAAATACAACTGGGTATTTCTGCGCCTTTTCAATAGCAGTGAAATTTTCCTAGGTAAGTGTGACTTTAGATTGTTTCTATAATTTTCACTGCTCATTGTTCGTTTAGTAACACTGATTCGCGATGAAAGTGAATCTTGATGCAATTCTTTACGGGTAATCATTGGATTTTGTTTCCCTTGGCGTAACACTCCTCACCATGATCTAGGAAAAATTGTGCATGGAATATCAGATATTTTTTTGGATTTTCAACAGTTATTATCTTATACTTTGTAATTGTAGCAAAAAATATTCAATTTATTTTTTATTTTTGTGTACTTTCGATCTGTTCTTAATCCACCGCTCAGTTCTTTTGGTGAATTTTTCAGTTCTCTGGATTTTGCTTTGATGTTAATCTTACTGCACGAAGTATAATACCAAAGAAGTTTATTTCGAACTTTTCAGGTTGACAATAACTCTTGAATGCATTATTAGAACAATCTAAGACATTCTATTGAAACAATCTTGCAACGAAAAGCAATTTAAGAGTTGTAGAATATAAAATTGCTATCGCACGAATAGTTTTTGTTTTCATAAAAATTGAAAACAGATTTTAATTCGTGTACATGAGAGCTCCCTCGGTTTCTTTGAACATTTTGTCATTATTCATCTGTATACAATTATGATATGAATGATGGTGTTTTTTGATTTGTTGGAAGTATATTAAATTAGAAATATCTTGTAGCCCGAATATTTGTTTCTTCCCACTGATAATATATACGGGTACATATATTATCTCGGTGTTATGAGTAAGGGAAAGAGGACGAGACTTCACACGACATAAAACAAATGGAATGGAAATATCAGGGTCAGTGTAATGGCAGCATGATAGCAGACTGTTACTGGACGCCTCACAGCGATCTACAGCAGCCAGTGCACAAGAGAAAAAGTTCTAAATGGATCTTCGAGGACAAAGAAATGAAACATTATAAAGATTTGTGGCTGTACTCCAGTTCTGCAGTTAGTAATAGTGTTTTTGAGTTTAAATCGAAGACAATATTCTTTACTTACCGATATTAATTCAATGAAGAATTAATTTCATTTTCATTCTCTTTCTTCGTTTTTATAGCTTTTCATATCCAAACCAACGTAATTCAATGTTCCCTGCACCTTGGTATCTGAATAAGAAACATAATGCCTGTACTGAATGTAGAATTCTGCATATAGTGTATTTTGTTTTCACAGTTCACTACCTTTCATGTGTCAAACTGAAATGTAGAACTCCCAACTAATTTCGGAGTTATGAAAGGCACAGCAATTGAGTGCTTCTTGATGTACTCCTATGTAAAATGCACAATATTTTTTCCTTGTTTCCCGAATGAATTTCTTGTCGATTATGTTAGTATGAAAATGATATTTTATACCACGATATAAAGCTTCTACCGTTCTAAAAATGAGACTTTCATTAGAAAATTAGGGTTTAGAACTTTCAATGCAATATTGCAAGCAAAACTATTTATCTCTAGTGAATCGCAAGATAGTTCCTAATAAGCTAAAATATGTATTTTTTGTCACCTCAAAAAGCACTTGAATATGTATCGTTGGAGTATAAGTTGACCCATAAACTGCAGGAAAGGGAGTCCTATTAACGAAGACTTCACTCCATCAACTGGACTGTCGAGAACACGCCCCTAAATGTGTTCATCTGATTTAGGAGCAATTCTCAACACTTGAGGCGTTTGATCAACACGGGTCCATCATGTCCTATTAGAAAACTAAGCCTTGTCCCGACCGATATCGGTCGTGTATTGCAAAGGATTGTGGACGTAGATCCGTTTCCTAATCAGAGTCTCAAGTTCGATCAATTCTAATCCACCAGAATTAGAGACGATGGAGGATCTCTCAGGGCCTGTGGAAAAACAACAACACGGAGCGAGAACAGGGCATAGCGAGAAGACAGAGCGCGTCTGCCCCAATGTAGCTTCTCATCACATCTGAAATAAAAACTGATTTCAATCGAATACTTAGTGAGCACTTTTCCTGAAGATACTTTCTTTTAATTAACCGTTACAGTTATTCAGAATGAGGTAAAAATTATGCTCCAGCGTAAGTTTGATTGTCAAATTAAAATATCATTGTTTCTAGAAACAAACTCTGCGAACCATGAAAGATTTTATCAGGGTCAGCTCATTATTTCTTTGCGGATAAATGTTGTTCTCTTCCTTTCATTTTTACTGAAGTCTATTAATGAACCATCATAAGCATCTAATTGAAATCATGATCAATGTTCCTGTATCCGGTTTCATGCGCATATTACTTTCGCTAACAATTAGCTTTGTTGGAAATACTTCGAAAAAGTGTATGCTAAGTAAATCTGTTTGAAATTTACACAAAGCTGCAATTAATATGGAGTCGTAAAATTTAATTGCAAGCTCACACGCTTGTGAGTTGTTGCTGGTTTTCCGTATGTTTTTATAATAGCCTTTGCATTCACAAATCCCAAAAAGAGGTCCTGTCAAATAACATTTCCCATGCATTCAAAATTTGAGATAAAAGAAAGGAATACATCCTGAAAGGAGTTTTTTACTGACTGCTCTCTATCTAACCCATCTCACTCTGCTGTACGCTCTCACGCAGAAAAGAACGACCTTCCTGCGTAATTAAAAGGTTTTAAATTAATCGTTACTGCTTATAATACGAAGGCTGTTTTTGACCCCTGATGGTGATTAACACGAAGGCAAATTCGCATAACATAGCTAGAGCAGTTTTTCCATCCGTCAAAACTCAAGACTTACTTCTTTCGCTCGGCTAAATTAGCAATCCAATCGAGCCCGGCACTAATCAAGTTTGTCACTCAGAGGCCCTACTGTTCATATACCCACAGTGCCACCAGAACCTGAGATGTGTTAATATGTAAGACTTTCTTACTCAACGCAGTGTTTTAGGTTAGGAAGTTAAAGCGCACGAAGATTCATTTTGTATTTAGTTAGACAATATTGTCGGGCCTTTTGAAACCTTTACTTTAATTTTATGCTAATTTTATTGATTCCAGTATTTGTAACTACGATGAATAGTCAATATGAATTATATTGAGCGAGTGAATGACGGGTGCTCAGAAGTAACTTGCTAGATACAAGCTGCATCACTAAGATGGAGACGGTGAACTAAAGCAGTTTGGCCCCTTTTAATTTGCGTGGTTTGTAAAGTAGGGCAAAGTGTGCGAAGTAGAGCTGAATTGAGAAAATAAGACTGACTGCCAACCTGAAGTGAAAATAAATAAGGAATTCAAGTGAAATAAGAAACTTTGTTCACACCACGTCGCAGAACCAAACCAACCGCGACACAGGTTTACACATAAGGAACATGACCAACGGATAATATAATATACAGATGACAGAGCAACAGGGAGACGACCGTAACGTAACTGGAAATTATACTGCAAGAATGAAGAGCAATTATTGACTTGAAGACCAGGAGTGAAGAATATGTAAGCCGTTGGAATGTATCAGATCATGAAATTACACGATGAGAACTATGACGACTTATCCAAGTTTATTTCTACTCTGTGTGTCAATAGACCCATACGAAGTAATTGAGATTTATCGAAGAACAGTAGACGGAAGGTGTGTAAGTGGAGGCCAATCCTTTTACACTTACAGAATTGTACTCATTTGCAGAATGAGTTATTTTGACTAAATGCTTCAAGCTTCTAAATTTTGGCCACGGTGTTGGACTTGAGGTTCTTTTTTGGGGTTCATCTTTTTTGTATCGTTGAGGCGTTTTTGCAAGCAATAGCATCATCTGTGGTGATGATTAGTAAACGCCGCAATCTAGTATGTCCAATTTCATTAAGATGAATGACAGATTTTGTGAGAAAATCTGACGTCTGATGTATTGAGATGTTAGGTGTAAGTAGATGACATCTTTTTCTGTACACATTTTGTTTGCTGTTTCATTGATCAGTCAAATCAGAGAATTTTTATCCATGTCCTTCATTCGCGGGTGAATACATGTTACCATAGCATTTTGGGATTTTTTTCAGACCCTACGGATTTAAGTTTCAAATCGAGGAGAGTTTATCTTGGGGCAGATTTTTTATTCCATGTGTTTCGCAAAGGACTATTACTGCGTCTTCATGCGTGCATCGTAAGTCGTCATGTGATCGGACAGCTTCAGTCACTCATATCTCAGGACGGAAGAGTACCTACCGTTTTACTAACCTTCCCTTGAATTCCGTTGTCTGTACTTGGATGATGCTGTTGCCAATGAGAAGTACGTTACGTATTTCCTTGATCCTTGTTTTTCATTCATCGGAGTTACGTTTGAATTTTGCATTTTACAAGAAGCAAATAGTAAAAAGCATAGTAGCAGCAAGAGGCTAGAAGTATTAAGCGGCATCCGGCTGAGTTTAAGAAGCAATCACGTCTCACTAAATGTCAATATCTGTAACATATTTGTTTAGAAACAGGATATAGCACCACTCGCCACTGCATCAACAGCTCTGTCTTTCATTCAACTCTTTAACAAGAAGCCAACCATCATACCTTCCTTCACCTCCAACGCAGCAACAAAAAACAACAAGGCTACCACTTGACCTCGCAAAGGCTTCAATACAAAATGTACTAACGAGAGTACGTGGCAGGAATTTCTCCCAGTTCAAAATAGTTCACAAAGAAGTTTGACGCTGTTTTACTCATGTTGTGAAAATGTGGCAACATTTGAACGAAAACATTACTGCTTCAGTTATTAAAATTCAAAACATTATACGTTGTTTAATATGACCATTTACTGTTGAAAAGTTTTCCAAATTTACTCTGTAATTGAGTTTTATTTATGTTTTCAAGGCTTCATAAGAAAAATAACGTCAGCAATTAAATCTATCAAGATAGTCTAACATTTCAATATTTTACAACAGGCCTTTGCTTTTTACTCAGTAATTTACTCAGTATTTGCCTGCTCCTGAATAAAAGAATTTGCACAGAGAACAGGCCTCATCTATGCATGATTTAGCCCTTGAATGACAAAAGAAGACCTAAATTATGGTTTCCCTATCAGGCACATTTTTCGGATCAACGATGTAATTCATTCTTCACTCATTACTTTCGATAACATATGACGTTAGAAAAAATACACACATGTGTTCTTTCATTTGTTTAAACAATAAAAATATTCGTGGGAGCAAATGGCTAACATCTATGCGGTCGGCTCTTGTTTTACCTTTTCTTCCATTTAACATCTTATTTTGAATTTGTATGCTTTTTGCACATGGTGATAATGATCAGGTAACAAATGATTTAAATCTTGACCTCTCCTATGATGAACATGACTGAAACAAGAGAGTAACGATGGAATATTTGTTAAGTGTTTCGAAAACGTCTTGTGGGATAAGGAAATAGACGCTTATAAAGCGTGGCTTTCAATACTGCTTTAAAGGAAAACTCGGAAGTGATATTACCTTCTATAATGAAATAAATTATTCAAAACATAAAAAATTTATTGTAACTAGATCCATGATAGCTTGAACCTACGGAAGGCTTCTGACATTGACGAAGAGGAAGATTGCGTGTTGAGATAAAACGCAGGTAGTTAACCAAGCAAATTCAATGCTTCATTTTCCCATAAAGTTCAATGTAGCTTACATATTTCCAGGAAAATAAAGCTTTTTCTATGCCACTAACCTGGAAAAAAATAGTAGGAATGAAAACTTGTGCGTAATTTGAACAAAGCATTAACTGTGATGTGCAGGTGTACCATTTGTTATTGTTTTGCACACTCTGGGTAACATAAATAAGAGATTATATTAAATTTGAACGATTAATTTATCTCATAGTACCTCAATGTTCTTAAAAAATAGACTTTTTCAAGTGACCTGGGTGTGTGACACATTTCTAAGTGACATTTTGCAATCTAAAATTATATTTACTGCAATTCAATGTAATTGCAATTACCATATAGTTGTATGCTTGATTTTGTCGTTTCCGATATGCTCTCACCACAAGTAGTTGTTTAGCTAATTTTTTTCTTCTAGTCAGATCTCCTACAGTACAGACCAATGGTTATCAGACTGTATTCTCCACAAGCATGCTTGTCGTGGAACTATTTTGCTTAACTTCAAGGTAGAGATAATTATACGCAGGACTACGCCGTGTACTTCGATCGTCGTTCCTTTCTAAAGTTTGAGGAATTCATTTCGTGACTAGAAACGTAGGGCTTTTTACTAGCGTGTACGATTTTGATTGCTCAGCAGAACTGGCTTTACTTTATTCCTTTCATCCTTGTCGCGAATTCATTTCTGTGTTTGTTCTGTCTTCCTTCAAACAGAATTTAGAAAAACTGCCTTAATGATCTAGATAAATTCTTGTTTGTATTTCGTGATGGATTGACAAATCCGGTACGATTTGAGTCACTGGAGTTTTTGTCCTTCATCTTGGACTTTCATTTATTGAAGTTGAGAACAACGTCACAAAGGAATGTGTAATAAACTCAGTTATCAAAAACTATTATGTGAAAAGAAATGCAGTTTTTAATCATGTTTTTGAATGTTATGTACACTTTAACTCGAAAGTTTTTTAAAATTATCATAGGCTTCATTTCTAAATATTTCTTGAAGTTTTCCAAAAGAATTAAGATCAACTGTAAAGTTAAACAATTACTCACGAGTATTATAGTCATTATTCATGTATTCATGAAACTATATGCTGTCACGAAAATATACTGTATGGCAGATGTAGCAATTTACCTCTTGGATTGAAAGAGTATCTGACCTTAAGCAAGTTCATTCAGTGCTAACGTCGAACATTACGTCCATGCTCATTCGTACATATCGATGAGACTGGGATCATTCCTATCTTCTTGTGCAGATGATTGATGTGGCTTTAGGAATTTCCCAGATGTGACACGTTATTATACCTGCACCACTGGGATAAGCGTGAAATTTTCTCCGTACATGAAGAGTCAACGTTGTTAAGCCTGGTCCTTAGTGAATGGATTCTTTGCATGAGTTAGGCTTGGGTGGACAGAAGGAGCTGGCTGGTGCGCGCACTCATATTAAAGCTGCCCTCCAGCGCCCGCTGCAGCCACCGATGGAACCCACTCACGTCCAGTCAGGCCTGTCCCACACATCTCTCCTGCTCCACAACTATTACCAACACGCACTAGAGTTCACTAAGTCTACCAGTTGAATCTTTTTCCATTATGACGCAAGGTTTTACAGTTAGAGCCGGTTGGAGAAGGAGGTGTGCTGTACCTTGGCGTAGGTAATGGCTTTAGGTGTTAATCTACAAAGGTAGAGTTGTGAGCTTCCAGCAATAATTTGACAAAGCTTGGCTTGACTGTAGGATACATTTAATTATCTGTGACTAGAATGAAGATGAGTGCAAATAATAGCTCATTGTCTGGAATGAACGCCCAATAAATTAAAATTAATGCATATCTTCAACAAATTCAGTAGGAGTACGAAGAGTGGCAGTGCCTAGTCCTTCAACTTTACCAAGCAGCCTGCTACATATACGTAATTCATTCTATCCATATACATCTAAAATGGCTGTGGGAAATGTTGCAAGGCTTTAATTGCGTCTGCCATGATAATTAAAAAGAAAAATTACATAGAAGATATGACAAAATGGATTTTATGTTCGTTCTTCTGATAAGACACTTACTGAGTAAAAACATAAGCATGAATTCAATGATGAGATCACCAATTGTTGCTCAGTTCATGTGTATAGGTACATAATGACGAAATAGACACAGATAAAAAACTCTAAAAAGAGGAGAACAATGAAAGTCACTTGCAATCTTAACGTTTTGTTGAATAGAATTTAAAAAAGGTAAAAAAGCGTTTTAAAAATGAACGTTTCAATCGTAAAAGTTATTTTCAACATCTGAAAATACCAAATGCATCATAAGTTTTTAGTAAGCTGAATAAAGAAATGTTTCAGCACATACAAGAATAAAATAATTACAGCATTCGCAGAGGACAAGCGGATTTCGTATCATTCAAAACAGGTTTGTCGCGTGAAATGAATAAATCGTCGAAATATGTAGTTTATATTCAACAATAGGGACTAAGAACCTGACCTTTAAATTTGTAGTGGACACAAATGTTCTCTCGCCTCCACTTCAAATCAAACTTGCGATTATGAAAGAGTCAGTAAAGCGCCATGAAAAGATGGTGTCACTTTCAAATACTAGACAAGTAAGTATTTACTTCTACAAAAACGTTTTAAACGTTTTAATTCCAAGAGACATTGCTGTACATTCATAAGTTAAGAGTTTACCAAATTCTTGTTATCAATACTTAGTTAAGACACTAGAAATAACTTTAGGACTGAAATTTTATAAACTACCAATTGAGCAAGGAATTGTGTTCATATTTGATTTTAACTGTCATGGAATGAGGCAGATCACTAGGAACATAATTTTATTTGAACGTCTTTACGTCTTTCAAAAACGTAGACGCCTTTGGACCGTCTCTGCATGGACAAGAACTTGAGCACCTCGGTAATGAGACTATCATCGTCTCGAAGTGAAGATCACAATAACATGCATGGAAGCCCCTCACGCGGCACTCTGTATGCGGGTGGTAGTAATTCACTTACTCCCTGCCATGACAGCCATGCAAATGTTTCTAAAGTGCTCAAGGGAATGTGATAGTCTAATCATGGCATACATCACTCCTGTTGGTGGCGTAAACTCGGAACGTTGCACCAAGTTAATTAATAACCATTTAGCTTTTTTTCTCAGACTTAAAATGACCGATTCCATGTTCGTGCGCAACAGCGCTCAGAGCAGAAATTTTTAGAATTTTTGACTTAATTGGGGGTCAGCCATTAAAAAAATGTTTATCGTTCCGCGTTCAAAAATTGCACTATCATAATTATGGTTCAGTCACAAGGTAGTTGTGCAAAGTTTTGCTTGCCTGAGTCCGAAGACTGTGAATAACGATGTCGATTAGTATTTCAATATGCCATTTCAAGTCGTTTAATTGTAAGTTTTCAACAGAATTGAGGTTAGAAATGAATATTGAGTTAGAAACAAGAACCAAAATCACGACGATCATGATAAAAAGACTTAGTTTATTAGATCCAGAAAATCAATCGCTAGCGCTTAAAATAAAACGAAATATACCTTAAACAAGGATAGGAATCAAATCAAAGAAAGCCTATGCTAGCACTGAAATAAAACCATTTGAACGAATGGCAATGCTGATTTTGAAATTTATCATTTTAAACAGAATAAGTTATCAACATGATAAGAAACAAATACAAGTACTTAGAATAGAAAAGAATATGACAATAGGGAGGAGAAATCATTTTAATTGCTTTTCACTGAATTCTCTTTGTTTTGGTAAGGTTTCTTCGTTGGGTAGGTGTCCAGAGTTGCACTTCATATTCAAGATATGGTAGGAATAGCGTTTAATAGAACGGTAATATGTTTTTTTTGAACGGTAATATTATTGTTTTTAATATTCCAACATTTTAATCGACAACTGTATGGTTTTATTAGAAGCCTGACGATTTCTAAAGGGTTTTCGATATTAGTTGCCTTCAGGTTAAACGGTAAGAATCTACTCTTTTCAAGTATTAATATTTTGTTTTATCGCATAGGAGATAAGAATCTGCTGTTTTTTCTCTCTCTGGAAAGTAACCAGGTATTGGGTAGTAACCTACTTGGGTAATAATCTATGCATATAAAAGTAACGCATGTTACTGTATAAGAGAGCTCTTGGATAAAAAATGATTGTCAGAACATACACCAGATGAAGAGACCTTTTTCTTGCATGGAATTAAATGGTAAAAAATATGACTCAATACACACTGGTCATTTTACCATCACAAAACAGGGATATGAAATAATATCACTTATCTTGGAAAATATTAAGTATGAAGAACATCAGGGTGTCGATCAAAAAATGGCAAACGTCGTCTGTAAACAGTAAAGAGAACTTATAAAGTATGTTTGCTTTTTACGTCTTTGGAACAGCAGAGAACTGGGTTTTTAGAAGTTGCTGCACAAGAAATGGCGGGATTAGAAGACAGCAAAACGTTATCAACAAAACGTGAGAGAAAAAATCAAGTTTTTCTTCTAACCAATCAAGTTGGGGCTTATGAAGCAATTTCTGAAAATTCAACTGTAGATCGATATGAGCTGTTTTTTGGTTCCCTAACACACACACAGTTGCTGGAATTGGCACGGATAACTGAATGCCGTAATATTTCATGGCCCACAAATAAAACGACTAATTAACGGTCCACAATTTTTCATCTATAAATGAGATTGATTCTTACGCTTAGGTTTCGCTCAGGTACAAAAAAATTATTTACAATTATAACGTAGAAAATGACGAAGAACTAGTGAATAATGCGCTTGAAATTATTCATATTCTCGCTTGTGACATGAACAAAAAAATTCATTACCTACATGACTACTAAGATCGATTTCCAGGAAACGTAGGGAATTTTAGTGAAGAACATTGGAAAGGTACCAGCGTGACTTTACTACTGTGGAAGATCGACATTATCGAAGACGGGATGCACACATGATAACTACTGTCGGAACTTACAGCAAGACTCTTGCTAAATTCATGCCTGAAAGTTGCATAAAAGAAAATTTGTAAGGGAAAAGTGATGAATTAGGATCTAATTTGTGAAATAAATACATTTTGTTGCACTCTTTGCTTTTTTAAAGGGAAGGTGGGACAAATAGTGATAATATTAATAAGAAATATATGTACTTAGTTTAAATTATAATGAATAGATTCCATTCCATGAAAGGCCAATGCAGCGTCTTAAAAACTAGATCTACTAAACCATATGCAATGGTCATTTTGGATTCAGCACTCAAAATTAATGATTTTTTACCTCAAGTTGTTAAACATTGTAGGCATCAAATTATTTGTTGAGTAGTGTTATAGCTGAACGTCTTGCAAATATTGTTGATGTGAGGATGAAAGTGTTAGATGAATATTAAACAATTACGAAGTAAGAGGGCTCAAACATTGCATGATTTTGTGAAATAAACACTATGGTAATGGTCCTAAAAACAGTGCAACAGTTCTCTCAAAATGTTAATGTATTGTTTTTAACGTTGCCTACTCTGAGTGACTCATTAGTTTCTGTAGATTCGAGCTATTTTTTATAGCAAATTTTGAAAAAAATAAAGGGTTTTAATAACGTCAAATTGGCTCACCATGTTTTCGTCAGAGAGAAGTTTATTATCTCTGTCTTAATTCATGATAACAGAGCAAGCACTTGACGAGCTACAAAACACAATTTAATATCGTTTATGAAATAGAGGCGTAATAGCAGTGAACGCAGGGCCAGCTGCCAGATGAGAGAACTGGTGAATGGAGCGCCGTAGAGTGGACTGAGTGTCAGAGCCAGACTTGTGATAACAAACGAGATGTTGTGCCATGCTTTACCTTGCCCATTGCTGTGCGTGCCACGCGTCACGATCAACAAAGATCGCGATCCGAACACTTACTAATTCTAACTTTATTTAACTAACGCTAACTCATATTTATTAATGTTATGTATGAGGGGAAGAATATCAGGAAACGAGCAACAAATGCAGAAGAAAATAAACATACTCTACAGTGCAGAAATGAATTAAAACTTTATCGATTTCTACAGTAATTAGAATAGAATAGAATAAAATGTAGCACCAGGAACGAGTCATTTGGATGACTCATTGGTTATCACCCAAGTTCCATCCAGTCTGAAGATTTATAAGACACTAATCATGCACATGCGCCTTAAACACACAAACATTTCAGTCATGCAAACACACTTCAATCATGCACTGACATTTCAGTCACGCACATGCATCGCAATCAAACACAAGCTCCGAGAATTAAAAAGGATATAAAACCATCACTTCATAATGTTGTGGGGCTTTCTTCCCAATATTTGTCGAGATGAGTTTTGAATGTGTTCATAGTCCCAGCAGAAACAATATTTTCGGGCAGCTGGTTCCAGATTCCGACAATTTACCCTAGAAAGAAGTTGAGAACCTGCGATATCGTGAAGTTTTGTGCTATTAGCTTATAGACATTATTTCTGGTGCGTACGTTATCATTTCTGTCGAAAAGGTCTTCGAAAGTAAAATCGTTAAAGCATTTGATATTTGTAACTCTCGACGAGTTTTATTGGCTCTCTTCTTTGTTCTAAAGAGATGATTTAAAGTTGCTGCAGATGGTTTCCGTGGCAGGGATTGAGGAGTTCAAAAATCATTTCGTTTCTTCATGCTGAATTATCTCTATTTTGGTAATGCTTCTTTGTATGGTAGGAGACCAGCGTTGCACTGCATTGTCTAGATGTGGCCGGACTAGTACTTCAAAGAGCGGTAATATTATGTTCTTTGAATTGTATTCAAAATTTTCTGCAATGAAACCTAGCATTCTGATCGTATCACTGACACTGTTTTCTTCTGGTGTGTCATACTTCAGATTTTCAGTGATAATAATGCCAGGATCTCTTTGTTGCTGTACGGTTTGTTTCAATGTGTATTCATTCACCGTATGTTGTATCATAAATACCGGTTATTAGCCCCAACATGCATTACTGAACATTCATCAATGTTGAAACTCATTTACTAGTTTTCGGTCAATCACACTGAACAGTGTTGCCTGGCAACAACGTTCTGTCACACCATTATGTCAGCATGATATTGCTTTCACAATATCACACTAGATCTAATGTATAATTTTGTAAATGCACTAGGTGAAAAAGATTTGATTTTTCAGATGGACATTTTAACTAGAAATCACTGAGTAAGTCATGGCAGGAGCATTTAAAAGTCATGCAAGGGAACTCAAGATGATGACTAGATTTGATTAAACATTTCCTCGCTGAATTTTCGGCCTGGCTGTACCTTGAGTAAGTCATTGCGAACTTTTTTCGTAACCACAAAATATCTCAGTGCAGGAAGGGGGCTATACGTTTATTTATAATCTTCTCCAAATTAATCCGCGTATTTCTGTGAATGTGAACGTTCTTATGTCTCCACTTTGTTTTTTTTTTCTGGAAAACTGTGAATTTAGAGAAGAAGAGACTGAATGCTTTCGCTGAGATGTCTGTGTAATGGAGGAATTTTATCTAGGCTGATGAGAAAATATCTTTCTTGTCGAGTAGTGTGAGTGCCTAAAAAGAAATGCAATATCTGTATGTACAGCACAATCAGAAGTCCCTGAAGAGGTCATTCTTCCATCATCCGTTTCTTTCGTTGTTGTTATTCTGTAAGTTTCTATTGGAACAGTATTTATACCTGCAACAACAAATATTTCAAGAACTTGATTTAATTACGTAAAAATTAACGTGATTTAATAAAATCTTTCATTTGCAAGTTTTGCTAACGCCAAAGACGGTTTGTTGAATTACTGTGAAAAAGTAACAGGATATGTGATTTTTTTTACTCGAAGGTTTTTTATCCAGTCCTTCCATTTTCTTCTATTCCTCCATAAAGTTCCAAACTTTTCACTTCAACGACAAGTGGTTTGTCTCCCTCCAAACTTTTATAATTTAAATTAGGTTTCTACTTCATGCATCGATTTCGGATATTCTCATTGAAAGCTGCACTTCATATGCAAAAATCTGGATCAATTTATTCATAGGTATGCACATCCGGCTCATGTGGCGCCTGGAACTTTTCCAGTTTTTGCCATTCAAACCTCGACTTCTTACTAGTGATAGAAAAAAAGAATCTAAAGAACGCAAACTTTTATAAATCTTTAATTCAATTTTAATTCAGAAAGGAGTGAGATGCTGAAAATGGGTACAAAAATTATACAGAGAAATGAAGTGTGAAATAGGTTTAACCCTAGAACCACATCGCTGTTTTTGAGGAACATGAACCACATCGCCGGGAGAATTTTACCCGGTTTTGAAAAATAAAAAAAAATAGTAGTTTTCAATTAAGGTTTATTACAAGTTTTACAGTGAAAAAGGAACTCTTAAACTATAGATTATAAACTTATAAA
>VCRD01000049.1:304762-390371 GCA_006783055.1 Trinorchestia longiramus
TTCCAGGCGGCGGAGCCGGAGTGCACACCTACCCTTCACGATGTCTCACACAACACCGCGGGTACACAGGCGGCCAGCTGGTTCCCGCGCTTTCTTCATATTGAACTACGTGGTAACCTAGGAGAGTCGGGAGAAAATCACCCGGCATTGTGGTTCTAGGGTTAATAATAAAAATTTAAATCTCACATATTAATCTCTTATTGTTCATTGATCGTTTCGATACAATATTAATGGCTGAGTAGAATATTTCAAAATATGTATCATTTTCTATTTCTTGAAATATCTTAGTTGAATCGTGTAAATTTGTCTCGTTTAATTAAAACATACTAATATCATAAGAACTGTGCCACTAAATTGTAAGTGTTTTAGAATCTCTAAGAATAAGAATTATCTCAACCCCTAAAAGAAAAAACAAACAAACATATTGAGCCAAATGTATCAAATAAAAGCCAGCGAAATATTTATTAATTATACTATACTTCTTAGGCAGTTGGAAACTAAATCAAAATTTTCAGTTTTAGTTTGCATGTAGTATGAAGAGATATTGAGAAGTAACCAATAGGAAAAATAATTGGCCTAATACAGCTACTTTTTTTAAAAAACGGAGAACAAGTGTCGAGTATAGAAAACAAAACAGCAAATAGAATAAAAGTACCAACAAACTCAATTCACCCTCGGAGAAATAATGTCATTGCACTGTGCTTCCAACCTCAAAAAAATAAGCGCACTTTGTTTCAATTGATAAAATTCTTAAATTTACGTGAATATTCGTTCAGAACTTGTACACTGCTTTAATAAATCATAAAACGGAATAACTTAAAAAATGATTACATAATGACAAAATTTGGTGGCACTATTCTGGCTTTATCGTAATTTGAACAACTGAGCAATTCATGAAAATTACTTTTGTGTGAAATGCAAGTTTAACACGTTGACTCGGAAGTGGTACATATGTGGACCACTTAGGTTAGGTTTTGTAATTTTTTCAGATCCTTCTAGTGACTATGCGTACAAAGTGAAGATTTACGCCGGTCAGGCAATCGGAGGCAACGCGTTAAGCAACAGGAGCAGCAGCAGTAGCAGTATCAGCTTTTGATCATCACAACTGCAGTTATAAGTGATAAGCATTCAACTGTATTTAATAAACAGAAACTAAAAGGTTCTTGTGACGGCTCGTCTTCAGAACTGTAACCGTGGACTGAAGAATAGCTGTTTTGTGTGGTAGTGTTGGCTCGGAGGCTATGATGCTTCCACTCAGCGGCAGCTGCAGCCCAGAATCTCCCGAGCTCTAAGCCTGCAATGAACGAGTGTATCTTTTATGACGTACTTATCAAAAATAGAAGAATGCTACTCCAAAAATGAGCGATTAATTACAGAAATATTTTTGGCATTCACTAATTGTCGTAGGATAGCACTATCATAGTTGAAACACATTCAAAACTTTAAGAACGGGTTAGAAGTGAGATCAAAATGATAACTAATTGTTTGTCCAGTTAAACAAACTCAGAATATTTTTACAACTGCGTCAAACTTTCAAGTTTATCAGTGCGATGTAATTAAATCATATGGAAATAATCTTTTCTTCCTCCAAGATAAGTTGCAAAGCGTAGGCGTGCATGAGACTGAGATTTTCTTAACAGTAACTAATGTACGTTGTACGGTGTCAGTTGTAGATGACATTAGTATGAGAGATAGCGATAACAAATGTGCCCAATCCTTTATCGTAAAAAGGTGTGAAAAGTAAAAGCTTGTCATCTTTTCAGTAGGCAAACACTATACCTTAGTCACGTAACAAATTTTCGAAACCTTCGAAATAATCAGTTTCTTCAAAACAACTAATAAAAATCAACAAACACCTAATCTATTCTTCATCAATTCGTAAGATAATTAGAGCATGATGTAAAACATACATAAGGATTTTCCCTGACCTTGCTATTAATTTAGGCCCACACGTAAGATTACACATATACCCAGAGGCACAGGTAATAATATTAGGAATTAGCATAATCTGCATAGCACTCTTTTGAAGTCGTACCGATTGATGAGGAATGAGCCATAGAATTATCCGCTCATGGCGTTGAGCTATGACTGTTTTCAAAATGCCATTGGTATCAAGTTTGTAACGATACAAACGCAGAAATCGTTACCAAATCGTTTGCATTTACAAATAAGAAAAAACAAAAATAGGAAGATAAGTCAGTCAAAGAAGTGGTTTCTCTGGGAAGGAATCCATATGGCAGCTTCACACCGATGCCATCCGGCAAGCCAATAATTTTAAGTGCAAGTTCACTTGAATTCCACTGCGAAAAGACTAATAAACCTGCAGGCTTATTTACGAGATGCTAGATGGTTGAAATAAATGGTTCGAATAAATTTGCAGCAGTAGTTTGTGATGGTACTGGTCCTAGCCAATGGTCCTAAAGGAACATGTTTCTATTCACTCGCAGCAACATATAAGCATGGAAGGGTTGTAGTATTAGTTTTGTAATTGGATAGGGGTTGCTGAAATTTTGGTAAAATTAAATGTTAGTATTCATGAAATGTTGGAAATATTTACGTGTATACTAGAAAAGTATTACATACATCACTGAAAATTCAATTAAAGTCTAAGAGAACAACAAAGTTCGTTCTGTAACAACAATGAAGATAAAAAAAATTAACAGATAATCTAATAATTAAAAGAATATTTCACTTAGTAACCCCATACAAAAATCACGAACTAACGATTAAAACAGCGTCATCTTCACGCAAACTACATCTTCATATACACAAGTCTTGCTTGTAAGTGCAACAGTAATTTTAAATTAGTCGTTCTGCTGTCGTTTTGTAAACTAATGTTTTCGATTACGTCCACACCTCACGCACATAGCAGCGTACTGAAAAACGCTTGACAATTTGAAAAAGCTCATAGGCAGTTCACTTGCATTTTGAGCTGAAGTTCCACGGTCGCCCTACAACGATTAGTACTAGGCGCCAGCTGTGACAGCTGGCTGAGTGTCATCTGCGGCAGGTGGTATGACGTGTGGGTCTCTCACACCGCACAGGTGGCAAGCATGGCACGTTGCCACACCTGGTGCAGCCGTTTACACTGCGAGTGAAATAATCAATTTTTTAGCGTAACCTGATTTCACAATTGTGTGCATAAGTGTAGACACAAGAATGCGAACGAAGACTCCCCCAGTATGTGAGTAAGCGTACTTATCCGTTCATACCAATATTTCTTCATAGCTCTGGCTACTTCATATGTAGGGAAGAAAGGTTGATTGCTGATTTCTTACATATTAAATAAGTTCGTTATTCAATGTCTGTATGTCGGCTAAAGTGGTGTGACTATATGTAGATATGAATCAATAGTTCATCTGTGAGTGAACACTTATGTAGGTAAGTACCAGGTCAAGCTTTGGATATGTTTGATGCATCATGTGCGACATCGAAAGTGGCAAAAGACTGCTGGAGAAATTACAGTTTTCTTGTATTGTTACCCAATACAGCGAAAAACTGTCTAAATTTTCGTTCTTCTTGGCAACTATCTTCAGCTAGAGCAAAGAAAGCAGGACACAACAGCGTATTTTCCAAACAACAATAGGAACACCATTGAAAATACAGTATGCGCTTCAATGAACGAGCAGGAGCATTATGAGAACACTTCATGAGCCAACAACTGCATGTCGATCACATTAAACATCTCGGTACGCCGTCGAGACTTGGCCTGGCTACCGTTGGCGAAGTGTACGCTTTGTGCACAAAATTCTTGGCTCAAGCTCACTACAGCCACAATGGATGGCCATCCGTCACACCTCAGCATTCGGCCGTATTGAGTCGCATTGTGTTCGCATGCACAGGTATCGTGCTGACGGCAAGATGCAGCCATTCTTTGCATTTCTGAATAGTGATGGTCGAATAACTAGCGCTTACTATTTCATCCAGAAACATTTTTACACATTTCTAGTAATTCACAATGCATTAGCACAAGGTTTTAAATGTGTTCAAAATCTTATCTGAATAATGGCTTGCATCTCAACAAATTGCAAAGATACAAGACAATTATGTTTCATTCGTGAAATTTCGTTGTATAATAAAATAAGATGTTGAAGTTCAGAAAATGCTCGCACTGACATATACAGGGTGTCTCAAAATAATGTCCTCACCCTTTAACCGTTGCTAACATGCTGTCTTCTTTGTGTTGCAGGTGTGAGGTTCGAACCTTTGCGAACATGATTCTTTAATCACATTTAAACATGTTCGCAAAGGTTCGAACCTCACACCTGCAACACAAAGAAGACAGCATGTTAGCAACGGTTAAAGGGTGAGTACATTTTTTTGAGACACCCTGTATTAGCATCTACCTCTCTGCACGAGTGCACAACCTGTTGTAAAATTTCGTAAAATCGTTTTGGAAAAAGAAACATCGGAATTAATATTATGAAATGAGGTTCAGTATCTTTCCGTTCACATAGAGCCCTTAAATGGTGTTCATGTACTTTATTTCTTCCTTGAGTTGCCTTTTAGTTGAGCTGAAATATGTAGAATAAACCTGGAATACATTGGACGACGTTCGAGCCCTCTAAATATAACATTTTCGATTCTTATTTTTCATACAAGATTGATAGAAAAGTGAATTAGCTGTTGTTCTACATTGTGAATCCCACAGATGTTAGAAATTTTCTTAGCTTAGCGATGTAACCGAGGTAAGTCATTCCGTTTACCGAGGCAGAATCGTATAAAAAATACGACTACCGTGAGGTCATCTTATTATGCTCATGTCTTTTGCACAGCTACTAGCAAAGTGTGAGTAATACCAATCGATAGAAAATAAAGCGTTTTTTTTCGAAAATCGAAGCATACATTGAGTATCGCACAATATTGAAATTCTGTATAAATTTAACAAATTTACGTTTTAACTTCGATACGTTTGTTGTCTATTTGCATTGTTTCTGAACATGGATAGTCATTACAAGAATTACATAATAAGCGGTTTAGTTAAGAATTTATGTACAAAAAATGTCCCAAAAATTAGAATCATAGTGTGGAAACCTAATAAAATTACACAGAGAATTTGTAAATCCATTTGAACAATAAAATTGGTTTGTTTTTCATGTGAGCGTGACGCCCCTCGATGCTTAAAAAAACAAAAATTGACGCTGCAACTCTGTGACTGAGGAAAAAGTTAATTTTGTTGCCTGTTGAGTCAATTTCGTTGAAAATACGTACCTGTAGCAAACTAAAAATAAAGTTGCGAATTCGCATTTTCTCTTGGTGCAGAATGTGAGCATTGTAAGGCACCCAATAAATAAGATATATTAATTTTCTCAGCAATTAAATGACGATAATTTCGGTGGATCAAAGTAAAATCAGTTTCATTGCTGCCATCACAATGCCGCCGTCCTAAAACGAACCTTGTCTTCTATTTTGGTTGAAATATGTACTTGCTATCACTGTAAGAAGCTTACCTTGTTTTCTGGCAAAAATTTTTTAGGTTCTCACTGAAATTTCAGGGAAATGATAAAAAATGATCACATGGTATTTTACATGATAAAGTAATAGCTGCTGAGAATAATAAATGGTAAACTAACATGCCAGAGTATATGGATTCTCTAGAGAACAATGAAATTATGAGCTTGCTGTATTACCGGAGGCTAAATCTGTTGCGAGCAATAAAACGTGAACATTAAGAACATTTGGAGATTTTAAAGATGAAATTTTAAAAATAATTTTTTCACAAAAAGTTTCTAGCAATTCTTCTACAAGTTGCACGCAAATAATGAAAGACGCGTCTTCCGCTTCTGAACAGCGATTTACGAACAGAAGTAGAAGAAGAATTTTACTTAGTCGAACGTGATCTACAGTGAATCGCTCTATTCATGCCTAGGAGTTGAGGGATTTGAAAACACTGATATAGAGAACAGAAACACACACCGCAAACGTCAATACGTCTACGGGTTGCAGCTTATTGAGGATTATAAAAATCAGTCCTTAAACTAGTGTTCAAAAAAGGTCATGGTAGCTACTTTACAAGGTTTGTGAAAATATTTTACATCACCTCAAAAAGTGAGTTGAACATTGAACAGACAAAAAAGTCAGCACTGTTGCTAAAGCACTGCAGATAAAATAATACGTGCATCCTTTCTAACAAATATTCTACGATACGCCAAATAGATTCAGTTTACTCAAGCATTTGCCTCATATATTTTGAGTCAGATGGTTACACGACGAGAACCGAAGGATTGTTTTTTCGAATGTTTTTAAATTAATTTTCAAATTTGTGAGCGTAAATGAGATTTTGTTTGACCATGAATGAAGACTGCAACCTTTAAGCGTCAGTAGCATTACCAATTAAGCCCAAAATATTCCTAGTTTCCTTCCACGACATCATAAACTTCTCAATATTAAGACACAAGGAAGTCAAAGCAAAGATCAGCACTATTGAAGATGGCATAAATCTATAATTCTTCTTCCGCACTTGACGTTTTGATCTAGTATTTGCAGCCTTGAATAATTTACAGGCTGACTCACAAGCAAAGAAATAAAATGATGTAAAATCGAATGGTCATGTTTACAAATATTGAAGCGTTTTTTTCTATTAAGGAAACTGTAAGGTTTAGGTGCATAGCGACGGTGATCTTGGGATAGTAACTGAGGAAACGTCTATACAGTAGGTCAGCGATTTAAAAAGAAATACAAATCAAGAATACATGTGTTACACTCTGAGTAATCAATAAAATTTAACACGTTAACCGCCATGCCTGATATCAGAGATTTGTCACTACCGCCACGACTTTACCATTTTACGACTTTATCATTTAATCTTCCGTAAATATTTTAAATTAATTTTTGAAAATAATTATTAAAAATTTGGAAATGTACCACCGGTGGTACATGCGGCGGTAAGTGAAACCCTCAAATGTACCACCGGTGGCACATGTGGCGGTTAACGTGTTAAGCTCTCGTCCTAGATACGCCACAGCTTTGAACGTTTTTCAACCTTACACTTTTCTACTCAACTTCCATTGTTATTTTCTACTCAACATCCATGATCATGAGTCATGCGTTCCGGCTTGTTTTATCATGACAGTCAGAACTAAAACTTGTCCCTCTCTAGGCAGACGCCCATGTGTCCATTTCAACCGTAAAAGAATTGAACTTCACTCCAGCGTGCCATTACTTTACCCCGAGCTGTGCAGTGTCTTGAAATGTTTTTTCTGTTGCTGGAGTATTAGTTGAAGTTGATGTTTCTACTTCCTTATAGAATCCTAGATTATTCAGTCCCAGCAGCAAGCACAATATTCACAAGTAAGTGCATTCTGAATAAACTATGAAATTCAAGCAACCTTTTTTCAGACGACTTATTTGATGGTAGTAGAAATGGATACAACAGAGGACCAGTAGAATTCATACATATCGGATCAACAGGAGGGAAAAATAATAAATGTATATATATATATATATTAATTTTCTATTAAAAACTGATTACAAGGGTGTGTAGCAACCATAATTCAAGCAACGTGAATGATACATGTATTATGCGTTACCCTGTCTTATGTTCATTTGCCTTAGTCTGGGAGATAGGTGAGCAGATGTGCCCAAGGAAGTCTTTCACAGCCTGAGTCTACAACAGAAATACATACTTGATGAGAAACAGTGACAACAACAGCAGCAGTCATTCCAAACGAAAATTAGACTGATTAATAATAAAACATTAACACCATTGCAGTTTTCTTCACAGACTTGAAAGAAATTGATTCGATTGATTACATCAAAGAAGTTCCTTTGTTCGATTTTAATATACGTGCAGTCACAAACATTAACGAAAATGACACCAATACATTGATACCAAAGTACAATGTAAATTCATGGACTGCATTTTAACTGTGAAAACGTATAACTAGTTGCCTCTATACATACATACATTCTCAATGTTTAAACTATAATATTTAGCACTTCTTGCTTTCTCTTCTCGAATAGAATGCGAATCTCTTTTCAAGAAATTCTTGAATTAAATTTAACTGGGGAAATCGTAGTATGAATATTTCATTCTAACAGTCGTCACGTTTGATTGTATCAAATTTCAAATAGAAAAAATTCTCTAGTCGCTTTAAAATGTTTTGTGGAACGTTGTTCGAAGCCAACTTTCATAGTTACAGGAAAATTTATTGGTAGGCACATATGTATTTCAAAGAAAACTGCGGTTGTCCATGAAACGAAAAAAGGAAATTCAATTTGGCCAGAGGATGCCATTTATGTACAATTTAATACGCAGTGATGTTATGTTTGCACTAATATTAAGACAGGCAGGGATCTTTTGATTCATTTCACATCGTTTAAATTCTATCATTAAAAATTATCCGGCATGTTAATATAGATGATATTCTTTTACTGAGAGTCATCTCTTTTAACCTCTAATTCAACTACTGCACACAAATGTAAGTGTAACAATAAATTTTTTTCCCACCCCTCATATTGATAAAGATGAGTCTAGAGTAAGCTTCAGAAAGATTACAATAAGTTTGTAGGAATATGAGTGCTTAGCTTATTAAATGCTTGTCAGGAAAAATTAGGAGCATGCTCATCGGTGGATTTTCTAGGTTGACACAGTTCAAATTAAAAGCCTTGAAAAACCAAATATAGAATGAATTTCACCATGTTTCTCCCATATATTCAAAGAATAAGAAAAGCACTTAATGTTTTCACAGACTTCAGTTCACTTCCTCGACAATTTCTTGCATATCTTTAGTACCAGGGGCTGGAATGAACGGCAACCATTTCTTGAAACGAGGTTCTAACTAAAGTCAGGCGACAGCAGGGCGATCTGCAATGGATATTAGACGGGAGGCGTCAGCTGAGGCAGGCAACGCAGTCTGATGATGGTAAAATCGATGTCGGCCCGATGGCGGCTGCAGAAGTCTCGTTAAAATCGAGATGAAGAGGTCTGAGTCTTGAGCAGGCAAGTAAATGAATGCCGTTGCACGCATGGAAAGATGTAACCTCAATAATTGCTTAAAATACGGAAATTACATGAGATGCAATGCAAGCGTTTTGATCTAAACCTTCCAACGAAAATTTCAGCAAGTTACAACAGAAAAAACGTTTGCTATGAATTACGCACGTCATCATCTTCTCAGAAAACGTGCTTTTAAACTGCTTCTGCATGACGCTAATGACACCTAAGACCTGGGTTACAAAATACGATGAGATGTTCAACATCCTACCTGCTCGAAATTGTTCTTTTCTTACTCGTAGTTGTGGTTTTTGCCTATCAATTACCCCTTCACTTTTGATAATGAGAGTAAAATTATTATCAAAAGAGTATTAAAATGAGTTTTATTAATAAAAAGATACTTGGAAGTTCTGTTTCTTTGTTTCCTATCTACACATGAACGTAACTAGTAATTATTTGTTCCTAGTTCGTACAACCATTAATTTCAAGATGTTTAACTACACTAAAGAAAGTTAGAATCCTAAATTTAGTAATATCCAACTTTTATAAAGCTATGTTTTCTTATCCATGGACGTCTTTATTAACCAGTAATACTTCATTCACGTTAGATTTTTTCCCACATTCTCGTTGATGGATGTGGTGGAAACGGGTTGCGTGTTGTGTCTCTAGTAACTTGCACGTCGACGAGCTATGGCCGACTCTTTTACCAGGGCCTGCCGTATGAAGTTTTGATGGGATGGATAACATTCAGAATCATGGTTTTAAGTTTGGTTGGGGCAAACATACGGTATCATCAATACTTATTCTTATAGGTATACACCTCATTTTCCTTCAAGACTTTTGAGTACAATAGAATAAGGCAATAGAAACGAGCCGTTTGGCCCATTCTTGGGTTGATACCCAAGTCCCATGCGAACCTTGTCGAGCGGATGAGGTAGAAAGACAACAGACGAACCTTCTACTGACTTCCTATCAGATGGGGTTTACCTGTACACTGCGTGGTCCAAACAATAGCCAAGTCAGTTTTGAGTCATTATTGCTTCCAGCTCAAAAGAATAAGAACCTCCAAAATCCAGATCTGCGACTTTTTAGTTACATAATATAGTAGAGACTGGTTCACTATTATGATCACTACTCGGGGAAAGTATACATAATAGCAGCGTAATGAAGAAAAATTTTGTCATTCATAGTGTACTCCCAGGAAAAATCGAGCATCCCATAGCTTCGTGAGTCATAAAAAATTTTCTCTCAGGTGTTTGCCGTCTTAATTCTACTTCCTTCTTACTCGGATGCATAAGTCTTGGTAATGGGGCTTTGTAAAGCGCTGTTGTGAAATACGTGAGAGCTGAAACAGCTGTAGCTGCCCTCATGTGCAACGCAGGAGATCCTAGAACGTTCAAAAGCCTCCAAGTAGCCTTCTATATAGAAGAAATACTAGAGAAATGAATGAATAAAGGATGTATAATAACACTCATCAAAAGCTAGGTGTATGTTTCTTGAATAAGATACTGAAAGTACGCTAAAAATAAGCTAAAGATAAGAAATATCAAAACAGAGAGAGAGAGAGGAGCGGCCTAGGGTGTAGCCCGGGTACAGTTTCATTCGCAAAGAAGCATTGGAAATCAACAGCAGAAAACAGCTGGTGAAGGATGTGCTTCCCCAAGAACAAAGAGGTCGTGCAAGTTTTGAAAAACTGCTAGAAAACTGGTCAGCGTCACGCACGCCACGAGAAAAAAACTGATGGTAAAGATTTAATAAACAACAAAAGGTATTTATTACTAAAACAGTTTGGCGAAAATTCGCTTCAGCAGAAAAAACTATACTTATAACAACACCTGAGTCGTAATAATATTATGTTTGACACAGCTAGGATATTTTTACGGAATTCCTAGCAGTAAGTTGTAACCTCGAGTGCTTGAACACCTTTGTTTTATTTCGGTGTTTCTGAAATTTAAATTCAGCTAATATTCTGAATCGAATTTTGCTTGAAAATATTTTTCTAAGTGTACAAATTTACTGTAAATAGTACATGACTTGAAGCCATAATAACACTTGATATTTTACATCGTAAGCCTCGAAGATGATTGAGACTTTCTGAGTGCTCAGCAAGCACAGATATTCAAGCAGTTCATCAGCGTAGGGAAGATCTTTGTGTTTTCAACTCATACTTTGAAATAAAATGAACTTATAAGTCGTTGAAATAAAAACCTGAAGAAATACAATTGATTACGCTTGTAAGTGTTTCAGAGATCAATTTTATCATCAAATTCGTCACTTTTTAATATTAAGAGCTTTCCATAAATGCACACTCTTTTATCTGAAAACTGCTATCATTTGTAACAACACGTTCTACTATCCTTGGCTTGTGCGAACACGTATGACAACTGAAAGGGTCAAACACTCAACCACGTGTGACCCTATTTCCTGACCAAGGCAGCAGCACAAGCGAATTAAGAATCACTCGGTCGATCACAGATGCAATTTAGGATAAGCGCCCAGCCCTAGTCTCAAAACACTCATGGCGAGTTTATTTTAGCGTCCATTTCAAGATCACCGTACACTTCTCGGAAAGTCGAGGATGATTTACAGCAGTTTTAAAATAAACGACAATCATGATGATTAACGATTTTTAGGTATCAATTTAGTCCACAAGTGCTTATCATTGTGGTTCTGGTGGCGATAGTTGGAAGGTGTGAACAAAATAATTATTCGTCATTTTGCCAAAATTTTTGAATAGCTTGAAAAAGTTCATTTATTAGAATTATTAAGAGTTTCATGACCTTGTATTATGAAACATGCCACAAACGGTAGACAGGACTGTTTTACTTCACCTTATTACATCACATCTTGTTTCCGGTAGTTATAAATTGAACTATGCGTAAAACTTGAGTTTTTCTTTACACATTAGAAGATCTACTTCACACTTGTGTGCCTGACTGATGCGTGTTGAGTGCAACTGTTGAGAGAAAATTGAGCGCACAACTGACACCTATAGTTATTAATAGTTAGGCACATTATAAATACAAAGATAATCCGTCAAGCAACAATTGAGAATTGTGCAAATTAGCGTAAAATGACTTAGTCATTTAATGTTCAATTTCCATTTCAAAGTAATTAGAGCTTACTTATGAGTTGAGTCACCCTTTCCAGTATAACACCTAAATTTCTATTACAGCATAACACCTGAATTACAGTATTACTAAATTAAATAGCCGTGGCAACACTACTCGTAAAATAATCTTACTAAAACCCTTTACCACGCCCGCTAACCTCAAGTGAATTCAATAAATATTCAGTAATATAACCAATCTAACTTCATATGGTATTCGTGCAAATTTAGGCCACCTAATAAATGAATGGTTCTTTGGTAAATTGATTTTTGAGAAAATACCTTCATTAAAAATTTAAAAGGCACCTCTCTTGAAAGCTTGTTCGCCAAGTTGCCTAGCTATCAATTTCTGAAATTCTTTCTGATCACAGAAAGTGAGTAGTTATCTTACCATTCAATCTGAAATGCAAGAGCAATTCCAACTTCATTTAGAGTCAATCGCAGCGGTAGTCCCGTGCAGTGGCTCAGCTTGTCTAGGCTTTAAAATTTCAAGGATCTATTGACAGTCCAAGGAATCCAATTCAGAGCTGAACGATCTTGAAAGTCGTTAAATTACCTTGACGGCGTTGCCAAGAGACCTAGGATACAACAGATGATGCATGCACACCATACCTTGTGGCCATATCAAAGTGACTCAGTTAAAAAATGTTGAACAAAGACTAGTAAAATCATTTATTTTAAAAACAACAAAAATATTTCACCTCCACATGTTTTTTAGGTTATTTAAAGATATACATTAGGTTGAAAAGAAAGTAATGTCGTTTTTTCTTGGTATTTTTCTTCTTCCTAAGAGCCCTTCGATTGTTAGTTTAAGTGAAATATAATTTCTAAAGCATCTTTAACTTTTTCAGAAATAATAGTAATTAAATTTTTATAAGTTTTATTGCTTCAACTCAGAAAATATGGATGGGAATGGAAAGCATCTATAACATTGTATGCTCTATGAATACAAGAAAGACACATCAGCCGCACAAGCTGTAAGAACCATTTGTTCTGTCTGTGGGAACAATGTTTTGAATGTTCGAAAATGTCAACGGTGATTGGCTAATTTTTCGTCTTGAACCATTCATACTAAGAATAATCAAATAGAAAAAGAAGAAACTGGAAAACTGCTTGCAACTTCGACATTTTATTGACTTGAATTAACAAAGGATAGTAAAATATCTAAAGAAAATTAACGCTACATATCCCACGCTAAGCTTTAACATCGCTAGATTTATAGTTCCTATGCTGACTCCGTTCATTGGCAGTGTATATACTGTTAAAACTTTAAATCGGTTTTAAATCAATTACTTCGATGGCACGCTCATTACAGCATCATTCGATGTTGATAATTCATTCACCAATATACCTACGAGCACGACCGAAAAAACAGAAATTTGTCTACAACCATTTCTTATTTGCAGATGGGAATCTAGTCTCAGGATTATGCCTTCAGTTATCAAAACATTGTAGCAGTTTTCAGCTTTAAACTTATTTTTAAATTTTTGACTATAAATTTAGAAGAATGTAACCTTTTGATCTCAGCTTGAAAGCCGTATACCTTGCGTACCTCGGATTTCAATAAGCCTTCGATGAAGTTCCCACAAAAAGCTGATGATCTAAGTGGAAGCCCACGGTAAAGAATGTAACTCCTCTCGATGGATACTAACCTTGTTCACTTGTCGCATTCACGAGTGAAAACTCATTTTCAATTTAAACTCGGCACATGTAGTATCAAAAACCTCCGAGAGAGCGTTTGAGTCGGCTCCCATTCATCTTATTCATCGATAACCTTCACCTTAAAATCATCAGTTAATTCCGCAGGCGATATGGAACACAATCACAGAGCATTCCCTGAGTGAGACAGAACAACTATTCAAGCGGATATGAACCGTCAACTATAATACAATGAACTGCGTTAAAATCCTAATTCAGATATTGTCTGTATGAGTTGTGGAGAAAAATGATATGAAACGTAGTCTGTCTTTCCTAATGATTATTACGGTTTCCAAACTAATACAGAAAGAGAAACGCTTACTCAGAAAGCATCACGGCGTGACTATCATATATAAGATATAGAAATAGACTCTCCGTTCCGTAATAACATTTTATGGACTCAGAAAGTCTCAGAAGACGCTAAGGGATGATGTGTAATGAGCGACGGAGTAACTTTATGCTTGTAATCAGAGACCTATGAGTACAGTGTAATAAAACTGCTCTTAGCTTCCTGTCCAACTCTTTGCTTAGAAGATGTTCTCGAGAATCTTGTATTTGCTTATAGATTATAGTAAGTCAGATTGGGTGAGAACTCATGACTATATTGTACGTTTATAAGTTATAAACACTCCCGTGAGGGCGCAGAAAATTGGCAAAAAGAAGAAGCAGTCAAGCAATGAATATCACCACGAATGAATAGGAGAACAAAGTGTCTTTGTTCTTTTCCTTTAGCATAGTAATTAACCCTGAAGACAAAGCCATTGTAACTCGAGCTAATAAAATGCGCCTCCAGCGAGGGCCATGCGTGTCAATAACTAATTAGCAGCAAATAAGTTCTTCTAGCTATCGGGTAATTAAAATATCGTTGAAATATAAATATTCAACACAGTTAAAAACGTTCAAGTTTTGTGTACAAATGCAATTAGGGTCTTATGATGCTAAAAATGAATCCTACTCAATTGATTTGGGGAGTTAATCAGAATTAGCTCTATGTGATAATGTTATATTCATATTATTTAAATAGTCAATTATGTTTTTCTTGTTGGCTTAAGTAATTTTGTTTCTCAAGCACATAATTAAGAATGGCATATATTTATCCGTTAGATTACTTAGCTATAGCTCTCATCACTACGTTATAGTATTCTCAATTTCAATTTTTATCATCTTCCACCCGAAAATCGGTCAGACAATCAATGTCTGACCGTAAACTATCAGCAGATATGTATGGCCAGCAGATTCGTAGTGTTATGTTCAAAAATTCGCCTGAAACTTATGATATTTACGCTGTATGGCTTTCCTAGTGAAATCCAAACACAGTAGTCTGTTAGGCTTTAGCCATACATGCCAAAACCAGCCTAATTGTGGCAAGCCCTATTACTCTAAACATTGGTAGAAGACAAGAAAAGAAATGAAAGGAACACAGTTTTTAAATAAAAGCTTTACTTAGTAAACATTGCAGTGTCTGACCTTGGTTGCAGAAATGGATGAAATCTGCGTGAGACGGAACTGCGAAGATTAACTCGACTTAGATCGTGTTTTCAATCGGAAAACTTTTTAGAGGTCAAAATCTATGAAGGGCTCTGAACGAATAAGGTTTGTCCAAAACAAATTAGCTCGGACTTCCATCAATCGAAATGCCTATCTCACTTGTAAGCACTTCGAGGCCTTCACTCATCGAGCAAGAACTTAATGATAGAATCTGGAAACTCTGCTTCTACCAACTGTTCATTGTCTAATCGTTGAATGTAGATGTTCTGTTTTCACTGGTCTCCATCTGTAAGCAACTGTTCTGATACTCATACGCACACGCTTATGTAATTGAGTTTGCTTCACAAATGTATGTATGTTATCATTTGCTTAGGAATGGCGAAAAACTTGAAGATCTCATCGAAATTAAAGAATATAGTAGCACTGTGAGAATCTCAATTTCAACGTAACTCGAGCTCGCTGTATACGGAACAAAAATGATACGACATTTTACTAAGCGGAATCTACTTTGGTAAATAGTTTTTATGCAACCAACTAGCGAACTGAGAGTAGCAGCCATTTTGTTCAATTTAAAATGAGTTCTTCCCAGATAAGGACAAAATTCCGCTAAGATTAATACAGTGTGTGTATATAGTACAGTTAAAGGAAAAATACTGATATATTAAGTTTGCTAGCATTCCTATTGAAAGAACTTTATGATGAACATGATTAATTAAATGCTGGAAAAATATCAATAACAATAACAAAGACTAAAATTTACCGCTAGCGATTTCCAGTAGCTCACCATTTAGCCAAAAATTCTCGAATAGACCATTGAAAATCGAATGAAATAAAATCGAATGTGTTACAGATTAAAGATTTTTCATGATTTGTAAAGAGTTTAAGTAATTATCTAATCATAACAATTTTCTTCTCAGCTAACATAATTCATTGATAACTATTTTTTATTAGCTGTGTACAGTATAAGAAATAAAGCTAGTGTTTTCCCTCGTTCTGTTTCCTTTTTATTCTGCCATATTTTTAGTGTGAGCTGCTTCTTTTCGCTCAAATCTACGAAGTCTGATGAAGCGTCGCGTTTCTGCTTGACCGAGCGCGGTCTTTGTGTGTCGCTGGCTCTCATTAGGCCAGACCAACCGGCAGCCTCTCACAGCTCCCGCCACTGCTTCTCCTCTTCCAAGTCTCCCGTCCACGGCCCTCAGTTTGAAGCGCGGTGGTGCCTGCAGGTTCATATGATTACACGAGAAAAAACACTGCATATTTTTATAAACAATTCATTAATGAATGTAGGATACACATATTACTCGTATTATGAAGTTGTACTAAATTTTCTTGTAGGGACATGATTATTTTTTCAAATACCCAATTAGATTAAGATCACCTCATGGAAGAAAAATATTGGTTCTGATACCACACAGCATCTCCTTTTTCTCAGCAGTAGTTGTCACGTCTCTTATCACTTCTATTTGTAGGATACTAAAATGGATTCCTTCCATGCACATATAAGGTTTGCCTTTCGCTAATACGAATGTAGATTTAATGTATAAAAGTACGTAACGCTGCTATGAAATTATTTTAAATAACACTAAAAAAAGAAATTAAATGATAAAGTAAAAGTAAGCTTGATGCTATGAATAGAAAAAATGACGGACTGGCCGATATTTTGGTGCAATAATCACATGCAACAAACAAAAATTGACAACCAATGCATGTTTAAAAGACAAGTGAGTGGAATATGTCAAAATTAACCTAAATTATTCTCACTAAGTAGAGCCTATATTTGAGGAATCAAAATGAAAACTCAGTGCCGTTCGTTCAACTGGCTCACCTTATCATGTTTCGAAAGCTTGGATTTTAGCACTGAAAACACAACGCAACAGACTTCCGCATAAAACAAGACAAGCTGAAACTTTTAAAATTTCGTGCAGCTTAATGAATGCTCACCAAATCTTAGTCTGATGTACTTCGCTTATTGCCGCTGCGTAACGATGCGTGGCAGTATAGCGATGTTGTATCAGAGAATTATGTTATAGTTATACAGTATTTAATCAGAATTAGCTCTATGTGATAATGTTATATTCATATTATTTAAATAGTCAATTATGTTTTTCTTGTTGGCTTATGTAATTTTGTTTCTCAAGCACATAATTAAGAATGGCATATATTTATCCGTTAGATTGCTTAGCTATAGCTCTCATCACTACGTTATAGTATTCTCAATTTAAATTTTTATTATCTCCCACCCGAAAATCGGTCAGACAATCAATGCCTGACCGCAAACCATCAGCAGATATGTATGGCCAGCAGATTCGTAGAGTTATGTTCAAAATGAACATCATTTGTATTTGATACATCAGCCGCTTTGAAATCTCTCATTGACTCCAATACATGTTCATTCTTAACATCACGATGTCGAAAAAAATCATTGATGTAAAATAGCGTGGAAGCAATTTGCAAAATTTCAAATTCTGAGTGGAATTGTATTCCTGATGAACAGCATTCTTTGCATGTTTAGGGGCGACCGAAAGGATCAAAAATCCCATCTTCTCGAAGTGCTTCTCAAACCCAAAAATTTCCCTGCACGAGTAATGTCAACAACTTGACGTTAATTGACAGCCGAACTGAACAGATGGCCTAAATGTGCAGAGACCTCAGCAACAGATGAGCGTATAAGTTTAGTTTTGCATTGTGTGTTCTCAGTGAGGTATACGTGGTACACAGTGCACCCTACCCAAGTCAGTGAAATGAATTCTCAAGACCAGCTATCTACATTTTTTTACTTTTCTAGTTCCTCCTCTCAACTATCATTCATTTGTCTTTACAGAGCTGTGCGTAGATACACTACACCCGTACTTTATCACACCAATAGTCCCGTCTACACCTAACTACACCTAACCAATGGTTCTAACTACACCTAAAGCTTGCTCCTAAATGGACAGTGTATAACGTTTAGCATTCTTGAACTGCATTGATGCAATTTTATCGTTATCTATTATAAAGAGATTTTTAGTTCTGGAACATCAGTACCACACACTATTGATGTGTTCATTCATCAGAAGTGGCATCGTCGACTGCCTCTTCTTCCCATTCCTTTTGTTTTCGCAAAATCTGCCTACTTGAGCTTATTGCTGATAACGATTCCAACGTCTAAATTTTGCAGAGACAAGATTTTCTTTTTCGCTTTACAGCACTCGAAACTTCGCTCTGTGCCTTAGCATCTTATTGTTCATTTCAATCCCATTCATTGACGACGGCTTAACCATTGTGACAAGCAATACAGGCAAAGCTGCTCCTATGACCGATTCTAGCACGGCCACCGTTTTGCGTGTACAACAATTAGCGACTTGATGGGTTACTACGGCCATTCTTAATTTATAATGTTAAGTAATTATTGAGCTCGTATGGCTTATAAACCGATAGTTTACAAGTCGTTTGTTAGCGCGCTAGTGATATATTTTCATATCACTACTCTCGTACAGTCCAACATACAGCATAACGAGCTGTGTACTTGTACATGAAGGTCATCAGGAAACCTGTATTAGAATACACGCTAAACCTTCTTACGTCCAGTAGCGAATCCCGGAAACGTGCTACTAAAAACGGTGCTGATCGATTGATTCCAATTAAATCGATTTCTCACCCCAAAAAACAAGTTAACACATCGCACATGATAGGAACGCTAGTAGATGTCTATGCAATTTACTTCATTATTACTTCTTTGTTAAAATTGTGACTAGAAATCCGTTAATTAAAGAAGATAAACGGCATAATTACACAGATTTAACTTAGACATTCTTAAACATAATTCATTAATGTAAAGTACTCTTTAACTCGTTAATTACACCCCAGAACAGGTAATGAATTTTAAAAAAATTAAATTAAACATTTTGGAACATAATTTTGCAGTGCATAACTTTCTCTGAAACACAATACAAAAATTAAAGAATTAAACAATTCCCTGATTCAATTTCCCCACCAATTTGCTAACAATCAAAGCAAATTATAGCTATTGAGCGCTAAACATAATTTTATTACGATGTCAAAAACTACGCTTCAAATGAATGGATCTCTGTAAATGAAATATTTGATAATAATTTCTGACCATATGGAAAGCTATCTTGCCTGTTCATATTTTTCTTCTATTCTATTTTTAAATATATTTTTTTCAGCTTTGTTCCTGCCCCATTCTTACTTTATTATTGTTGCAACATTCCTTACCACTTAATTTTTCGTGACCACAACAAGCTGCTGATGAAACATGTATGACTCAATGCAATACCAAGGCATGAATACGAGTACATTGTTCTATATAAACGGTAGTTTGTAAACAAGCAGCCCACCTTAAACAATGGCACACATACAAACTTATCAGAGCCCCGTCATTTTCAGCATAACTTATGACCAAATGGTTATTTTTTAACTTCTGTACGAAGCTCTGGGAAGTGTAATAAGCTGACCTAAAAAACTTTAGAGAAATTATAAAATAACTCAATTCAAAATTTTCAAATTTTGCACTTTGCTATGTAAATACCTTTTCTTTGAATTTATAGCAACTCCCTGCTTTAAGAATGCTGTAGAACTGCAACGCGGCCTATACTGTTTACCGAACTCGAAATCCTGTTTTCGAAGTTTTCAAACGCAGTGTTCCATGTCCACCCCAGTAAGCGTAGTAAAAAAATCCCTTATAGGAATAACGCGCAGGAGGCGAGCTTGTCATTGATCAACAATAATGTTTACTCAAACTCATAATGACATTAAGCAAGATAGGCCAGGACTCGTTACTGAGATGTAGAGGATGGCAAATATGCCAAATCTAGTTAGCAATCAGCCTTGAAGACGAGCTTCGGCTCTATAAAGTTCGCGATTTCTCATTGCTGGAATTGCATTTGGTTTTCAATAATGTCTTTGCGTTTGGTGCAGGTAATCGATGCTGCCTCGGATTATTAACATATTGGATTGTATGATTTTAAAAACAGCAGTCGTCGCCTAGTAAATACATATTATTTCGAAACTTTTATGAGTTTATTCAAACACAAATTTAAAAGTTCGAAATTTATTTAAATTGAGATTGTTCTGGGTACTTATAGTGTATGAATTGGAGGATAAAATATTGTCTGAAGTAACAGGTCTTATTTATCTCATTTTACACCACATAATTCTACCTCCAGTAAACAACGAAATTATTCGTGCAACCTCCAATGTCATCGTCAGATTTCATTACCCTTTTCATTATAGTCAAATTACCAGTCCCACTTGCGCAAAAACAACCACTAAACATCATGCAACCACCTCCAAGTTCATCCGTTGGCATTGTGTCCTTGGGGAGAAAAGTCTCACCTCTCAGATACCAAACATTGTTTAGTTTACATTATCATTTCTAAATAACGAAATTTTTGTTTCATCACTCCATAGCACTAGTTCATAAATTAAATTATCTCTGTTCAAGAAAGTTTTGGTAAAATGTAAGCGTCCTGAAAGATGACTTGGCTAGTGAAGAAGCGTCCGTCGTGGTCTATGTCCACGTAAATCATTCCTATTTAAACAATATTGAATTGTACGAGCATTTATTTATGATCCACTGCATATCCAAGTCCTTGACGATGTATTTCAATACGGCTCTTAGATTCCTATTAACCTGCGGCATAGTTTATGCTCAGTTCATGGTGACAATTTCGACTGTCTTCCACGCTCAGGTAAAGCGCTACCGTACCAAACTCTATTTATTTATTGATAACATATTTTGATCTAGGCGTAGATCACCACCCCTAGATACTAATTTACATAATATTGCATTAGTTCTCATTTCGTATCTTGCAGATGTAGCCCATTTCCTACGTAATGTTAGAAAATTCATTGTCCGTGGTTTGCTATTTTCAAATTATGGATTACAGTTTTGTACCTATATCAGACACAGAGTGTTTATAATTTCTATCATTTCTACCTTCAAACCAAAAGCACAATATTTTGTCAGAAAATGGTTCAAAAGTCTTAGGTTTAAGACACCTAATAGTTCTCCAAAAGTAGTTCTCTCCAGTCAAAAGTAGTCAGTAGTGTACTTTCCATAGTAATATTCACCGTTTGCTATTCGCTCGTCTGATTTGAATAATCAAAACATGCATTCACATAACAGATTCTATTCTAGATTAGCTTTGTTCAAGCTGAATAGGATCTTCATTAAAAAAGATGTAAATTCATAGTAAAAGTGGATTTTTCTTGGTTGCCACGATGTTGTGAAAGATTGTCTTTGTTCCATGCGTTCCAATATTCAGCTTATAAGAACAAGGTTCATTCATTTATTTCAATGTTTACGTATGAAAACTGTGAGTAATCTTTTTGTCATGAAATTTTTTCTACGGAATCTTGGAATCTGAATCTGTTAGCAGCAGTACACAGAAAATTGCATATTTACTTCAGTTAACTTTTGAATTTCATTTTTCCGATTTCTAATTATCCGTTGTATATGGATCAGTTTTTCGTATTACAGTTTAAAAAAAAAGTTAGGAAATCTTCATTTTAAGCACTCGATGAGCAATTTAAAAAACGTGTTTATTGTAAGTTGAGGACCGTTTAGTTACTGTGAATAATCGTTGTTACCAATGTATGAAACGAGTATTGTCATTTAATTGCTATAAAATGTTGTAAAACGTTTAATTAAGTGTACGAGTACATTTCACAACTGTATAGTAGCATTACCCACTCAAAAGGAGCGATGAAATCAGAAACAAGTTTTTATCTGAGTGTAATTGAAATTCTACATTACCTGAATAACTTGTTTCGAATAAACATGAATTTTTTGAGTTCCTGTGATTTGTCCAATGATTTGTCATAGTGCTTAAGACGGGCCTGTGTGTAGTGGAAAATTTTCAACCACACTGGCTTGAGGCAAACTTGTCTCATTTTTTATTTATTGCAGGACACAAAAAATTCTAAACCAGAGAAATTCATGTAATAGTCCCGAAGTTGCGCCAGGATTAAAGTTAAGGTTATTTACTTTCGTCGAGGAAATGAATGTTGGGCTTGAGTTTGACTGCCGCGTCCAGGGCAAGGTTTCAACAAATGCTTGAATTTTAACTCGTGGATGTCAGCTTTTCTTTCGGTCGTACATCAAATGCTAGCACGAGAGCGGCAGAAAATACAAAATAAACGTTCGAAGCTTTGACTCGGAGAACATAAGTCTTTCTAAATTTTCCAAACTGTTTGTGTTGGAAATAACAGAAAAATATAGGAGCACATAGCATGTCCATAATTTCTTCTAATTAAAGGGCTGATTATTGACTTGACTCTATTGACGGTGCTGGGATTCCAATTCTTCGCATTCTTAGCGTAAAATTTTAATGTCGTGTTAGCACTTCTCATAATAAATGCAAAAATGCTCGCAATAAGTTCTGTTATGAAATATATAAAGTCGACACTGTTAATTCAACTGAATTGTATATGAATAACACTTTTATCAGTACAAACGAAACTATGACCAAGTGGTCTGGAGAGCGTGCTGACAGTGTAATACTCTTATCGGGATTGA
The DNA here is from genome assembly GCA_006783055.1 of Trinorchestia longiramus. Taxonomy (NCBI): domain Eukaryota; kingdom Metazoa; phylum Arthropoda; class Malacostraca; order Amphipoda; family Talitridae; genus Trinorchestia; species Trinorchestia longiramus. The sequence continues at coordinate 327,512 of VCRD01000049.1, forward strand.
ATCCTACTTAGCTGAGCTCGTGCTGTGTTTGCCTAAGTCGTTAAAGGCTTCAAGGTCTGCTATTTTTATGTAGTCAATACACTCGGTCTTTGATTTACGTCGGGGTTTCGTTCTTGAGGCGTGACCTAACATAAGATTCACCGTAAACCAGAACTCTACCTTGCAAAATCTGCCTAAAGATGTCATCGGACTGTTAATGAATTGTTAAGAAGAATGTAAATAAATTCTGTTTTCTTTCTTGAATATATAAAGTAAACAAAATGGAAATTGAACTAAGTACTACTCCTTGTGAAAACCATTCATATCTTCCACAGAGACATTGATCGGTAAAAGGGAGAAACATAAAAGTATAATTTAAGAAATTAGGGATACTGTTTATTGGCAACCGTAAGTGATTTTACGGGAGAAAAAAGAGGAGAATGAAACATGGTTTTTATGAGAGCTCGGAGAGTTGCTGCTAATTACTGCTAACTCTGAAATACAATTAAGCCAGGAAGACATCGGTGGAAATGAGTCTTGGAGGGTTCTTCCGTTGTAAATAAAGACAAACAATGTACTTCTTGTGCATTATATAGTTTCTTTAGCACGGATCTTGAATTCACATATCATGGATCATACCTAAAATATAATGAATAACATGGATAACATGATCAACAATGACGTATTTGTGAATGTTTCAGAAGTATTCAGATTCATTTTGTTCTGTGCAAGGTTGTTTTCTAAGCAAATGTGCAACATTTCTTCCTGAGAAGTTCTACGCTGGGGTTACTGGTAAGAAATATGTACGTCAACAATAAAATGAGTCTTATAGCCCCACATTTTTCAGGGTGAAGTAATTCGATCAAAATTCTTCATTGATTCAATAATTGTAGGATTAATGTTATTAGTACTCTTTGGAAATTGTTCAAAACGGCAGAGTGCCTAAAAAAACTTATAATCGTAAGTAAAAGATCCATTTATTCAGCCCTTTTTGGATTGTTCTAGATGTTGAGCTCGCATGGAACTTGTACTATGATACTATGATACTATGATGTGCACGCGCTACGAAGATCTAAAAAATTATCTTATCACTTCTTATTTGTTGTTTGCAAAACAACGACGAAATAATCAAACCTATTTTTCATCGGTTAAGATACGAATTTTCTGATCAATACAGCCCATCCTAAAAGAAGACTCCAAAGGAGAATGATTAGAATAAATGTCAACTGTATGTAGGAATTTTTATTTACAAATCTGTTTAAGGAATTTTCAGGATTTGAAAAAATAGCCTGGAGAACAACTCGCTCCAACAAACTCAGAATCAGTTGAAAGAATGCCGTCCCTTAATTTCAAGTAACAACAATTTGAAATTGAAGTATTCATAGCAAATATTCTGTGTGTTAGAAGGGAAACGAAGGCACCCCCATCGTCAGTTTGAATTAAAAAATATTTATCTATATCATGAATATATATGGCAGTCCACTTGATATAAACCAAAAACTGAAACTTTATTTAGCGCTCCGTGGAATGTTTTCTCGTTCCCCTGGTTTGGGGATCCTGCTTTATGGTTTCACAATATACGACGATGCTGCAACAATTCACACAACTGGTATAATCTTAAATTGGTCAAAAGAGAGTAGTTTTAACACATGCGATGACAAAAAGTGTTTTGACCTAGTGTGTCAGTTGATAGGCTTTCGCGGCGTACTCTACCTTGATGTATCTTCGTGTCTAACATGAAATCATCCAACAAGTGCTGAAAAGTTCTTGGGGCTTAAAATCCCCGTTCAAGATTCCTGTAAAACAGAAATAAATGTAAACTTACCGCATCCGGCTAAAGCCCAAATCGCTTAGGGTGAAGAAAAATTAGAGTGGAAGAATACCTCTAAGGAATTTCACTTCTGTTAGTTGTTAGCTAATGAAATATTGTTTTTGGCTTCATTTACAAAACTGTTGAACTGTCAAATTACCGCGGCTACTGAGGATTTGCCTCACTTACTGACCATGGGAAAGACACATGCACAATATTTGATCCATTTATCCCAAAGACACTTCTTTATTATACTGAATCTTCGTTTCAAAAATCTGTGATCCCAGAAGAAGAAAGGTTTATGAAGGTTCAACACTAATTTAACTTTTACATAAATTTCTACTGGACAGTTAGATAAACTAAAAATAGAACTTCTTATTTTGGAGTTTCATTGACGTAACAAGAAAATTTAAGCGCTTATTTTAATCCAAATTGTACCATCAGTATCTTTTATTACATATTGTTCGCTCCTTATAATATTATTTGAATAATTGTAGCTATTATTTGAGGCTTCCATAAATTGCATTGGCTCAGGAAATATGAGCACCAAAACTGAGCTCAAACCTAAACGGATTGCGACAGTCTCGAGGCATCATCAGGATTAGGGCGAAGGAGTTGCGTCTCGTGAGAGAATGATTGATGTCAAGCAGAGCTGAGTCAGGTCTCTTAGGAGTCCGATTTTCTTGCTTTGCTAAGAAGCTTGTGCAAATATGTACAGTCCACTTTTGCAGAATCTTGTGACTACACAGTATATTTGGGTGGTCGTATATGGAAGCTCTGGAAAACTCATTACCCGTGAATTTGATTTGTTTGTTATTTTCTGATAAATCAATTAATTTGAGGGAACAATTATTTTGAAGTTGATTATATATTGATCCTCTATGGTCACTGAATATTGTGTGATCAAATAACACAGTACACTCTATAAATATTGAAAAACAGGTTTCCGTGTATATTAAACAAAATATTTTTTTAATTCATTGTTAATATTAAGCCAATACAAGCAATTTCTCCGCGACTACCAGAATAGGAAATCTATCCTGCGTTGAGTAAATCGAATGTCAAACCACAAGCAGTGGCGTGTTGTGCAAACCACAAGCGGTGGCGTGTTGTGCAAACCACAAGCAGTGGCGTGTTGTGCAAACGACATACTCGCATTATGTGTGTACATCAGAACCTATATACCGATTGGAAGAATGTTAGGCCTAATGAAATAAACGTACAAAAAATATATTATTTATCGAGGCAACACTTAAACCGAGAGTTTTTTTTTATTCACTTTTTACTGCGCTTAGTTGCTTATGGTATTTTAGCTGTCATTTCATTTTATGATTGTAAAGGCTCCTAGGAGTACTCCTTCGAGATCGTAGTCCTTTCAACACGATCTTCTAATTTTAATCTAATTTAAACGTTAAATTTATTAACCCTTTAAGACGTGGCTCAACTGAATCGTTTTTCATCGTCAATGGCACGGGGATTTTAAACTTTCTGCAATACAAAATGCAGTCTATGAGTTTGTTTAATAATTCTTTACGCCGGTGTTTTTACCACAGTTTTAAATGCTTCACCAATTAATAAAACTATTCTTTAAAATTGAAAGGGAAATAACATTTCTGATGCGTGTTTTCGACTTAATATTTTTAGCTTTGTCTTTTATTTTGCTTATGTTTCCTGTAAATTTGGGGAGAAATTGATCCACAGAACGTTCAGCAGTCGTTATTGTTATTAGCAAGCTATTATCGCTGGTCGGAGTGTAAGAAAATATCTAATACAAGGCTTTCACTGAAAAGTGTGTTAAGATGTTATTTTTACGTAACACAGTTAATTAGGAGACACTCTTGCACTTTTCACCACCATGAAGCCGCACAGTCACTCCGTGCAGGACCGACTTGAGAAGAACGTGCTGCTATGATAGCCATTTTTAAGTTTTACTCGTCTGCGATGGGCAGGAAAGTTTAAACTTTTTCTTTATACATTTAGAGCTTACGAGCGCTAAGCCCCTTGGCCTGGTAATTAAAGAAGTTTTCATACGCCTTTGACGAGACCCGAACAAAGTCTTGTCTTTCGTACGAGTTTGCGCAACATTTACGCAATACTTTCCTCAACGCTATGAAAATACTTGGCCTGACCAAACACCTCTATTTTTGCAATCCATCATACCATGACCTGTTAAAAGTAAAGGCATCTATTGAAGTTATTCCGTTTTCAGAAGTGTTTGCGCGAGATTAATTAAAATTGCTATCCATGAGCACCCTGGTCGACTAATGAAATAATGATCGTGTTTTTCAGTATGCACCAGGTAAATTTAACTTCGAAGCTTCGGCTTGTGTTCGCATGTGTTTTGAGAAATTGTATCAACTTCAATTTGTATAGTGTTGAACTTAAAGCAGTGTGAGATTTCGACGTCGGGAGTGCGAGCAAACAGATAGCGCGACATTATTCCACCCATCAATGTTCAATACTGAAAGTCATTTTTTAGAACTGAATATACAAGTGATTTCAAACTCTTTATTTGTTATTTAGCACATAAAAATAAATTTCAAGCATCATGAATGAGTTCTAAGCAAATATATTAACGTGTAGGGATGTAATAACGTTGTTTTCAAATTGCATAATTTTCCACCAAATGCTTTTGTCCCATGTTGAATTTTGTTTTGTTCCTCTTATTACTGTAAAAATGGGTGTGATTTCTGTACGTTAATTACACTAAATATATGTTTATTGAGTTTCCTAGTCCCCCTTGCTCCAAACGAAAGCACGGGATTTGCGTGAAATAATCAAATTTATTGGTAAAAGTTCGTGTGTACAGTCACTGCATGTCGGTATTGGGAGCTTACTGCTTGCAGAACAGCAGAAGTGAAGCCTTCAGTCTTAACCTCCAAAAGTGCCAACACATTCATCACATTTGCCGGTTGCTTTGTTTAGAAACTGAAAACGTATGTAAGTGCAATGTTTCACTAATTAAGTTAATCGTTTACAATGAATATTTAGTAGGTATAGCCTCATACACCTTGTTTGTTATAAACTTTTGGTACGATCGTGTAGGAAAAATCATTACGTTTACCGGAAAAGTGGCAAGTTATTTCTTTCTATTATATGAAAATAATTCTATTTTTCCGTATTAACTTTAAAAGATATACCCCAGAATATGATGTTCCATCATACTTTTATATATAAAACTTTGATATATGTATTTCTAGTCGGTGTGATTCTCGATGATGGGGAAAATAAGCCTCGTGAATTTGGAATATACTTCAGCTAAATACTGCAGCATCAAGCATTGACGTCGCTCCTGGTCAGGACGAGTCGACTAAAGAAATTTCACAAAGAAGTTTATTCTGAAGTGCAATTTACTGCTGGGCTGACGAGTGCTTCAAAAATTTTGCGTACTGGAGCAAGTCTCGCAATGATTTATGATTTACATCGATTTCGTTGACAGAGGTAAGCACTTGTGGTAGCTGTCGTAAAAGAAGCAATGAGTTTTTGAGTTTCTACACCTTGCAGCTGCGCAATTTACTGCTATTCTATAGTCAGTGTCAGGAAAGTTTTTACGCATATTACGATACTCTGAAAATGAATTTTATAATGCATTCCTGGAAATAAGTTTAGATCCATTTTAAGTAGCATGTTTCAGTCAAAATGTGAGTCTCTTTTTCAATCTAAAATATGAAAGGACAACTGAATAAATGACGACTTGACAACCCGTGCACATTATTTACGTTAAAGCTTTGGGTAGTAAGAAAGTGTTGATTATATTTTTTAATAACCGCTATATAACCATGTATTCAGTTAATTGAAATAACAATACCAGACTGCTAGTATATGATTAGTAGAAAATTCAATAATATCATGAAATAGATACATGATGCGGTTCTCATGTCAAGCGACAACATTTCGGATCCATGTTTCGAAATCCAGAAAAAAACGAGCAGTTGATATTGTGTTTACCGTCTTTTTGTTCCAGGTGGGCTGATTAGATTCTGATAAACCTTTTTATAGCAATTGCTTCTAGTCTCTTAGTTGATATATGTAACAGAGAGTTTATAAGCATACTAGTAGCCCCACTCATCAAAATTCATGTGCTTTTGGCTGATTTTTTTCGTTTAATTTACCAGCGGACGCGCGCTTTGCGAAGGAGTTTCCACATCCAAGGATGTGCCGTTGGTATTTTCAATACAATGCTTACAATACACGTATACCCTGCCGAATTTTCTTCGAACAAACCCCATGGACAGACCTCCACCACTCAACACATGTGCGCAATGCGCTCATTTCTATTCCCCTCCTAGTATCCCTTTCCGTTTTACCCCTATACTTAGGCACACCCTGAAACTCTCCCTTAAATCTTTCCTACTGGTACCGACCACCACCACCTTCAGCAAAAATAACACAATTCAATCAGAATTGAAGGAAATCTCTTTAACTTGATGACATTCAATTTTTAATAATGTAATTTAATTATTTCCTACTTCGTTCCTCTTTGCATTTTATTACTCTTCATCTTTGTATAATTTTTCAAATCCTAAATGAAAATCGCTATGAAATTCCAAGGACAAAATATCCTAAATTATTCTCCATTCGTACATCTGTTTCCGGATGCTGCTATGAAGATGAAAGAAGAGCGTTCACGTGTCTGAGTACACCTACTGTATTGTCTGCCTTCGTCTGCAGGCGCTGGAAGGAGGTCCCCACAAAAAAAGATATTGCTAACATACAAGAAGCATTTCATTGTTATTCATTCTGGATAGAATAATATAGAAGAATATTAACAATATTTGGTTCGTTTTCTTTTACTTGCCGCGTAAAAACCAATTTAGAATTTTATCCGCCACATGTCTATGTCGATAATATTTATTGAAGAAAGAGCATAAGGAATTTTTAGAGTCGTTCAATTTTGATTCAAATGTTTATTTGTGGCACATATTTGTAATAAAACCGTTTGAGTTCGGGAAAGGGTCTTTAGTCCGTGCTAATGCGTTCATTAGCAGACTGCTTAGATAGCAATGCTCTTGCAGGTTTGCAGTTCATGAAGCCATTATCAAATCTTGACAAGAGAATTACCTATTATTTAATCACACAAAAGCTCATTCCATATTTATTTTTATTACATGTAGTTGTTGTCATCGTTTACAAATTTCAAAGAAATGTAAAGCGTTTTTTTTAAAAAGGTTATTAACAGTAAATGGTAAATAGTATACAGGATGAAGGGCTTCGCATAACTTTAAGTGTCTTAAGTTGTATTTTTTTACCAGGACAGCAAGCGTCCAAACATGGATACCACCCAAGCTCCAACTCTCTCTTAATATCTTTTCCGTGTTTAGATCTTTTCCTACTGTTTAAAAGTGTGTTTTTATCCCTTCAAATCCTTTTAAAAGTGCCGTAAAAGTTATAAAACATACCTAGCATGTAAACAAATAGGGTATTTCTATTTCTTGGATTTTTACGTGTCGAGGGGGGCATGCAACATCAACCGTCTGGTGGAGGGAAAACTATTATATTACTTTTATCAGATCTTGAGGATTAATTGTAGCAAATATTGTAAACTTATATCATTCTTCGAATCCCCAGTATTCACATGTTTACTATTATTGCATCAGGTGCAATGATCCTTAACATGGCAAACGCACTACTTTTAATAAGGCACTTCAAACTTGTATGACATATAGGACAAAAAACACCCAAATAAAAGAATATATGCACAATGATCACTAAAGTAGTGAGTGCATTTTTTGGGAACACCCTGTATATCTAGAGGTATCTAAAAGAAAGAATATTTAATAATAGCCCAGACTTGGCATTTCCAACCCACACAAAATTACTCGCCCTAGTGGCGATTTTAATAGTAAAAGAGAGATTAATCAACACTTTCAAAAAAGCCATTTATTGCTTTTTGTTCCCAAGCACGTTATTTGTTGGTCATTAACTTCTCTTGGCCATTAAGTCGCAAATTTTCTACAAGGAATTATTTGCCCAAATTACCAGACTAACTGCACAATAATTATTGAAGTCAACTTTTCCCTCGGGCGGAGATCAAGTAACGCTGTTATTTTTTTGCCAGCCACTTTTAAAGTAAAGTTCTGCCGTTTGATTACTATGAAGTTTAAGAAATTTACCCATTTTGACAACACGGGAGTTTCGTGAGAAGACGACAGCAAAGAATCATTTGTGCAAGAAATGAAAAGAGGATTTTTATATGAGCTAGTTTAAAGTTGAACTAGGCAATCAGTGCTTCGAAAAATTATGTTTGTATAAATATTCCTTTAAAAATGAACTACCATTCCAACTGACGCTGAGTTTACGAATATGGTGTAGAATATTTTAACAATGTTTGTTATTTATGAGTTGCAGTACAATATTTGTGTGTAAATAGTTACAATAATTGTGAAAATTTTGTTGTGGAGCATAGAATTGGAAAAATTAACATTGAAAACCTAACACCAGTATAAATTATAATTAAACGGAACATGAATCAGGCAGGTTAGGCAAACCGTTCGGTTATTTAAAAGTTACAACTGCCACAAACAAGTACCGTTTTCAATTCCATCGAAGGGGTAACTTTCTTTTCTGACATTAATCGATTTAAATTTGATGATCTTAGCTGTGGAAAATTTATCACATCAAGAACATTCATACTTAGTGAATTGAAAACATTACGTAACGTCCATTCTGTATCCAAATGGCACGGAAAGAAGATTGCTCTTCGTAGGTTACGTACTGTAGATGAGAATGTTCTTTGCAGGCGTCAATATCATTCATGAAGCAGAAACGATGCACTTTAGTAAAAGAGTATTCATTAAATTCATTTTCCTATTATGCCGCAATTTTATCATTCATTTGTGACAAAATGGGAAACAATATCCTTTTTTAATTCTTTTCATTAATCATACACTTAAAAGGGACTTTTGGCAATGTTAAAAATATTGAATCAGTGATTATGAAAATAACTTTACTAACCACAAATCCTGAATCGAATAAAATAATACCTCGAATAAAGCATGCTATTATTTCCCAAAATTTAACATTTATGAACGTTTAATGATGCAAATTAAGTTCATGGTAAGAATTTTATTGACTATTTTACACGCAGAGTTGAAATAGTTGAGCAAATCTGTTTTGAATGATCTCACTCTTGAAGTGAAACCAACTCATTTTCTGGTGTCTGAAAAGAAACATCTTCTTTAGTTCGAAGCTCCCATTGATCAACCCATTAACGTGAATGCTTAGCGTATTCGGTATGTTCTGAAATATTCTCTTTCAAAGCCTCAGAGCGCTCTAATGGTCGGAGACTTCTTTCTTTTTGAGATGAGAGCCTCAACGAGGGCCCAAGAAGGCATCAGGCTAGCGGTCGGCTTACACAAGTTCAGGTCTCGCTGATTAACAGCTCGTTGAAGACGCTCTCGGCCAAAGAACCTCAATCACGAGCCGTCGATGGTTTGCAAAGTACGTACATAGGTAAATGAAATTTGACTTGAGTTTAATTTGATTACTGCTGTGTGCATTAGTAAAATTTAAATCGGTAGTCCTATTTCGTTCAGTTAATAACTTACAAATTGAAAACACATGACGACTGACGTTTCTTTGTATTTGAAGGCCTTTTCTGAGTAGTTCCTGCCTTGAAGTCTTGGCCGAGTTCCTGGTCGAGAGCTGCGGCAGTGAATCGCTTGATGATTTCGTCGTGGAAGCAGCAGTTATGGCTCCTCTAGTTCCAGGACGTGATGTACAGAGCATCATTTACAGAAATAAAAAAATATGAATGATTGCTTTCAAAATAAGACAGTAGCAATGTAACAATTTTCTCGTTATTAGCATATATATGATATCAAAGTTAATAGTTCATGTATTGACAGTGTATTATTGATCGTTTACTAAATATCAAGTAACTTTTAATTTACTGGTAGAAGTAAGATCATTAAATTATTTCGAAGCTGTAGCAGTTGTCATCGATAACGATAGTGTAAAAAAATTCAATAACGCATAACGTAGGGGGATAAAATACACGTACACTGAGCAGTTTATATTTAATGTATTTTCAACAAACAAACCAAATAAAATTGTTGCACAGAAAGTCCTTTATTTTCTTCTACACGGTGTCCACAAAGTCTCTTATAAAAGTTTCTCATAAAGCCTCAACAGCACCTCTTTTACAAACAGCATCCCTACAACACACAAATGCAAAAAGTGATTAAAAACTTTAATAAGCATTAAATACACTCAACCAATTTTTAATAAAACATTTCTTCAATTACATTCGTAAACAATTTTTGAAATGGTAAAGAGACTTTATGGACACCTTGTATAAATCTAAATACACATGCTGTATTTAGATTATATTTAGAGTAGAGGTTAACACTTCTAATAGCAAGTAAAAATGCTAAGGAATTTGAAAGCTAAAGATTACTAAATAGGCAAGGTGTGTGCTCCATTCATTCCTCATCACCTTCCAAATAAAAAATTGCATATAATCTGAACTTTTAAGAATGATTTTCACTTATCTCTAAGTTCATTTACTTATTCAGTACCATTTCCTCACGCCAGCCACAGCACATTTCTCTGGAAATGAAGAAATTTATGCCCCGTATCCAAGTCAACGGAGAACTGTTATAAAATCGTGAGTTCAGTTGAAAACTTCTTTGTTTACAGAGTACGCGATCAAAATTGTTTGACACAAACCCTTTCTCAAAATCAAAATTGAATTGAACACCGAAATAAGTGAACTTAGCAATAAACACTTTCCTTTTTTAACAAATCACCAGTGAAATATTGTTGAAGTAGAATATAGCAACACTGTTTCAAGATGCAAATGTTATCACTTACTTTCAACAACAGTGCATCTTATACGTCAACGCAGAGTGAATGTCGAAATTTACTTGCAGCAATTGCGCACACTCCAGCAGTTACAACACCCAGAACGGCAAAACAGTGCCTTAGCACCAAAATTTCGTCATAATTTCCAGTCCTTCACAGATTTTCCCTTCTCCCCATCTCAATGATGCTCACTAACAAGGCCCGAATCCATTTCTTGATTGCGAACCTCAGAAGCTCATCGGTTTCTTACTGTCGGAGAGTGGCGTCTGCTGTGCAAAAATAGCAAAGATTTATGCCAGTTCTTCTGCTGCTTGACTCCGAACCGACGCCTCAGTTTTTCTGCCCATCCGTTTTCAGGAGAATATCGGTCCCCTTGCTGCTTACGTTGAAAGCTGGTTATAAAAGGATACCATAGAAGAAGCAATGTAATAAATTAGTGTACACTAGCCAATAGGGTCTTTAATAATACTAATAATACTCCGTGATGAATCTGACATTTTGATAATTTTTTTTCAACCAGAAAACCCGACTCAAAGGTAGGCAGTATTTTACATATGAGACCTTATGTAAAATCTAGCTATTTTTTAACTGTTTAGGATCTGACATAATAACAGTGAAAGAGGACCGTATTTTTGTTGATTCGCCGTCGAATTTTCATGCACAGTTAGTGACAAAATTATTCGTACACCCATCAATGTTCAAAAGTTTGAGAAATTTCTTAGGATTTAATGCTGTTAGATTTGTTATTATTATGAATGTTGTAATAATAACACAATGTTATAATGTTATAATGTTATATGTTATTATACTCAATAACATATAACATTATTATATGTTATTAAGTATATGAAAAAATTAAAAACTCAGTTTTCAGAACGACTTAGGGGAACTTAGAGATGAATCTGAGTTCTACCATCGTGCCTGGTGTGCCAGTCGTTCCCACGGTGGAATGATGAATTGGGTGTGTTATGTGATCATAATTGGGTGTGTTATGTGATCATAGAGCGTAATTGCAAAAATGTTATATCGTTGAATTATGAGTTTTAGTTTTCTCACGTAATCAAAACGGTGATACTGTCAAAAATAGCTGTACATTCGCAAAAAGCTAAGTAGATATGGTACAAATATGGTGAAAGGTCACCAAATTTTAACGTTTATTTAAATTCCTTTACATTCTCTCCTGTCCAAACTTTCTTCGTTCATACACACCAACTGCATTAATTTTTTTCGTTTCTTCTTAATTTTTCATTTCATTTAACCGGTTCATCAAGTATTTAATACGTACATCATCTCTTAAAATAAACGAATAACTTTGTCTCTAAACATAAGTCCATCATACGGAATTGGTCATTCCATGACTTGAAGGTACTTCACTGAAATCCTGATGCTGCTTCTATGATCACTTGTTTCGAATGTTTTTCTTCCTGGAGGGTCCATTATCTTGGCAGCTCGACTGCAGACGATCGCAGGTTATCGTCTAGAATAATCTACAATATAGTCCCAATTCTTAGCGCCCTTAATAATATGAAGTCTGTCTTTGCCTGGAGAAAAAAAAGAGTGGTAAAATATCATGCTAACACATTCGTATTGACTGTTGAGGTGGTATACTCTAAACCTGAACCTGAGATAAATGCGTGTGACTGAACTCCATGTGCGCCAGTGAAGTGCGTGTACGTGACTGAACTGACTTACAGGATTAAGATGTACGTGCATGATTGATGCCCTTACTTTAGACGGCATGGGACTTGAGTATGAACCCAAGAATTGGTCAAACGGCTCGTTTCTATTGCCTTATTTTATTGTATTCTATTACCACGTCCAGGCAGTTTTTCTGCGAAGACCGCTAAAACTATTACAAGTAAAAGATTCTCTCTTTGTCTCGTTGGATTATAGTCCTAAAACGAGACGAAGTCCTAGAATTATGAATTACCTGAATTTCCCTAGTTACCTTTGGCAATTTCAGGACTAATAGGCTCCAGCAAAATAATTAAATAATTACCTTTTCACGCGTCTAGGCAAGAATGATATTAATTAGGATACACCTCAAAACACCAAGCGTACTTTTTTAATTTTTTGCATCAATTTCCTCCGGAGGTTTCCAGACCTCTTTCAATGAAAGATGCAGGCCAAAAAGCCTTTTGAATTCACATGCAATACTATTTGCCATACGAGTTCAAAATTCACATGTATGTCTAAAACACGTAGATTTAATGTGGACTGAAAAGTTTTGAACCGAAGGATTGTGTTACAGACAACTGAATTTTACTTTTTGGCTTGATTTGCAATTTTTAAATGACTCAGGTCTCTTTTACGATGCAAAGAAATTCATACCTGCTTGGGTTTACCACACAGACGATATAGTATGTTTTGACACCTGTAAGCTCACTTATGTTAGAGTTAATGGTTGAAATGCAACACATTTCAACTCCAGTTCCTATTAAAAATGACGATGGCATCTTTTGCGTTTGATATACTTTTGTTTTTACGAGTTGGATATCCTAGACTGGATCATAGAGTTTCATAGAGTGATGTCGTTTCTTTTTAAACGAGCAGTCTTAGCTTCTATGAATTTCAGTGTTAGTTTCTTAATACACGTTTATATATGAATTTGTCATACTGAAATCAATCGATATTCATAAACGATGGTTCTGTTGGTTTGGAAATATTTTAATACAACAAAAAATTCTGGCTAATATGTACATTTACTCAGAGAACGATTTTTGTTACTCTACGTCGTGGAAACGTGTTTAGGCTCAAGGCCTATGTTGGAGAAAATCTGTGGTAATTTTTAGTTTACTATTGTCGAGTTCAATATTATCTTTTCAATAAAAGTTTGACACGACCTAAATTTTATCAATCATGAGTTGTTCCTTGAAGACTTGTGTTTTTCATTGATATACAGCAAAAGAACAATTGTTTTTAAAATTATCTTGTCTTTTTGGCATGCACATTATTTAATTTTAAAGTTTTCATCAGATTACTATGACATTTGAATTACTTAAGAAACATGCTATCAGTACTATTTTTAAACTCAAAATCACCAAGGCTGTAAATGATTGAGTGGCTAGCTAAAGAAAGGAATAAAGCGTCACGGGAACATTTGTTCCTCAGGCTGTGACAGCAAAAATCATTTCCGCTATGGATTACCTCTCCTTTCTTCTTAGTGGCCTTGTGGGCTTGGCAACCGCCCTGGAGGGTCGGATAGTTAAATCACATGTTTTTACAGTGTTAGGAAACTACAGGCATAAGAACAGACCTTGCAATTTGGCCCTGTACCACCAGGACAGATTTTCTATGAAAGAAGCATATTACTCATTCACATGGTGGTTCAAAGCTCTGCCTTCAAAGGTTTAGATGATGAGTATGCAATATCGTTAAGTTTGAATGCCCCTTACAATCCTGAAGGATTTATAGCATGAGGGCAGTTTCAAACAACGTTCATCTCTTGATTGCTATAAATGAACTTTCTGCACGTGTGTGCGCTGGCAATGGGTGCTTATATCAAACTGGGATGAGATGCTAAACATGTTCGGTGTATGAAAACTACACATGAAAAATGAAAATGTAACACAAATGATCGAGCTGATGAGATAAACATGTCTAGAAAGATATTAAAATAAAAAAGAATCTATGATAAAAACACGACTTTTTGTGTGATCAATAGACGCCGGTAGTCGACTGCTCTCAAATATAACGAGCGCCTCCAGTGTTAGTTGGCCAACTTAATGCCTACATTTTATGTAGACATGAGAGGAAGTTCTCTGTGCTCCTGAACTGTGCCGTCCATTTGCTTGCATGAACTGAGAAGGCGGCGACGTCTGGGGTCGTGGCTCATGACTGTTCCTATTGACGCACTTTTATTGAAGTAATTTGAATGAAGAAACCATTGAAAGGCCTACCTCCGGCGAAAAGCAGCTCTTTGAATAGTACCTCATGAGGACAACACAACCAGGAGAAAATCTGGGTGTGTCGAAAGGGGAGCTTGGAGGCGTACTAATTCACTATTGAAATATTGTTGTTTCGATTGTTTTTATTGCCCCCAACTTGATTTGTTAATCTTTATCCTGCATGCTTCATTCTTTTGGGTCATCTCCTAATTCTACCCACTGACGATAAAATCATTCTCCAAGTAAATAAAAAGTCTCATGGCCTTATTTTACATTCTCTTCTTAGCTAAGAGGACGAAAGTATTTTCAAATATGCTCTCATCAAAACTTTATTTTTCTTTATAATGCCTCATATGACCAATTTTTCAAATTAATTGCGTGATATAAGAGATTATACGCTCACTAGATCAGAATAACATTATCGTTTTTCATCGTTGTGACCTAATACTTGAATTCATCACAGTCAATTTTAATTTATCAAACACAACTTGGAGGCTAATACACGTGATTGTTAAAATTTCTACTGATAAAACGTGTTCTGAACTGTTGCACCAAAGCAATCCAGTACTATTTTCGAAAATAATTTAGAAAATGACGGTTTAAAGCGTTGTCGTGTCTGACAGTGCAAAGCAGGCAGTTTTTTCAGATGTGACTTTGATCAGAAAGGAAGTTGAGGATTTATACAATTTGTTCACCTTGTTACAATATTTAAGCACCAGTAATACAATGTGTGAAAGTGTGCGAAGAATTTTGAAAGTAATTTGAATGTTCAAACTTCTTTAGAAACAGGTTGATACTTTCCATAGAAAAAAATCAGGAATTTTCGTTAGGGTATCTTCCTAATCGTTCAGAAATAGGACACGTATTCTTACACACATGCGAAAAAGTTAGGGTAATTTTTTTACGAATTCAGCAATTATAATCACAGCTTCAATGTGTTGGCTACTGCATCGACGGCTGTGATATTTCACTTTAGTGTACACTGTTATGAAGACATTCGATAGCGTGCCACTCGACACCGTATTCGTAATGTATGCTCGCTGTTGCAGAACTACAGTGTTGGATTCACTCTTAAACGCACCCAAAGTAATTATCAGATTGTTTATGCTAGGCTAGTTGAAAGACCAGGATTCAATTGACTGAAAAAATAAATCTTAAGATTTTTACAAGATGAAGTTTTCATCTGAAGGGGAGGGGAGTGAAACTTTATTGGTAGATGTGAGGTCCTTAGGCGATCGCCTGAATCATTGTTTCACGAAGTCTGTCATCATTTCGAGGTAAAAATTCTTCTAGACCTTCTGGATCGTCTTAAAGACGTGGTGCTGCATCGCATTCCTCTCATCCCTTCCTCTTCACAAAGGGTGAGCTGTCCCAGCAACTGAGGGCCGGAGTAGTCCAGCCGCACTTCGTCTCCTCAGTTTGGGAGAAGTTTTTGGCGCCCTTGTAAATCAGTTCAGTAGAATTATGCGTTCGCTGGTCGAGCCAGCGTACGACGAGCGCGGTGAGCTATAATGACGCCTGCGCTAACAGTTATACACAAATAACACTTCGGTAAATTGTACTGGTAAGAAATTCAATCACACTCGTAGCTATCATCTATGCAAGGCTACCATTCCTTACCCCTTTAAAACATTCCCGATTATCAATTTATACGTTGATTATGCTCTCTTTGATCGTTTCAAATCAGTTTCAGCGAGAATATTGACGATCACGATAGTAATTAACATTGATCTTTGCCGATATGAGGAAAGTAAGCATTGATTCAGAAAAGCGCTTTCATTACAAGAAAAGATGCTTCTCAGTTTCTTTCTGATTTTCAGTCTTCATTAAATTATTGTTCTAAGTACGAGCGTAAACTGACCATTGCAATTCCTTTCTGTCCTTAGGATGAGCCTCACTTCCACGTTACTCTCCTCCTTCGTAAGGTTTCTAAAATTCTCTTAACCTCTAATAGTAACATTATTCACGCCCAACAGGTTGCATCAATTGGGCTTAGCTGAGCTGCGTATTGATAAGGAAATTCAATGTGAATATGAATTTGAACTTGAAAATAAAGTCGTTTAATTTATATAAGGTATTAGTTATGACTCACATTGTACTACCAATATCGTTTATGCCCTGATGCTGAGCTAAATCTTGCCGGATCCTCATTGGCATACGCCATGAACTACTCTTCATGACTCCTCATCGCGCTGCCGGGCTGTCATTCTATTCTGGTTTCTCATTGCCTTGCTGCAGGACTCGACTTTTAGCGTAATAAAGGATCACTTTAGTGGCCTTGCAACGACGCTCTTGCCTTGGTGTATTAATTACACCTTTTTGGTTTGTTGAACGAACGGAGACCTTGCCAGCGTTCGTCAGAATTGTCCAGCACAGAATTTTGCCACTTTCTTTTCCCACCTTATTTAAGAATTATTGTTCAGCGATTGCCGTTGAAAAATTCCCTGTGGTATAGGGGGAGGTAAAAAGTATACACTCCTTAAATTACAATAACTTATTTTCTGTTCAGCGGAGGAAATAAATACGACCACCACCGGAAAGCTGAGAAAATAATAATATATTTCCAAATGACATAACTATGCACATACATAGTTATGTGCAATAACAGAAAATAAGTTATTGCAATTTAAAGAGTGTATAATTTTTTTGACCCATCCTGTAGTTTGCATCTCCGTGGCCTCCCCATAACTTAAGCCACAATACACATGAACAGCAGAAAACATATTTTGACTCTTTAAAACGTCGAAGGTTATACCGTTTCATTTACACCTACAGAATCTTACAAACGAGAGGAAAGAGTCATACATTATTAATTTAGCTCGTACTGCTTAGTAGTAGTTCTTTTGGCTCACAAGAAAACAAAAACTGTATATTTTTAAAACAAGAACTTGAAACATTAGCATTCCCGTTTTTATGAGCCATATCTTTGGGAAAATATTCATACTTTTTCCGTCATGACCCTGAGAAATACAGGTGAGAACCCAATCTCCATGAGCGTAATTTTTGAGTCCAACATCATGAAGGGCAATCTTCTCTTCTCGAATAAAAAACTTTGCTCAAATTGCATATGGCCCAGAATTCTGCGCGAGATATTACTGCCTCTTAGATCCGAGATAGCGAGAATTTTGGCTGCCGAATCGTTCGATTTTCCGGACATGTTGAGAATTGGAGCGGAGACGGTCGAGCTCAAAATGCAGTGAATACTTCTCTGCTAATGGAAAGACTTTGATTAATGTGATTACTATCCTGCATGGAAGTCCTTCACGTCCGCCATTCTAGCTACGATGCATTGACATTTCGAATACATGAGTTCCATGAATCCAATATATTTTGTACCATGTGCTCGTATTATTATTGTTCCTCGTAAACTATTATTAAGCAATCCACTTGGTTTCTATTGCCTAATTTCTCGATAGTATATAAAATGGAATAACTAAAACTGATCACCTGATGTCCATTATCCATGGTTTTTACTGAAAGTAATCTTTATTTAATAGAAATCATTTTAGCGTTTAGAAACGCAAATATGAGCATGTAGTATCCAGAAATATTATGTACAGTGACATGAACAAAGAGTTCATTCAATCCCTGGTTATGTTAATTTAAATTGTCCTGCATTAACAAATATCACAGTGGTCACGTGAAACTTTCTAACTTCAAACTGCTTTGATTCGGAGGTGAGCTGCATAATAAGCATCAAGTTACTGCAGACATTCAAACTGGTTGACTTTTTTCACTCATTTGTCAGTATAAATAAAAAATTCTTGAACAAGCAGAAAAATAGAATTTGTTTTGGCTTATAAACTCAGAACTCAGTAGAATTAGAAAATATTTCGGGTTCAAAATGAGTGTTCTTTTTGTATATCCCCTTGCTTAATTCAAAAAATACCATAAAATGACCGATTAGCTCATAATTTAGGGATACAGTAACGTCATATTTAAGAGTCTACATTTTTAGTTTGGAGGAAATTTTGTTTTTGGGAGCTGTGACGCTTCTTAACTGACATGACACAACATTCCTCAGATGTTTGTAGGTTATGAACGTAATAGCTGTTGTTGTGACTGAGTTTCATATTGCTTATGTTTTTCAGAATTTCTGATTTTGCAGTGCTTTTCACGCATAAAATTTGTTACATCAGAATGCCTAGAAAATGTTTAAATTTGTTAACTAATTTCTGTTACATATGTGGTAAAATACCATTTTCACCCTGATTCGTCGTAGGTTTTAACTTAATTTTTTTCGAGTAACTTTCAAAGTTATACCATCAATAATCTTGAATATGTTCTGCACTATTGTATTTAATATAATTTATTCAGATTCTGATGCTGACCGTTTTGAATTTTGATAGTCAATAATAATTCGCTTTCGCTCTATAAGTCATTTATCTTTTTCATACCGGCCTATTCTGGCAAAAGCTGATTCAGGAAAATTCATTCAGCAGTAAACGCTCCTAATTTTTCAGCTTGGCCCTCTAAATAAACTTTATAATTCCATGCTCGAGTGAGCATTTTGCTCTGGCGGGGAAATAAAATGACCTTTCCTTGGCAGGACCTGAACTGTAGCCGTGCTGACGCTAGCACCCGGTACTAGGTACACTCGGTACTAGGTATACTCGGTACTAGGTACACTCGGTACTAGGTACACTCGGTACTAGGTATACTCGGTACTAGGTATACTCGGTATTATGTATACCCGTTACTAGGTATACTCGGTACTAGGTATACTCGGTACTAGGTATACTCGGTACTAGGTATACTCGGTACTAGGTATACTCGGTACTAGGTATACTCGGTACTAGGTATACTCGGTACTGGGTATACTCGGTACTAGGTATACTCGGTACTAGGTATACTCGGTACTAGGTATACTCGGTACTAGGTATTTTATTGTCGTAAAAATATCAAGTCTTCCTAGTGTCCGAATGAGTGAATTTATCTACGGTGAATCATGAATAAATCAATATTATTTCTCATATTATACCACCTAGTTAGAGTGTCTCTAGTCTATAGTAGAACTCTCCTAACATCTAGATGGTCAGTACTAATAGCAATGTTTTCATTCTGAAGACGTTTTTTTCAAGAGAAAATTTTTATTTTAAAAGTATCATGCTATTTTCAAAAATAAATTGTCAATCATATTTTTTAGCCAATTTAATAGTTAAACAAAAATAAAATGAGTGCATTGTGAATGAGAATAATGTCATACCCCTATACTTCCATTCTATGTACATCAAGAGGGGAGTATAATGAACTACGAGAATTTAAATCGTAGTATCACAAGATGGAGCGAGTTCGTTCCTCTGATATGGTTGGAAATGTTCCTGATATTCCTACAGTGTTACACTTATGATAAAATGAGTAACTTTAACCCTGGTGATCCAGTATTACATTTTAATAGTTTGTAAAATGGCGTTAATTTCACTAAGAGTATTAAACACAGTAAAGAAATTATGACAAGCATGCGTCAGTGTCTGTTAAATATTACTATTCATTGCAGGATTATGAGTGAATTGCGTACCTCAGCATCGCATCGGATATAAACAACACTAAAATGACAAAAAATATGCCACAAACGATGCATTCTCAGTTTCAAGTCTTTGTTGGGGTTGAGCCCGTCGCTCACGTTTTGCCCAGACAAAGGACCCACAATGGGGAAGTACAAACACAGTTTGCTCGCTCCAGTGCGAAGTTTTAAACTTTTAAGGATAATATCCGCTTCGCTAAAGGACTGAGCTCGTTCAATAAAAGTTTTCCTTAAGAAATGGAGACCACTGTTTGGATTTTGTTTACTGTAGTTACGTGTTAGTTGCACACGCTACTGCCTCACTGCGCTACACGCTGCCTCGTTGGAAGCTTGCATCTGAGAAGCCGATATTATCTAGGAAGGCATTTCTATTTCAAATCATACTGTCGTAGTCAATAATGTCAATCGTGTACCCATCATCTCATAAGCTTTCAAAAAGTTGTTTAAAATTATTATCATTAAGCACTCAAATTATTCCTCTTAACTTTCTACTTGCGTATTTTTAACACCTGAAAGTAACAGACTCAGCTCATATGTACTACACTCATCTACAATAAGTTCAAAACTGTTACAAAAACTCGTTTCCCTCTCTTCTCATGACTCTCTAAATATTTGTTACGCACCCATGACAGTATTACAAAACTTTTCTCAATATTATCTGCACGGGAAGACATCAATCATCTGATTCTTAATTCCGACAGAGTTCTTCTGTCTTCGTAAAAATGTGACGTTGTGCGCAGCAATCTTCCACGCATTTCGTAAAGATAAAATAGCTCTACTGAACCTCTAACAGTTCATCACTAAATATTCTCAAGCTCCATGAACAACACAAGTAAGCTTCTTTCCCGTGACAAAGAACTTCGTATAAAATTCTCCGGTCTGAAATACCTGATCCACACATCCTCTGCTCTCCAGTAAGACCACATTGACCATCTGCAATGATGTTCTCAGCACCTATTTTGATCTTAATTTTTATTTAACAGCAAAAACATCACAAAAATGTACTACAGTCCCATGATTTTGAAAAGACACATTCATAGTTATCCAATTTTTCTTACTGAACCACTTAGATACTACACTCATTCCCAGTCACACCCCTTAGAGGAGACTTATACTAAACATCATTACATATAAGATGAGGATACTCACATCACCTACCTTGAAAGTTCTGTGCATTATCCTGACTTCATTTCTCTCACGTTTACCTCATTTCCTAGCATTGGCCCCGACAAACCTAGCCGAGTTCTCGCGTTTTCCTATTTGCGCTGCTATCACTTCAGTTTGTCTTTCACCCTCCACATTCAATTTTACTCAATCACTCAGACTTATTTTAAAAGTAGATTGGGTTACATGCCATGACTCCATTTTTATCGTGCACAGCTTTACTGTGATTCGTTCCTGCTTTCTTATTTTCGTAAGCACTGTCAGCACCTGCGGGTCCTTTTGATTTGTGTAATTAGGAACAACATGGAAGGCGACAGAAACAGAAAACAACAAAAAGCATTTATCCTGAATCATAAACTTAGGAAGAATAAATTACACAAAAGTCATACTTTGCTACATAAATAGAAAAATGAAAAATGCGAGCGATCAAATCGCAGTAACCACAACAGAAAATAATTATTGAAGTGGTCCTGAATTATTCCCTGAGAAACAGTGTAAAAGAACAGGACACCAAGAGGCAGGTAAATATAAATGGAACGGTCTCGCAAATGGAAGCAAATGATGCAGTCTTACAGATTGAGGCAGGAAGGCGCAGTCCTGGAGGAAGAGGCAATATGATGCAGAATCTCATGTGGCGACAAAAAGGCGCAGTCTGGCAGGGGAAGGAAAAAAGGCGCCGACAAGTGCGGATGCCACCAGAACGTTGCAGCCTCACCCTCATGCCAAGTCTTCAATACTCTCGATATTTTGACATCCAGATCTTTTACATCAATAGAAGGAGAAACAGCAAATCTAGAAATACAGAGAATAAATCCCTCCCAACTATATTTCGAAACGTTTCCATGTAATTTTTAAACTTATTTTCCCACAGCCAATTTAATCTTTGAAACTAGTATTTGTACGCTAAGCCGTGTATTTTTCACTGCGCTCTTTTCGTTCTAAAATAGTCATATGAGTCACAATTCTTATTTTGCGTAGTATCTCAAACGCTATCCATATTTCACAGTTGCTGTGACACTCATATTTTCATTTTACACTTCACTTCCAATTTTTTCCTTCTACAAGATTGATACCTGGATTTATAGTTGAAACTTGGTAGTTTACCCCTAGTTTACTAGTTTACACTAATTGTGTTTTAATGCATTCAGTCGTTTTCAGAACTCAGACTCTCACTACTTTAAACTATTATAATTGAAAATATTTGAACGATATACTTTTATTTGATTTTTCTTTTTTCACTTCGTTCAATTCCTTCATTATCAACACTCATCACTCATCAAGAACTATTTTCTATTGACTTCCATCAGTCTTGAGCTTTGTTTTTATCACTTTAGCCAAACAATAGGAAGGCATATGAACCATAAATAAAAAACGTACTTTCTTACTAATTTATTTTTTATTTTTGTTCTAAATTTCAATGATCCTCCATTAAAAGGGGATTAAGGCCATTTAAAAGCTCACGATCCCATTCTCTTGTTCTAAGAAATTTATCCATTACACACATCTACAAACGTTCACATTCCTATTCTAACCTTGTTTGTTCAAGATATCCTGAAGAAATTTTCACCTCCTAGCCATGCATTCAAATCAGCAGGTAGCACTGAATGCTGATCCACGTCATGACTCTAACCGAACAACAAGAAATGTACATAAGAAATGTAACAGCATTGGTTTTTAAAAATGCCTTATCATAAAATCCTTAAGTGGTAGGTATTCTATACGTAGTATCATAGATGATAGAACAGCAGTACCTACGGGTATACGTAAACATTCACATCACGCAATGAACGTTAAATATACATGGGGAAACAAATGAAACTTCGCTTCTTCAGTGATGACTTAAGAGGTAATCATTGGTGTTACATATAGATTCTGACGTTGTAGGTATTATACGCATTTTACGTGATAAGCGAAATATTTTCTTTAGGTACAGATTAGATTTGACATCATTACATTTAACTGAATTGGATGTTTAACATCCGACAAAGACCGAAAAAGGAAAATTATGAGAGCGAAAACTTAAAACATGAAGTTGTGATTGTTATTAAATTGAAATTGTAATTTCTAATTACTGATTGACCGTATGGTATGGCTTGCTGATGATCGATTTAATTTAATCATTATTACAGTTATCTGTAATCATCGTGTTTAATATGAACAGGCCTTACATATCAGAGAGAGTAAAAAAATAAGATATAACAGTGAATGTGTCAAATTTTCAATACTTAGATGTTGATATAGATAAGAAAAGCTGTAGTAGACTAAAGTTCTGAGGTTTCACAGTCACGTATTGTAGCAAAGTAATTACTGACATTGTCGGATAAATTTTTTGATTATGTATTCGATAAGTACAAAAATAACGTAAAATTACATATATATATATATATATATATATATATATATATATATATATATATATATATATATATATACATACATATACATACATACACATACACATAAATATACCTATACACATATCCATTTACATATACATACATACATGCACACATACGCACACATGCATACGTACATGCACATATCACATGTATGTACATACACACACATACACATATGCACATATATACATATGTATATACTCGTATACATCTAAATGCCTCGGAAGAAGAATAATCTGAAGAGTTACATTAATTCATACAAAATTCTATTTAGTTTTAGGTAAAACACAATTTATAATCTATCAAGAAATTTTTTGTATGCTCTATAAAAAATTAAACCATTCCAACATGCGAAGCAGCCATTTTGCACCAAAATTCACTCGTTTTACTTATCTCAGTTTTAGACCTACTAGCAAAAATGGATATCCAACTATTAGTATATAGAGCGAACAAGCAAAATTCCAAGCAGGAGGTATTATTTCGATGCTCTCGGCTTAATCTCCAGTCTGCATAATATGCATCAGGACTCGACTCCTGAAGAAATGCTGGAAAATCATGGCTTTCGTAAAATTGTTGTATACGATGCTTACAGACCCATCCTTCAAAGCGTCTGAACAACTCATGTAAATCATTGTATTCGAAACTTCTTCTGAAGGATCTTCTTTTATCACTATCTCTTCTTCATCAGAACAATACTCAAGGCCTTGTGTTGCTAGGCTTGTTTTAAACAAAGATTTTGAAGTTCAAAATGAATTTCTGTTCTCTTCGAGATTAGCGAACCGAACATTTGAACTGTAACCCCATCAACAAGCATGATATTAGATCATCATTTATCATTAGTTATTTCATAGTGTGCTATACTATATTATGCAGTAAACAGCATTTTATATGATTTTATACGACTTTGCATTATACATATGTATGCTACATCATGTAGCCACACTGCGTGACCAGCAAACTGCAATTCCTAGCTATTGGCCCAGTATGAGAGGCCCAGAACAATTCTGCTCATTTGGACAATGATTGAAGAGAAGATCTAGCTTCTCTCCAAACAACGCAGCACTAATATTTATTTAAGCTCTCTGATGTCATTAATTGATTTTCTGCGAGCTGAGGCTCAACTCCCGAAGAACTTAAATCAAAGACGTAAGTTATCAATACTGAGATAATGAAAAATGTTCTCTGTCCTTTGCGAACTCATCAAGAGTGGAAGAAATTTCTTTAGCAGTGTACAAAATGGTGAAACGAACTTATTTGAGCAACGATCGCTAAGCTGAAGATCAAAATCAGAATTTGGAGTTCTCATTAGACGTTAGACCAATATGAAAATGAAGAGCAATCGTAATAAATTTTCACACCATTTGTAGGAATAACAGTAGGCCTTCGAACTTCCCCTGGAGCAGAAGTGAAGACGTTGTGAGAGGATCATGGGTATATTTTGTACCAAAGAAGAGGGTTTTCGCTTCTCAGATTTACCTGATGGAAACTTAACCGTGAAAGGCCTGAACGTAGACTACGTTCTATGACGATATCTTTGGAGTTGTTTCAATTAAAAAGGTAAATAAATCTTTCATGCTTTTTTTAGTGTTCTTTAGTGAAGGCCTTTCATGTATAGTATTGAAATACGTCTTTACAGGACCTCCCAACTTATTTTTGATAATTGAGTAAAATATTTTGTTCTGTTGAAATTGTTGGTAATTAAATAAAATTAACTTTATTTCGAAATATTGATTAATTAAAACTGTTAAAAGACGATGCCTTCAAGCATGAGTATGTACTCAAAATATCCAAGTTAATTTAGGTCTGTTTCTAAGCAACTAATAATCATATTCCTGATGGAGCGGGACGTTCATTGGGGTATCAGTAATTAAGGGCCAAGAATAGCGTTCTCTTGGACACAAAGGCGAGCGGTAATAGGCCTCCAGGCAAGGCATAATGTTGAATTCCGGCGGACTCAACCACACCGCCAGTGCTCGGCTAGAAGCTGCCATGTTATTGATTAAAATCTGAACACCCAAGAACAGTCGTTGGGATTAGCTGAGCAATCTGCTCTTCATCAAACAATTTCTATTCATGATAATTTATGCCAGGAATTTCTTGTTTGAATTATACAAACGTATCACATCCTCCTTTGACTGTGCATCTCGAAATTCATGAAATGGTATGGATGCGGTTGCTTCAAGTTAAGTTGTATTTCGTTCTCATATAATGCATTTCCTTATTTTTTCCACTTGCTAATATCAAACTCATATGTATAGAGTTTACTCTGTAACATGCTGAAAGCTGAGGCTCAGTTAATTACATATATTCAAATATTGGCATGGTATTCAATTTCATGCATAAGCAGAACAGATTTTCAGTATTCACGTCTAGCCTGAATATGTTTTTCGTTGAAAGAACTGACCAAGTTCACAGAGCAGCAAACTTTCGATTTATGAGATGTATGTTGCATTTTGTTCTAACTTGCAGTGATGAAGTACATTTTAGAGTAAGGGGTTCATAATATATACTTATCTGTCTGGATAATTGTACATGATAGTTGCTATTAAAAAGAAGCAGCTAGTTTAAATACAACCCACTTTATGAAGCAATTTTAATTAAGACGCAGCGCTGTATATCTTTATCAGAGCAGGATTTCGGTGATACTTAACATTATAACATTATTAGTGTCAATGAATTCCTACGTGCTATAAATTGCAAAATATGATATTTAAAAGGGATCAAAATATAGTAATTAAATAGAAAAGTTTTCCAACAATGGAACATGCCATGTATAACATACAGTGTATCTTGCATCGTGCATAATAATGTCCCAATTTTGTTGATGATTAATTTTTCTTATGAGAGCAGGTTGGCACAGACCTCATATTAAATAACTTTCTGGGATTCTCAGTGGAGTAACTCGTTCCGTGCCTCGATGCTGCTACCGTTTTAAAAGTTTCTTCTCTTAAGATACAAAACTGTTTTACTAAAGATTTATTTATATTTTTCCCCTCACTAAATATACCGCCAAGGACTTAGGTCTCGCTCAGTCAAAATACATAGTTTTGTATCCCTCAGGTAAATCTTGAGAGCAAAAAGCCTCTTCTTTGGTAAGAAAGGCACCTGTGATCTTTGCATGACATCTTCACTTCTTATCCACGGAGAATTCGAAGGCATACTATTAGTCCTACAGATACTGTGGTTATTTACTACGATTGCTCGTTATTTTTTATTAATTTAACTCCTGATGAAAACTCTAATCTCTCATTTTGATCTTCGGCTTTGCGATTGCTGTTCAAATCAGTTCATTCCACTCTTTGATACATGGTAAAAAATCACTTCCCCCCATTGATGAGCTTGTCAAGTACAGAAAAAAGTTTCATTGTCTAGGCATTGCCAACGTTAGCCTTTTAACTAACTTCTCTGGGCGCTGAAGATGTGCTCGCAGACAATCAATTAAAAAAGTCAGAGAATTGCAGTAAAATGCTTAAATTTTTTAGGGTCTCTCATTCTGTAGAAAAACGAGCAAGCAAGGTGGGCTTTTAGCATCGTAGGTGCGTTATGCTAGTCACATTGTACATTCACGGTGAATATGTTCTGCAAAAGATTCTACTCTTTAGCTTACTTTATTACCCTGCACTATCGAACACTTGGTAAATATTTCTAGCTAAAGTTATTATCACACATAAAAGAAAAAGCATTCAATAAACGAAGAATGAAAGCATCAGGAGTCTCCATCCAGGGAATGTCGTCATTTGACTCAAAAAAGGAAGGCCACGTAGTAGAAAAAAACCTTTTTAGTTTAATTACGGTTTTTGTCCTAATAAATTGCGAAGTCCAAGTTGCAGACATGTTTTGAATTTCTCTTGTCGCTAATCTTACAAAATGCGCTTCAATTTAGAAAACTAGGCATAACTACGCTA
This sequence comes from Trinorchestia longiramus, assembly GCA_006783055.1. Lineage (NCBI taxonomy): Eukaryota > Metazoa > Arthropoda > Malacostraca > Amphipoda > Talitridae > Trinorchestia > Trinorchestia longiramus. The sequence continues at coordinate 354,985 of VCRD01000049.1, forward strand.
AACAGCAACTAATGGTAGAGGTACTCAAAAAAACAGGTTTTTCCTAAATTAAGGGTCACAATGGGGTAAAAATATTCTAGTAAATCAATGCTGATCCTTTTTCTAGCATTCGTTCCTGCCCGCTTAGACAAGGTTTCTCATCATGAAGAACACGAAATAGACGAGTTTTTCAGGAAAACTTGTGTATTTTCTTTTTATTTTCTAGTTGTACATTATAAATGTGGAATTGATGGAGAACACTCATTGTTGCAAGAAGGCAGAGTATTTTGTTCTAAAATGGAAAATGTAGTTTCATTTCACCTTACTTCTTCTATATCAAAAGTCTACTCCATGAAATATAAAATCTTAATAATTTCATGATAAATTTCTGGTCAATTCAGCCAACACACATGGCTGAATAACTGCTGTTAGTTATGCATACTGGCTTCGTCATTGCCCATGATTATGAATAACATTGCAAAGATTTTTTCGCTGTACGTAAACTTTGCTATAAATCCAGCATTCCTCAGTACTCAAGATCGAAGAACCGCGTTAGTCTAGGACAAGACGATGTCTACTGCGCAGTTGACGGGCAATTTTAGAGGGCTACCCTCACCTCATCAGGAGGAGTTACCCTCGAAATCCGACGTTCCAATGTGTTAATCACTGCTAGTGAGAAAAACGTCATGTTCATAAGAGTAGATGGATTCTACAATATCTTTTTTCTTGTTCATACATACATTTTTGGGACAATTTAGGTGTACAAGAAACCTTTCGGGTTTAAATTTTTACATCTATAACATCCTAGGTAATTGACCCATAAGCTTCTTCATTTCAATTGTTGATGATAAAATAAATTATTAATATTCCCAGCAGGTCCAACCATTCTAGTTTTTATGAGTTAGAATACATCAGCGGATACTAAGCGTTTCAGTAACAATGTTTTTTTTGTGACTGTCGTACATAAGAACATTGTAAAATCATTGAAAAATGAAAACCTTAAAAACTATTTTAACGGGTTTCAAGTAGAATTTTTCACTTAGTTCATGTTCTTACTCCAACGTAGAAATTTAACATAAATATCCCATGTATCATATAACCTTGAAATGTTTTAAAAAGATGAGAGTTATGTGTTCCCCTTTAGACACGACTAACTTTGAGGGGAGCTGAAGCCAATTCCCTGTCACGCGTAATCTCCAGGGAATCTAATCTTACTCTTACTTTCGCAGATGGACGAAGTCTCTTGTTGGAAAGGATTGAGCTCTTGCAGAGATGAGAACATTGTCTCGAGCACATCAGTCATTTTCAGTTCATTTTCTCTCACTGAAATGCTGCTGGACTTGACAGGTCAAACATATATACTATTTTTATTAATTTCGCTTGACCCACGCTACCTAGTCGGAGACACTTTGTTACATAGTCAACTTCTCATTGAGTGATACACGTGACCTATGCCAAAGTACAAGTTTTAGAGTTACAATAATTGCATTGGCAAATTATCACTACATGTGATGCAATTGTGAGGGAAGGAATGAAGCCCAGGTGATATGAATAGGTTATGATTGAAGATGACCAATCATTTACAAACAATTGCCCATTTTCAAAAGATTTCAGGCCGAGTCAACGTTGAGTGAGTGCCAAGAAAATTGAAGATCGGATTTTGACTTGCCTGTAAATTGCATGGGAAATTTACGTTCATGTCTTCATTCATTTGTTCATCTTCATTGAATTCATTTAAGTAGTTTGTGACATTACAACCTATTCATGGGATTTTAAGGACAGAATCGAGTGTCTCAAATCAATACAAGTTGTTTTTGTTAGCTATTCGTTGTGCTTAACCTTCATAGCTGAAAGTGTTAGGTGAGTGTTAGGTGATATAATTTTCTTCCTCACCAGTTGATGAAGATCCAGGAAACTAATCAAAATTAAAAGGAACATTTCAGACTCTCTCCCCCTCCAAAATATGCTGAATGCATTGAGCAGAGACGTTTTTGATATGTAAGGCTGATTTAACCTAATCTGATCATGATGTTTAAGGGATAGCTTTTACTATTAAAAAAAGCTGCAAACTGTATTTTTGCTTGCCTTGTAAATAGTGGAGACAGTAAGCGTGTTTTTCACGAGCGAGCAGAGCCGTGAAACTAAAAAAAGGAAAAAGTATTGAAATCTTGTAAAAGAACCATGTGATAGTAGCAAAATCTTTTGATTTTCAGTTACTTCATTCGGAGAAAGTACTGAGGACAAATTATCGATCAATACTATATAATAAAACACCAGGTGTCTCCCCAAATAAATACATTTATATATTTTTTTGTGCATAATTTCCTCTATGTTATTACAATGGGAATCTCCCTTAAATACTGGTAGTTAAATCCGTAGACTTTCCGGTATATAGATCCATGACCGCTGGAGTTAAATCCGTAGACTTTATGACTAGGTCTGAGAATCTGTTGCTTTAAGTTCTTCCTTCAAATGCATAATATTACAACCCGTTATTTTTAACGAGCGTACATACTAGTATTATATGATATAATCTTGCATACTTTAGTTGAAAACAAAAGTTAATTTCAATAGTGCTGTGCATGAAAATGTTATACCTGCATATTTTTGCGCATAAAATTTACCTCTGCATCTTGTTCGATAATTTATGAGGGGGATCGTAGGCGGACCTGATCATTCACACAAAGTGCTCTTTGTGTGAAGAATCAAGCACGCCCTCGCAGTCCAAGCTCTTTATTGTGAACCAGGCGACTTAATACATTTCGATTTAGTCAGCGGCTGAGTGCTCCTCCTCCTGAAATTAGTAGTGCACGTAGTGTAGTGTTCAGATCATCCACTCAAATCATGTGTTTAAAACGAATAAATTTCTGACGAAACCCCTTAGAATACGCGAAAATGGTGAAAAACTGGGAGTAAATCTTTTTATTTTAAAATACGATACGAAGCAGATAAAACAAGTTTACGACAATCACTGTGCCTACGAGGACACTGTGCCTACGAGGACACTGTTAATCAGTGTTTAACGGGTTTGTGTCAAAAATTACAGTTTGAAACTCATTTTCCATCCATAGCGGTTTCTGGGACTCACTCTTACAGTCTATATTGCTACAATTCTTTCAAACTCTCAGCACTTCTCTCATCCTATACTCTTGATGATTACGATAACTTAACTTTTAATATTTTCACTCAATAAGAGGACGCTGTTCATTCATTCTCTCCACTTGCTCAAACTAAATCAACATTAAAGAACAACCATCATATATAAGCACCTTTTCTGGCTTTATTTCTTTTTCAAAATAAAGCTATGTATCTCTTAACAGCGCTTCCTTTTTCATCTAAGTCTGACATAGTTTTTTTCATGCTGCAATTGGTCTACGCTATGACACGAAGTGAAATATAGAGGGAATGTTTATGTTGTATATAAATATTTCCTTTTTCATGAAAGTATGTCATTTTGGTTCTGCGCAAAAAGAGAAGCTTCTTTAGCGACAATTATATCTCATTTCTGCAAAAATGCTGAAACGCTACAGTATAAATTGTTGTTATCTTGCCTAGATTGGAAAATTGAAGACTAGAATTTCTATTCAGATCTATAGTTAGTAATCAACAGTGACTTGAGGTTACGTCAAATATTTTAATTAATAATAGATTTACATTTTTGTTTACGATTATCTCTTTAATTGAAGCGGTATCATGAAATTTTCATGGTACTGCCCATGTAACCCATCGACTACATGCTGTTAGGTCGCTCACCTTCTCAATTAGGATTCAACATCAACTACTACTTTAGCATACTCTCCGCATGATGTAGAACAACATTAACCAGAACGATAGTTTCAGTAGACCCTAGCTGTTAGTGTCAAATTTACCAACAAATAATATTTTACAGCAAATGTATTTATTTTCAACGTATGGAATGTCAATCATTACCCATCGACAATGCTCGGTTAAAAATAGCATGAAGAATATTAACAAGAAATAGAGTGAAGAGCGTGTTATTTTTTCATACTTACTTCGTTTATTAATTGAGTTATAGCAATCATTTTTATGATAGGAACGATAGTCAAGCTTGCCAACGAGCCAGCATCTATCGTCAAATTCGAATAAATCTAGCTTGATTTGAAACTAACCAACAGCCAACACACTTAGGCGAATACTAGAGCTTTTCTATAATACAACTATGTTATAGCATGATAAAAACATGTATACTTTCCTTACCTAGTAATTAACAACATAATTTAATTGTCAGGACGTCGAAAATAAGTATCTATGATTGAAAAATGAGCCTTGTTATGCCGGTATGCATACATGATTTATACGATTTCTTTCAGGCGGCAAATAATTAAATACTAATTTAAATATAAAAGATCTATTCATAAGCCAGAAATTGAATATTCATTGCTTCTGGTCTCATCGAACAACGTTGGTTAAGTTCGTAACTATGGGAGTTCCTAAGGAAGTTGTTGACGAGCTAACCGTCCTGATGAAATCAGTGCGAGACGTTCATCAACATGATGTCTCGCAAAATAGAGAAATAATAGCGATAATTCTATTCAGGCTCACTATTTTCAGATTTTAATAACTCACCTTGAAAAAGTGTTCTGATACTGAAGCTATACTTGTGTTCTTCTAATGATATGGCTATTTCCATGATAATTTTTTTCAACTTGAAGTACCTACCACAAATGGGATATTTCTATAGCTCCAATATCAGAAACAATCACTGGACAATGTTCTGGTTTATACCTGTAACTAATGCCAGGAGTAAGGAATAGATGATATGAAAATTTAGTTTATTTACTTTCTTTCTTATCTTAAAGTATATTTTAAAACAAGTGAACAGCAAGCATTCAATTACATTATGTTTTAACGTGATTTGAGTGTCTCAATGAAGAGAGAGACTAAATTCATCTTGCAACTTCATGCCGTAGAAGCTCCGTTCACGTAACATGAAACTGCAACAGCGCAGTAACACCTGTTAGCAGCCACAAGTGTTCGCTCAGGTAAACTCGAGTATTCTTTACATTTCTGCCTGAATTCAGTGTGCTGAGCGTAATTTTCGCTGTGAAAAAAATAAAGTGGTGTCAAATGAACTGCAGCAGGCGGTAAAGAGAAGATCGCTGCCCTGATTCGTTGGTCGGACAAAGGCTTAAATCAATTAGGACTAATTTTACGTATTTTACTAGCGTGAAACATTGTTATCGATTATGCATCGAGAAAAACACGAGCTAAATTCAATCTGATATGACCGAAAGCTTTTCAAATGTGGAATTTAGAATGTAGCTTTAACATAAATTGTCAGTGCTGAACATGCGATGTTATTTTAAGAGATTCGTAAGAAAAACAACAGTTGATGAACACGAAGAATATGTTATTGTTCATTTTGATAGCGGCATACTTATTTGCTTTATCTAGGCGGTAAAAAATGCGTCAAGTCAGGAGTGTGAAGTGGAAACAAAAATGCAAATTGATTCAGTGAAAGTTTACCACTTAGTCATTAAATGAAACCTGCTGAAACAGAAGGCTATGCGTTGAAACATCTCGTAGTTAATCATTGCTTACTTCTGCTTTAACATTCACTTCTGTCCACTTAAGCAAAATGTCAATACCTAAATGTAAGATTAACAAATGTCTTTAAATTTCAAATTCCCTAAAAAACAGCAGTTTATGGTCCCTGCTGATTGTAGCGCCTTAGCCTGGTACACAGACGCCATCTTACATATTTATGTGCTCGCAATAATCAGGAACATAACAATAATAATGCTCACAGTAACATCCATTCAGTTCATTAATACGAATATTGAAGCTAAATTTCGAAGCTTTGGGAAAGACACTTTCAGCAATTTGATGTGGGTTGTTCATTATAACGGTGGACAACTGTAAAAGTAGATAGTAGTTCAAAACTTCTGTGTACATTTGTGTTCTTTTCCTTAATTTTCCATTTGAAAATGCATGCAACCTTGACAAATTATCGTACTTGAAAATTATAATATTTATGTCAAACATACGAAAACTAAATCAAATACAAAGTAGCTGAAAATTTGGGTATTTTCTTGGATCTCGCTCTGTTTTATTGCATATTAATTATTAACGCTTGTCTGAACCGATCAACTGTTCATACAAAGATCCTAATGAATGAGGGAAAATACGATTATAATTACATCTATTCAAACACTCCTAGTGGAATAGACTTGACATTTAAATGATGAAAACGATAAAAATATTGTTAAACAGGCCCCAGAAACACTTTTGTAACATTTAAGACGCAACACCCTTGTAACATATAAGCCGTAATACTCTTGTAAGATATAAGACACCACACTCCTGTAACATATAAGGTGCAACGCTCTTGTAACATACAAGATGCAACACTCTTGTAACATATAAGACGCAACACTCTAGTAACATATATATAAGACGCAACACTCTTGTAACACAGAAGACGCAACAAATAATGTAACGTATAAAATGCAATACTCTCGTAACATATAAGACGCAACAAATAATGTAACATATAAAATGCAACACTCTTGTAACATAAATGTAAGACGCAGCACTCATGCGTTGTAAGAAACAAGGGAAAAGAGTACAGAGAGGCCATGCGACAGAATGGAATAACTGGTGGTGTGTGATGGAAACACGTGACAGAGCTGACTGCAGTGATGGAGTTTGTTCTCCATGAACAGTATAAGTTTTTTCGGTCTTACAACTGATGCATTACTCTGAAACCTCGTTATTTTCACCATTATGATTTGCATCATTCACAACTTGTGCTGTTTAAATAATTTCTTCATTATTTTTAGTATTGTTTGTTTATTTTTGGATTGCGTCGTCACTTCCAACCTTGGTGTTCAAGTCTCCCATCACCATCTTCGTCTCATGCCTTGGGGTGTTTTTTGGTTCAGCTTGTAACTGTTCATAAAATTTGTCTTTGTTCTCTTTTTCCCTGTCGTTGGTTGGGGCGTAACACTGGATGATGGTGGCGTTGATGTGCCTGCTCGTCATCCTGGTTCTCAGTAGCTTGCTCTTGACAGGCGTCCACTCCATCAAGCATTTCTCCATTCCCTTCCCAGGTTGATGGCTACCCCTTCGTCATGTTGATTGTCATCCCTAGCACTGTACAGCACCGCCTCTGTTGTGTTGGTTCTGTACCGGCCTGATTCCGTCTATCGGTTCTTACTGAGCTCGATAATGCGTAGATCGTAGTCTTATCTCTAATGTAACTTGTGCCGACTTTACAGTCCCGTGCATAATTCTCACGCCCTAGAAACTAATTCTGGTCTTAATTTGGGGCTCTAAAGACCTCCATCTTCCTGTCAGTGGCTTCTTTTCAGCTTTCACCCCTGTCATTTATACTAGTATTTCTCGATGACTCTGGAAGCCCGTCATATTTAGTAGTGTAAATTTTCTCTGTTGCTGTTTCTGTAACAAGATTTTTTTCCAGAACAGGGTTGTTGGCCCCGGGTTCAATCCCGGATCTAGAAAAAGGACTGATTTAGTTTCGGAATTCTTCTTCTCCTAGATGGACTACCTACCAAGGCTAATGAGCTCCCTCTACCCTTGCCTGGAGGACCAATGGAACGTTATTTGTGTGGCCTCTGCCCTTTGACCTGTCTGGTTTGGGTAACCCTACCAGGAGGCAATCTTCTGGCGGCATAACTCTCCTGGTCAATGAGGTGGGTTAACCCTCAACGACTGTAACGTTACGTTCCTATGAGAGCCGTGGAACTAACTTAGCTCAAATTTACTTCATGTGTCTCTTTTGTTAACATTCTTATAGTTTATTTTCAAGTCCAAACACATTTCCATCCGCTTTATGAACACCAAGAAATGAATAAAGAGGAGAGCACTCTCTCTCTTCTAGCATTGTTCAATGACTGAAACGATACAAAAGAAAATTTAGTAATAGTATTTTATTCAACATAGTCATATAGGAGATATGCACGGACACTTGACGACGTCCCATTCCTGATGGAGGGACAATGTGGAACACACGCATAATCATGCATGTGAGAGGTTGAATCAGAATTCATTGGTCAAGACTTAAGTGTGGTCACAATCCTGATTTCACGAAAGCAAACGTAGCTTAGTGCTCTAAAAAGACGTGAGCTAAAATACACTTCTCTTCAGCATACTGAAGGTGTATGTTGATAGAGGTTGCCCTATTGAGTGCACCTTGCATAAATACTACTCATCAGAAGTACATATCTCTCGCTACTCATAGTGAGATCAGCTGCGCTGTCACCAGAGTCAACTGTGGGTTTGGTTGATAAGTTATATCTTTCACTTTGATTTTTCACGCGGAAGTAGATAGAAAATATCTAAGTACGTAAGTAGGTAATTCCTTTCTAACGTGGCGTTACATCAACTTGCATAATAATTAAAAATTTACTTAGCAATATATTTTGAGAAATCTTTGTTATACGTCAGATAGAAGGATGAATTTATCATGATGTGGCCTTTCATTCCTGCAGAAAAGTTATAATCACCCAATAAATGACTGTCCAGATATCACAGCTCACCGACATTGCTTCAAAATTATAACTAAATTAAATTATTTATCCGAGTCGATGGGAGAAGAAATGTTACCGGAGTTTTTAGAGCAATAATTCAAGTAACGAACTAGTAGACTCCTCATTGATCAGAAATCCTGAGTAACTTTTTATTGGGTCAGATTTGAGATGCTATTGTTTACCATTTATTATTATTACAGTTTCATCAACATTTACACTGTAACTGCAACGTGTAGTACTGTAACTGCAGTACGTAACACTAGAAAAAAAGTAATGTTCAAATTTTCTGTACGAGTACGAGTAAGTCTGTTAAAAGTACGTAATCGATTTATTTGTGCTCCAGATCCTTGGTTTGGAAAACGGAAATCTCCAACAGAATAAAAGAAAGGAGAAAAATATAAAATAAAAAAGTATCATCTAAATGATGTAACAATCGACTCCTACTCTCCTGCAGCAGGAAAAACATTGTTGTTAAGATGGTTACAGGAGCAAGAATCATGCAATGATTAATTAAACTTAAGCGTTTTGCAGAGATAGGAGTGACGTTGAACTCCACTCTATGACTTAGCAATCAGCGCTTGAGAATCTCATGCTCTTAATCCATGGATTTGGTGTCACTCTAGACAACGAGAAACAAGACACTTTTAGATCCAAAGTAGCGTTCCCATCTCACTTTATCACCACATAAACGTACATCACAATCTCCCTTCATCTCCACATACATGTACATCACAATCTCACTTCCTCACCGCATACACGTGCATCACAATCACACTTCATCACCACATAAACGTACATCACAATCTCACTTCATCACCGCATACACGTGCATCACAATCACACTTCATCACCACATAAACGTACATCACAATCTCACTTCATCTCCACATAAACGTACATCACAATCTCACTTCATCACCATATACACGTGCATCACAATCTCCCTTCATCTCCACATACATGTACATCACAATCTCACTTCATCACCACACGAACGTACATCACAATCTCACTTCATCACCGCATACACGTGCATCACAATCACACTTCATCACCACGTACACGTGCATCACAATCTCACTTCTTCACCGCATACACGTGCATCACAATCTCACTTCATCACTGCATACACGTGCATCACAATCACACTTCATCACCACGTACACGTGCATCACAATCTCACTTCATCACCGCATACACGTGCATCACAATCTCACTTCATCTCCACATAACGTGTTGTTAAGAATGTGTCCTAAAATTCTAACAGAATGTGGCCTGATCAACGTGACTCACCATAAATTTGTAAACAATATATTCCTTTTTTAATATATCCAATGCTTTCAGGCTTGAGCCTAGTCTAATGAAAGCTAAATTATTCTAAAGAGAACCGTTTAATTGAAGAGACTGATCGTGTGACCAGCTACATACCCATACAATAAATAAACATTGAATACACGGATTTAAAACAGATACAAAATTATTTTTGCCTGAGCCTCTGTGATTCTTATTAGTTTCAATGTTTTGCATTGAAAGAGAAATAATTAATAAGTTAATTATGTTTGAATATTTGTATCTGTGTTCCTACTCCACATTGTTATATACTACACACGTGTTCAACGCGTATGTAGAACAGGTGCTCAGCTATAAAGTGATGTCAAACGATGGTGCACGGTATAGGTGTGCAAGGTCTTGTGAGTCAATGGGAGCGTTGTTGTGTACTGTTTTTATCGTAAGAAGATAGTTGAATGCATTCAGTAAGGTAAGAGCAAAGAGACGATGTCATAACGTGTGTGTACGGACGTACACGCCAGCGGTAGTCGTGAGGAGCTCGAGGGTATGACAAGGACTAGGAGTTCTACAAGGTTTCATACCCCGATACAGTACAACAAACTAGGCTGCAAGGCTTCATGAGCACAGCTCATCTCATTACTTTCTTATTTGGATGTTCCTTTAAATACCATGGATGTACGTGTTAGTTATGTATATTCACATATGGTGAATCATTGCACTCAATCATGTTTTGAGAAGTCTCAAGATGTATCACTTTCTGATTCGTATTCATCAGTTCCACTTTTACGTATACGTATATAGCTGTTGCATGCAGAAAAATAACTGGTTGTATGAATACGTAGATTGAATAAGGTTAAATACAAGGAAATGACGCTAAAAAAAGTGTCGGTTGGTATGTAGCGTAAAATTTATGCATGATGAGAGCCCAGCGAGTTACGAATTATGAACGAAAATAAATTCCGTGTGCTTTGTCATATCCTGAAACTTTGAAAGTTCACTTCAAATTTAACCACACGTTGCAATTGCTAGTGCCAATTATATGGTGTACTGTTTGAGCATGATAAGTTAATTGAATTAATTGTTATGTACAAATATTAGTATAGCATGTATAACGTGTTTTTTCTCTACTAAACATATTTCTTCATTCGTGTAATAAATGACGAGTTGTTTTTCAAGACGTCATGTTATATTAATCAATGCAAACCCGTCTTGTATTTTTTAGTCTTGTATTTGCTTAACTTTACCGTCTTGTATTTACTTTTTCGTAGCGCTCTTCTCTAATAACATGTACACAATTTCAAGCACAGAGTAAATTAAAGAAAAAAACTGATTTTCTGAGCAAATGAAATCGTTTATACTAGCTTTACATTAACATTAAATTCTTACATACAAGTTTCTGTAGACATTCCAAGTAAAACGATTCTTCTTATTTCCTAGAAACTCTGAGCTGTTTGACTACAATAAGAGTACATGATGGGAATTACAATCCGTAATGCACTGTTCGTTTCATCATGCAAGTGAGGTATCTTACAACTGTAGTGATTGCAAGAGGAATTGAACGTTTGACTCGACTTTAGGCTGGTACGGAGCTGAAAGCAGGAAAATTTCTTTTATCGCTTCTGAAGTAATAATGGTAAGTAAAAAATTCTCAGCCTCTCGGAATGCTGCGTAACCGGTTTAGAGCTCCTCGCTTCCTCCGCTGTCGGGTACTGAATGGGAATCCTAGAGTCATGTCTATGCAGAAATGATCAGAATATGCTCATTAAATTTTTGAGCCTTTACATCTAAGATGACATAATATCCATACATAACTACTCGCGTCAGCTAATGAAATATTTTTTCTGTTATGCAACTGGACGTGTGTTGAGCAAACTGAAATATTTCTACAGCATTTTATGATAATAGACCTAAAAAAGTGCGTAAATTTCTTGATGTAATGAATCCATGTCACTATGCACCAAAAATGTATTATTAACACATTTAAAAGCTAAGTTGTTGCGTACTTGTGTTATTTAGATGACAAACGATTAATAAACTATTATTTATTGTAAAAATACAAGCGAATTACGCATGGAAGCAGTTCCACGTATAATATTACCGTAATATTAGAGTCCTGCTCTAGCACTTGTAAAGCAAACTCTAATCCACATCCGGCACCCCTTGCAACTTCTCTTTCCCTCACGCGTTAGTGGTGATCGCGTTACCAATTTTTACCTTGAGGAGACGTGACAGCGAAACTGTGCATCGACGATATTCTTCCCGACGTCTGCATCGACGATATTCTTGCATAGATTGACAATTACAATTGCAATAATGTAATCGCAATTACAAAAAACAATTACAGAACATTTTCTGCCTATGAATCTAACGGAACTGGTTGAAAACATGCAGCAATATTATATCCAATATTCATTTTTAGCATTACGGTATTGAAAAATGTCTCTAGATTTTCTGTATTTTGCTACACAAATATTTATAAATTCCGTCAGAGATAAAGGGCATCCCATCACGCCATTGCATGAGTTACTTCCCTCAGATCATGATGAGGCTAAGCATGGTGAGGGCCACGTCTGTTATTTTACTACTCTTCTGGAGATCTAATTCTTGCTATGTTATTTTTTTTTAAATAGTTGGTTGGTGATGTCTTACTTTCTTTGTTCGTGTATTTTATTGAAATAAATAGTTAATATAAATCAATTCCAATGAATAGCTGACTTTGGAAGTCACACTTTGATATCACTATACCAATTAAAATTTGATTCAAATATCCTTTGAAAATTATCATCATTTTACGTCTTCGCTTTTTTCATAAAAAGCTCATTAGGTGACAATCGACTAAACATGCATTCACTTATATACCAAGGGTTTTCTATGCAGTCTATGATGTACGGTCAGTTCATTGTTCAGTCAGTTACATACCTGTGAGAACAAAAAAGTTTGAATATAATATAATGAGGCTCATTGAGATATTAGCAACGGCTGATTTAGCACATATCTAGTGTCCACAAAGCTGGCTATTTCCAACCTTCCAGTGACCTCTGTCTTCATCTGGCATGAATTTCTTACAGTGATCACATCCTAAAGTGTTTTGTTTAGCTTCAAGGTTGGATTTAAATGACTATGTTTTGCAAGCATTTTTCGACGCTCGCTAGAGACCCTCGGGCCATGCGGCTACTGTTCGCTCGCCGCTCATCGGCTGAAAACGTCTGGGCAGACTGCAGTCATTGGCTCATGCCCGAGCGCAGTGTGAGTGGCAGCCTTGCGCCCTCGGTGTCTGCCTGTCGGCAGTCAGGCGAGAGCCTTCACAGAGTGAATGTGTGCTTTGTGCTACTTCACATAGTTAACCCCGCGTCCCCGTCTCCTGTCGTTAGCTTGAAATTTCATTCTTGTGGCCCAGTCATTAGATTACACGGTGTAAAGGATTGGCTCTGTTTTCTTTCTCCTCCAATTTTGATTAGAACAAGTACTCAACTCTGATTTAATTTACTAAATTTCAAAATTAGGCTCGGAATACGTTTTCACGTGGAAAAGAGAGGCTCCAATTTAAAACTGATTGCTTTCCTTGAAGAGCAGCCCAAATTGAGTCAAGTGTCCGTTCGTTCTTCACAAAATGGACGGAACGGCCAATTTGGCTTGAATAGAGCGAAATAGGGAAACTCCGTTAAGGAAATGCAAGTAATGTGAAGCAGCGTTACGAAATGCAAGTGAGGCTAGTTTGTGTGGAGAGGCGCTCAATTAACGAAAGCTCCGGACCCTCAAACTTGTTTCATTGTTGAGTAGAAAACTGGCCATTTCAAGCCTTGAATAAAACTTGAAAATATTTGGCAGGTAGTAGGTTTCTAGCCTTGACTTGAAGTGCGGGGTCCGTGAAATGAATATGTCTTACTCATGACCTCCCGCCTCATGCTCTTGCTGATAACATTTTTTGTGACTAGACGGCAGGGTGGAGGTCGGTGTGACGCAAGCGTGAGAAGCATTGTGGCACTCATGCTGCAGAACTTCCCTCGCTCGTGTGAGTACATGCTGTTGCCCCTCAGCAATCGTGCCACTCATGGTGTTCCCCCGCAGCAATCGTGCCACTCATGGAGTTCCTCCGCAGCAATCGTGCCACTCATGGAGTTCCCCTGCAGCAATCGTGCCACTCATGGACTTCAAATTCAGACAATCTGCAGGGAACAGGCATTGATGTTCTGGATACGTGACGGAGAAAGTGCTACGTACTCGTATATCACTGTCAAATTATTATCGTGACTGAATTGCTAAGTTTTATGCTAAAACTAACCCGTTTAATAGGTCGTAATTGGAAAAAACAAAGAATTAGTATCATATAATCGACGAAAACAATCTTCACACCCCGTGAAAAAAATAGAAATAGAATTTTGTTTCTTAAAACGGCTGAAAGATTGGAACTGCCACCGTGAATGGCCGTTTTACTTAGTATTCGAAGTGTTGGTGTTGTCGAGTTAGCTTTTTTTATTGAAAAAATAATGTCCAATTTCCAGAGTGCAATTACGCCATGTTAGTGCGGTAGCATATACGAGTATATATCTCTGCTAAGTTCATCCTGGAGTCTGAAATAAAAAATAATTATTAACAGATATGGTAACTTACTTTTTTATAAAGTCACTATATCAGGCACAACATAAAACTTTCATAAAAAATCAGAGTTTATTTTCTAAGGCTGTGCGTGTGAGTGAACTGCTGGCTGAATGAAGGTGACTGGGTCTGAACTAGCGAAGCAAACTACAACTTATTTTTCAGTGAACTTTGATTATCTTCACAAGAGTGAAGATATTTTGGACGTAAAATGTTTTTTGTTTAATCTCAAGACTTTTGTGGGATTTTTAAAACCTTCTCAAGTTTGCACCAAGTTTCTCAAGTTTCTCTTCCCCGCAATCATGTCATCGATTTCGTTTCCATTAATGAACACGTAATGATGGGTGTTAGTTCTATTAGACTGACGCATGGCGACTAGACAGGGTTGAAGATATTCAAATAGCCAGAACGACAACGGCTTTTGATTTGGACTGACGTGCGCGAAGTTTCTGCTGGCGTGATTCATATCCACTATTAAACCGGTCTCTGAAGTTCATATCAACTAGCAGGACACGCGAATAATTCGCGGTTAGTTCAGTGTTCCAGAAAAATAAATACTAAGCAGTTAGCATTTTCGTGCGTATTTGCTCTAGTTTGTATGCCTCTATTGGTTTCTAAGATGTAGAGCTGGTCGTATCTTCTCTCTTCAGGGTCATCTGCATGGAGGTTGCTTGCGTAGTGGTAAGTTTAACCTAGTAAACAAAAATAATGCGGTCCACGTCCTGGAGGAGGTCTAATGTTCGCACCGAAAGATGCGAAAGCAAATGCAGAATTATAGTTTCTTATATTCTGTCTGAAATTAGAACCCTTTGCACCGTCGGCATCAAAGAGTAATCTCAAATTTTCGGGGTATTCTTGTAGGGGAGGAAGTGAAACTTTTCCATTATGACAAGAATTTAGTTGTTCTCTTTGGGATCTTAAAGCTCCGCAAAATTGACATCGGACATCCATGGCTCCAGTATAATGTATCTGGTGTTCCATATAATTTTTATTTTTTCTTTCATGGTCTTTGTTTCTCCTGTTTCCTAGAAATTGCTGTCTCTCCACATTATTCATATCATTTCGTCTTTCTTGGTATCTGTTTCTCGTGTTTTCTAGAAATTTCTGTCTCTCCACATCATTCATATCTTTCGATTTTCTTGATCTCCATTTCTCATGATTTGAAGATGCAATTCTCGCTCCTCCTGACTCATATTCATCCTTCGCTGTTTCATTCGTAGCCTACTTCTATCACGAGTTGCTTGCCTTCCGTCTTCTCGCAAGCGCTGTCGGCTCCTTCTCTGTCGCTCTCTTGCTGCTTCTCTTTCTTCTCTTATTCTCTGCTCCATTGTTTTAGATCTGGGGTGGGCAAACTTTTCAGTGCAAGGGCCATGTTAAAAAATTCGCAATTTCATGGGGCCGCATAGAACAGGTTCGCACATACGTAAGTAAGGGATTGTCGGTATCACTGATACGCTAGTAGCACTTTTTAAAATTTAAAAAATTCAAAAATTTAAAACAACTCAAAAAATTCAAAAAATTTCAAAAATTTAAATAACTGACAAAATATCAAAAATTTAAAAAATCCGAAAATTCAAAAAATTTTAAAAAATGGTAAAAATTTTAAGCAATTTAAAAAATTAAAACAGAATCAAAAAATAGAAACAACTAAAATATTCAAAAAACAAAAAATTCGAAAAAATCAAAAAATTAAACCATTTGAAAATTTACAAAATTAAAAACATTAAAAAGTAATTTAAAAAATATAAAAAATTTAAACAATTTAAAAAATTAAAAAATGGAAAAAAATTCTAAAACCAAAACATTCATAAAATTCCCGACCCAAAGTAACGTAATGTAACGTGACCCGACCCCAACCGTATAATAGATACCGCAATGAAGGGTGTGACGCACAGGTACGATAGTCGTAAGCGTATTAATATATAGATTTACCTGCATGCACTACATTTTGGCTAAAACGAACTTACGGCGTATAATTATAACACTAATGTTCAATATAATTTTTTTCTGAGAGGTTCGGCCATCTGTATGCAGAGCTTTGATATCCAAGAGTGTAATAATGAATTTAAATTTTAAAGAAATTTATGTTTCGTATTAGGTACATGACAATAAAATGATAGTTAAAAATTCTGCTTCCTGTGCGCTGAACACTGTGTGCTCTGTCAAATTGACCATGATCAGGTGATGTGATGAGGCTTTGGAACCTAGTTGTGGTGGTGCGCCCAGGGTTGCGCTAGTTATTATTCTTTTCTATTCGTATCAAGTAGGGGAAACATTTTTGAGCTCCTGCTGATAACTGGCACGAGTACCGGTATTTGAGTCATATATGATTTTCTTATTTTAAGTACTGTTTCAAATAGTTTTTCTTAATCATTGCAATGCATATCAAAGAAATAAGTTGCTATTACAGAGGTTTCACATTCCTTGATTATTTTTTAATTTTCATTCTATGTTGTTCAACATTGTCTTCGAGCTGAACTCTCTTTAACAAAAATACTTCTAGGTCATGTTCCAACGTAGCAGCTGCTGTCACATGTTCGTGTCTGTTATAAATTCAAGGTATTTGATGTTTAATTGATGAACCGTCGTTGTAAGTTCTAATCTTTATTATTATCGACGTTGACGAGTTCATTCGAATGCTTGCTGTGAAATAGTTAGTGTCATTTACTTCTAGCATCCGCTACCGTAATTGAGTATTTCAATCATGCTTCATAGTGGTTTTAATTAATTCATAGTTTTGCTATTTGCAGAGCAAACAAGAAAAAATTTCCCTTTATCTCCGTCTGACCATAAAGACTGCGTGTACCTGTTCACCCCTATAAACTGGCAGTCTTCTTCACCTAACACAGCTACGGCCTCACGAGATGGGCGCTGATATACCAACACAGTTAGGTTTAAACTCATCTTCACTTGAAATTCTCCACAAATACTGTCAAAAATGATGGAGGAAGAATCAGTGGTGTCAAATTGCCACAAAGTAATCTTTGAAGGCGTTTAAAATCGTTAGATTTGTTGGAAGACTTCCTCGAGTTGCAGTTTCCATTATTGGAAAGGACCACTAAGTTGCTTTAGGATTCTACTAGTTATGATAGCATTTCTAAGATCAACTTGACGATGAATATCAAAATTTTTTCGCTTCAAATTTGTTGCTTGGATCTGGAACTGCGTTTCTTGAATGCAGTTGTTTCTACTTTATTAGCGTATTAGCAGAACTGCGCTTGTTGTAATCATTGGATTTTTGTTTGCACAAATTACTGCAGTCTTATTCATGTTCTTAAAAAATTCAGTACGGTAGAGCATAAATAATTCTAGCATAATATACAAGGTGTCTCAAAAAAATGTACTCACCTTTTAACCGTTGCTAACATGCTGTCTTCTTTGTGTTGCAGGTGTGAGGTTCGAACCTTTGCGAACATGATTAAATGTGATTAAAGAATCATGTTCGCAAAGGTTCGAACCTCACACCTGCAACACAAAGAAGACAGCATGTTAGCAACGGTTAAAGGGTGAGTACATTTTTTTGAGACACCCTGTATTAATGATTGGGAAATAATCAATTGGAAAAGGAATTTTTGAGACCTCGTTGACAGTTGTTTTAATTTCCTTTTCTCTTTCACACATTGAGTGTCACCAGGGGCTCACGATTATGGTAATTTCAGAGGTTTTAATACATGAAATAAGTGAATGATTCGTAAAAATAGATGAGTGTTGTACTTTGATACGAGTTGATGCGTTGAAAATTGGAATGCAGTTGTACGTATTGTATCCCAACAAATACCCACTTTGTGTATGAAAGTGGGCATTTGTTGAGGTACAATGCATTGCATGCCACAAGGGCAAAGATGCTAACAAACAAGTTTTGAGTAATCGTCGTACAAAGTCTGCAAAATAGAAATTCACGCTACATAATTGACGCTGCGCCTGAATGGCGAACAGTACCTGTATCGCTTAGCTGACGGGGCCAAAAAATCAAGCTCTGCTGTGAGATGTCGGTAATATAGGAAACGGATTTTTCATCTGGTGGCGTCTTCGCCCTAGCTGCACGAAGCGAGAACATATTATATGTTCTCGTAGTTTTGACTTGTCGCTTAGGATTTTTATTAAACATGTATCTCGGATTGAGAGACACTGAAACTAAATCGTCCACATAGCGGTATAAGCAGATTTTGTTGCTTGTTCGACAACTGTTGTGATATCGCTTCGTATACACTGGAGCCGCGATTAGTTCGTAGACGAGATTGCAAGTATCTTTGTACTGCTATGTGTGTGGTCTTTGTGAATGCAGGGTAAATATTTACTTAGACAATTTTTGTACTTCTTTTAACGTTGGAAGCTTATAGAAATGACTGATCTACGTGAGGTCATAATCATTTCTTTTTTCCTCTGGCAAGTACATTGCCATAATTTCAAATGATTAAAATTTAAATAGTAGACGAAGTGTTTAAATTTCAAGCGCTGTTTGGAGAGAAAACTTTGAGGAGGTTCAGCGGTGACACTCTTTGATTACTGTCGTAAATAAATAATGGCTGCTACTGCGATGAAAGAAATTGGCTAGGAAGACCTGGAGATGTCCTCATTTAGATTAGAGCGAACTATGTTCATAAATTACCTCTTATTCGAAAAATAACGGTTGGATTGAAGTAAGGTATTGAAATCGGCAGAATCGTTTTCAGTAACGAAAAAGTACTTGGTCATGGCGCTTTTCTGTTCAATAAAATTGGTCAAGGTAATTCGAAGTCAGCAGAATATATTTTTGAAGATGCTCGAATGGTAAATGGTTATGGCGTGAGCTAATACGCGGAAAATCAGAGAAGGTCCTTCGATTTTCCCGTACTGAGCATCGCTGTGAGGAATAATCACATGAAAGATGCATTGATGCTGATGCGACATTAATGAATGCAAAGTATTCATCCGTATCTTCATTCTAAAAAGTCGACGGGACGGAGCAGAAATATGATGTAGACTTGTGCATAGAGAACTTAGCTCATTTAGAATGCAGAGATGAGTTCCTCTTCTTTGCCTGATTACGAGTCCTCAATTTCAATGCATTGGTTGTCTTAGATCAAATGCTCGTTCCAGATCTCATTAAAACTTCAAAAATTATTTATATCCCTTGCTAGCTAGTGAGGTAAAATTCTTCAGGGAATCTCGCTCGTAACAAACACTGCTTTTAGTAACCGATAGTTTCAATAGTTTTCTGTGACGATCGTTTTGGTAAGATACATGGTGTAAAAATCTATATATGTTCTTGGTAAAACATAGTTATTTCGAATATTAATGTCATGGAACATTATTTAATACTCAATCTAATAAACATTGTTTTACTAAGAAAAACACAATTGCTGAACACAGGCGTCACTTAATGTGGTCTCTATGTTGAGAAAGTGTCTGAATTTATGTTTCACTTTTGAAAATTAAATTTAATATTTGAGTAGAAATTACTTGAGACTTTTTGGAATGTTAGTTCAAGATTACGGTAGTATTTTTATCTTATATACTTCTGAAAAATTTTCAATGGAGTAGCTTTAAATTAGATTTTAGCTCCTCGAGAGGTCAGTTTTAGAACGAGTTTGCCACTAATAATACTTAAATGCTCATTAGGGTTCTCCAAAACTTTAAAACATGTAGATGTTCAACACCAAATACCAATGTTATTTAGCGAATTATTCAATTCGTGTAGCTTGTCATAAAATTCATTTACAATAATTGCAGATACTCTAGTGTATTTGGTGATACTCGATTTTATGGAGGGTAGGCACAAGGAATTAGTTCAATACCCTGAGTAGCTGGGCTTGTTAATCAATCACATGCCATAGCATACGACATGGAATAATAACTTGCGCTGCAATTATTTTAATCTGATAAAAATTAAAATCGTAGATTGTGAATGTTTTCTATCGAACGCATCCCCTTAATATCGACGAAATTTTGAATTTTGCTTCTTGTGCGTGCTTGCAATGTCTTTTGTGTTGGTGTCACTTAAGTTTCTGATACGTTTATGTGGAGATTTCTATCGCATCATTTGAAAGAGAATTTCATTAGATAAATGAAAAAAACTCGAATGTATTTTGAAAATTGGTTTTGAAATTCTTTTAAATTTTGAAATTTTTGTAAGTAGAAAAATGTTTGACGCACAGTTCGCATAATTGTACGTATAAACAGTAACTTCCCATTATTTTATAAAGCCATTTTGAGAAGGCAACCACCACCAATTTGAAGGCTTGACTGATCATTTTTAAAACGTTATGGAAGATCAACTCAATAACACTTTTTTGTCTTTATATTTGAACTTTCAACGTTACTCTATTTATAAAGATATATCTTAAATTTCACAAGAAGCAGAGAAAAACCTAACATTCTATTGTAGATGTATTTGTAACTTTATCACATATTTCAATTTAATTTCACTAACTACTTTTGATCTATCCAAATTACAACGCCTTGCAAATAAGTAAATCCACTCGAACTTTTAAACTTTATGAACATACGATGGTTTTCAAAGCATTTGATTATAATCTAAAATATCTCCATGGATGATTTCATAATATTTCTATGTTTATGGATCATTACCTAACATTATAGACAATTAGTTTCCTTGAGACTTATTCCGCCCATTGACTTGAAGAAGCACTATTGAGTACAATGAATTTCATGGAAAAATTTATTCACAATGCATTGGGGTCTGAACTGAACACTCATGCTTTTCCGAAGTCATGAGCTGGTAACTACAATTTTGGATTCACGACTACCTCACCTACGAGTCCTCGAACTAAACCTTAGCTGCCTAGAATATCGCGTCCTAATTCACTGCCAATTTAGTCATCAACCAGACCTCACTGATGATTCTTTGTCTTAATCCCTGCCATGAATGATACATCGCAGCGAAAGTGTTCTTCGACAAAAATTGCACCAATATTGTCATAATTTCAGGAACGCGGCAGGGTCAAGTCTAAGTAAATTGAGTGAGGATGGAGGCAGCTTAAAGTTTTTAAAGTATGTGTACGAAATGATCGTATTCAAATCTAAAAAGTGCATGTTCTCAAAAACAAAAATTTAAACTTCAGTTGATTGTTCATGTAAGGTATCCGGTAAATAAGGCTCAATGATACGGCCAGATATCCAGCCTGATTCGTTTATCCTGCGTTGAACTGTTATCAAGTATTTGGCCTCGGTGCTTGTTTAGTTATCTGGCATCCGGGAGTACATGACAATCACTGTTCGATGCATCCCTAATTTATTCATGTAGCATCTAGTTAGAGGTCATGCCATTTCAAAAGCTTTTATTAAATTGTATATCTCTGTAAGTGCGTGATATTTAAAGTGCATTTGTTTACAGCTAATGTGGGCGGTAAAAAGTCATCGACCAATATGGCTGGAACAAAGTAGCAGTCAATGTTCGTCACAAGTCTTGTTTTTGTGACACGATTATGTCACTGACAGGCATAGTATCAGTACGTACTATCGGTTTATTTAAGTTCTTATGTAGATAATATTTTAAAAGACGATATATCTACAATTCTATATATTATTCTTTACCTCTGAATTTTTTACTGATGGGTGTGTAACCCTCTTTCCCTGAAATTAAGCGTAAAACTGACATTGTTTAGTAAGCGGCCTGGGACACTAACGGAAAAATTTCACTACATGTGGGAGCTTCACCAGGACCACGTCTATACAGTCGCGCTTGCGTGACAAGTGGGATTATAATTCCAGTGCAGCTGAGGGAGCAGCGTTGCGGGTTTTGTGTTGTGCAAGGCGAACAATCACAGGTGTCTCACCTCAGTATGTAAGGTTCTGATTTGTGCTGCTGCTCGGACTCATTTGTTGTAGCCGGCCAGTGTCCTTCTCGTAATTTCGCCAGATCGAAGAAAGCCTTCATTACTTTGAGCATATTTTATTTTCCTACGGCCACTGAACGTTTCTCAAAACTTTGGGGAAACAAGGAATTGTGTCTTAAATTGGGTTATTCACCTCGAACAATGCGTGTTTTGAATACATTTAGAGAGCATCCTCAGTCAAATTAGTACAATGAGCCTATTATTTGAGTAAACGAAAAATAAACCGTGGTGTCGTATCATTCATTTATGATTTTCAATCAGGTCGCATCGCGATACTGTGCCTATTCAATTCATCGTTATTGTGATTCAATCTAGTTATAAGTTTTTTCATCTCTGTTGCAGATCATTAATATATAGTGTATGAAAACTGAGACTCTGCCATGAACTCAGAGAACAATTACTTCTAAGTGTCGCTTCTATGTGAATTATAACATGTTTCAAGGAGAACCTATCGTCTAGTGAGCTGTATGTAATGTTGAAATTTTCCTCTCGTCCTTAACTCATCGACTACGCCGTCGCTTCCATAGCGGTAGTCACGTTCACGTGACAGTTGTCATCAATAGATGCAGCTGTGTCCACTGAACGCTATACCGCGAGCAGTACCAGATTAAGTACTTGGTAGTTGACCGCGGTTTGTGTTGTTAACTTTTTAGTACGATTTGATAGTAATTTAAATCTTAAACCATCCTCATGTTGTGTAATAATTTATCTTTCAAAAATGGTTTTAATATATGTATTAATAATCAGTAATTTCACACCAACTAAAAAAGTGGAGGTAACCCCATTGAACCCTTGTGCTGCCCTTGGCCACCTGAAGTAACCGACCTCACACTCTATGGGGGAATTCCAGTCTGTGAACGCAAAGCGATCGTTTTCAAATATACAGCTTCTTTTGGGCCAGTGACGAAAATGTGATGGATATATAATATCTAAAATAGTCGTGATCGGCCGATATTTTTAATGTTAAATAAGTGCAGTATATATTCCGTGTAAAGTTGCATGTTTCTGGCTAATAATTTTTTGAACAATGTTGTGTACGACTTAATGAGATCAAATGAATTGCACGGCTGATGCCTTATGAAATCTTGGTATAAGTTACAGAGGAAGTGAAAGTGTTGAGATATTAAACAGTGTGTGTAAACGTTCATTGCAAGAAATGTGCAAAGCTTTCTTATGAAGACTTATCCTTTTTAACTGAAGAACAAAATTTGGTGAGTACCTTTAACTTTCTATTATTCTAAGGTGTTGATATACTACGGGTTACATTTCACAAGAAGTAGAACTTGTTTTAATTTTCATTCTATTTTTATTCTCATTTGAATGCAAATGTCATTAGCGTTGCTTGTACAAATAACGTGTGTGCAAAGTGTCACAAAAGAACAGCTTCCATTTAGAGTTAAGCTTCAAAATGAATATAACTACTGAGCATTTCACGGAACGATCTTTCATATTTTCTGTTTCACAAGAATTTCTTCTTTAGTTTAATAATCTGAGCGCACGTGTGAGAGAGGTCAGGTAACCAACGAAATTAATTCAAAGGCCGATATGAAATGCATGTTTGTGGCGGACAACTTTCCTTGCCACAAAACTAGTTCAATAACACGAAGACAACCAGGATATTGAACAGTGAATGATTCATAGATTGTTCTTAGAAACTCTTTGGTAAGTATAATTGAAGCTGTGTGTACGAGAGTAACTTTAATGCAGCAAAGATGAAGGAAGTAGCCGGGGCTGCAATAATATAGCATGTATTACTTAATTCTTTTTGGAGCTGAAAAGGACAGAACATTACTGAAGAGTGAGAATGGAAATAGTAGTAGCTAGTCGAAATGTATTCTCACAATTAAGCTATCAAAAGATGAAATGAACACCGTGCAGCTGACCAAAATGTGAAGTAACTTATCAATATCTCACAATATGAAATGACTCACTCAATATCTCACAATATGAAGTGACTCTCACTCATAAACACGCGTAGACATCATGTCCTAGAAAATTGTGTCAGTAATTTAGTATATGGAGCATAACTTTCATGCACTAAGCAACAGAAATAACTTACAAGTATGTATGCAACTTTGACTACGGCCACGGAAATATATGTACTCGTATAGAAGCAGTTGCAACCCTGCGATGTACGCCATTGGCCAGTGGCTCCTGCCTTTTTTGACCAGACGTGATCTTATTACCTCTAAAATGTAACAAAAAAGTATTCGCTCGTAATAAAGAGTGAGCGAGAAAATAAGAGACTGAAATATTTGTATATTATCTCGTACAAAAACAGTTAACAACATTTCAAAACATATAATGAAGAACTGAAATGTATAAGTATAAAATAATTTCAGTAAAAGTTTATCTGTTATACTGCGATCATTTTAATTACTGATCATTAAGAAACCAGTGGCTATCTAGTGCACGATACAATTTGAGCTCACCTCAATACCAAAGTCGGAAGATCAATTTGTTTTAATAAAACTCGTTTTAAAATATGAAGCCAATATTTTCTGATGACATCAATAACTGCAGCATCATCCAGCTCCCTATTTTACAGCTAATGCAACTGGTCGGTGTTAGGAAATATGTTTTTAACATAATTTGATGAACGTGATAACACCAAATACCAAATCTTAACATTTCGGTGGACGATTGTTTTATTTGTCCCTTAGAAATACACTAAGTGCATCAAAAAGTTTCATGAATATTTTCAGACAATTCCGCTTAGAAGGCTGCCTTACCTCAGTGTGAAGTAAAAGTCTCTGCTAGTCTTCATTTCTATCTTCACATAATTTCTTGAAAAGATTTTATCTTTTACATTGGCATCGAAAGCAACGATATTTTCTATACGTATATCGGATTTCAGTAACTCATTAAGAACCGAGAAATATATCTCCGACATTACCTTCATCTTTCTCCACAAAAAACATTTCTGGATTTTCATCTTTGATCAGTTTTGAACAGCCATTTTTATTGCCGGTAACACGATTACCTTCTGCTGTAGAAGATATTATGTTTTTCATCAGTTTATTATTAATACTTAAATAGGGTCATAGTTTCTCATGTATGCAGAGAGGCGGTAGTACCTCTCTCTAACACTTGTGCATCAAATTCACCTATATTAATAAACTTACATAGGTTAGAAATAAGGTAACACTATCTCTCACAGTTGATAATCCATTTCTGTTGACATATATCTTGATAAATAGGTCAAGAAACATTCAGCAAAACGTCTGAAAATGGAAAAAATTGAACGTACCCAGAGTTTCTCAGTATATATAGCATTGCATTTAAAATAGTTGAAAGTTCTGCATACACTGTTTACTGTGCAGCGATAATTAACATTATTTATTGGCACATTTCAAAATGACAAATTCTTCGAAGTTGACTGCCGTGAAATAACTTCGTAGGAAATTCGACAAAAATCGTTCATCGAAACGATTTTTCTCATCACTCAGAGGTAATGAGAATGATTATTACTTAAAGTTATTGAGAAAAATCGTTCCGGCGAAAAATTTTCGTCGACTTCCCATGAAATTACTTCACAGCAACTCTGAGAAACTTGTCATTATGAAATGTGCCAATAAGTACTACTTTGAATGTGATGCTATATGTATATACTGGGACACTCTGGGTACTAACAATTTTTTCCATTTTTAGGCGTTCAGCTGAACATTTCTTAACCTATTTATAGCGCATTACCTTTATCGAGGTATACTGTTATTCAAATCGCATTTATTTTATAAATATACCAACTCATCCCTCACTGTTAACACGATTATACGAATGGTTATTTTATGTTTTGAACACCTGGGAACAAAATCCAGACAATCTAAATACAATCACCTGTGATGCAAGTGTTTGTAGAACTAAGGTAACATTCAGTTGTTGGCGGCTAATAGGTCCTGTAGAGCGCGTAGCTTTCATAAAGTTAATATACATAAAGGGAAGACAAAAACTGTAGTGAACACCTGTATGAAAGAAGTCATCCATGTTTCCGAAGGCCCAAAGAAAAGGAGGGAGGTGACGAAAATAAGATTTACTGACTATAAATTGAGTTTGTTGCAATTCTCACCGAAAGTGCTGCTGAATTCACCAACTCGACTCTAGGTTACAATCTTCACGATGCACTGGAAAAACACTCTTCACGATGCACTGGAAAGACACTCTTCACGATGCACTGGAAAGACACTCTTCACGATGCACTGGAAAGACACTCTTCACGATGCACTGGAAAGACACTCTTCACGATGCACTGGAAAGACACTCTTCACGATGCACTGGAAAGACACTCTTCACGATGCACTGGAAAGACACGCTTCACGATGCACTGGAAAGAGCAAACTCTGTGTTTTGTTTCAAGAGCATCGTCGAAAGAACATGAGTTACTTATCGAAGGAGACAAACAATGACATGAACCAGATTAGAACAACCATTTTGTCGGATTTTAAAGTCTATATTGAAGTTGAAAACAAACAATGAATTTAAAATATAAAATGATTAATATTACTTTTATTTTTTTAAAAACATTTTATCTATAATAATACGTATAATGCCATCTTTGTAAAATTCTTTTAGCTTGGAGGTGAAGTATGTAGCTGATATGTTTTCAAACTCTTCTGTTGATGTCAACATGGGACAATGCAAATAGGCCTGCACGTCTTAAAACATGCAATGGTCAAGAAAATATAGCAATAGTCCGAAAAATATGGAGAATGTAGCAATGTTTATCAAATTAGGGTTTAGAAGTATTTTTTTCGGCGAATGTGCGACAATATTGAGAATGTGAATGTTTTTTTGTTAATGTATGGACGAACACAATCGTGATGATAAAAAGGATAACACCCTATCGGGCCAAAGTTCCTCTCAAATCTCAAGGCTTATTACAATAGAAGCAAAATGTTTTTATTTTTGATAAATTAACAGTTTGTTACCGACAGTTGCTTCCATATTTCACCGAAAACTCTACACACTCATTGGATGAAGTCATCTTCTCGATCGCTGAGGCCGCTGAGCAGGTCGTTTCCTCGACTGATTCACCAACGGTCCTCCAATAGTCATCTTCTAATTTCAAGCAACAAGCCTACACAAAAATAATATCTTAGGAAGGTGTAACGTACAGTAACACATACATGTCATGTGTGACTTTCAGGTAGAACAAAAATAGGGAGGGTACTGCTGAAGATTGTTCATATCATGTAGAGAAGGTTTCACATTTTTTGGAATGTTGATACCTGAAGAACAGATACAGATAACTTCGAGCAAAATACCAGATAATGTTAGCGACATTTGCATAATGATACGTAATTGTAAATTCGAGTAACTTATATGAATGTCTTTCGAAGTAAAGGTTTTGAGAAATGAAATTCTGATTCGCTTCTTAGGTATACTCTCGTCAGAGCTATACATAGATCAATAATTGCTCCCACCCAGCACAATCTGCTGTGTTCTCAATTTGAAAAGTTCGAGATTTTCAGCTATCGACCTGCTTTCTGTTGCTATGATACCCCCTTGTTCTCATGATTACACGTTGATGCATGTTGTGCAGGATGCATAAATTATGAGTGACTGATTTCTGTCAATTTGTCGAGCGCGACAAGCAAGAAGTCAATAAGTTGTACAGCCAGCAGCGCTAACTTGCTGCCTCTTGATTGCAGTGTGTGCCTATCGACTCACTCGTATAGAGACGGAGCCTAGTGTTTCTGTATATTAGCTCTCATAATGATGGACAATGATACCAGATCATGGCTCCTACGTCCCAACCTAACACTGTAGTTTTTGACGTCATAGGAGCAAAAATACGAGATCTGGTTGTTTTTTATCTTAAAAAGCACTCAAATAAATTAAAAGAAATGTAACATATTTACTTCTGCAAAAAGCTCACCATCCATTATTTCGTTTTTTCACTAGGCCTAGTCGCCATCTTCTTACTCATCTTCACCCACTGCGTATGTTACATAATCTTTTAAATATTTTGTTATAGATTTTATTAGTTTTTGTAATTCCCAATTGACCTAAAAAGTTCGGTGTCTTCCTGAAATTGTACTGTACTATAAGAATTCCTTTATTTGTTTCAACACTAAAATAATTCATTCCTTTTGACTTTGTAGCAGTGGAAAAACTTGTTCCAGATTAGCGTTGTGGTATGCTGCAGCAAAACGTAGCAACCAATTTGGGTCAGATATGAACGGTAATCCACTATCTTTTAAGTTTCATAGTATTTGATCATTTGTATGTGTTGGGGATTAATGGAATTTTTTATCACACTTATTCCTTTCAACAAAGTGCTTTCGGTTGTAGACTTCGTCGAAGTAGTTTGCATGATCAAGTTTTAGTCTTTGCATTATTCCAAAATTGATCAGCGTACTATTTCACTCATGGTCATTTACTTGAAGTCAGAAAATTATTTTACTGATTTCATGAACTCACCTAAATATTGCAAGCATCTGCTGCACATGTTATCTACTTCAACACAAAACACGTTACGCTCTTCGTCATTTCCTGTATCGCCTTTCTCAGCAATTAGTCCAAAGCTTTTACCGCCATAAAAAACTGATTCTTTTTTATGAAAATATTTTACAAACGGACTTCAAAGGTTGTCGGCATAAATGAGTGCATATACTAGAAATAAATCTCATTTATTTAATTTAAATTAACTCTAACTAGTTTCGGTGTTGCTGAGGGACAGGAAGAATGACTTCAGAGTAGGCAACTTGTATATCAGAATTGTGATGTCATGTAATAGCAACTAGCTACTCTTTGTAAGAGCAAGTTCATACCTTTCTTTACTAAATCTCAACAAATTCACAATATGCATACATGTAGTGGCTCAGTGCGAACTGTATCGGCATGAAAACATTAAGAAACCTTATCAATAATATTTTCTGTATCAATATCCATTCTTTCTGCCCCAGGGTCGACACAGTTGTTTAAAATATGTGCTGGGCACTCCACGCCAATCAATAATTAATTTTCTAAGACCTTGGGATGTGAAAACACATTACTCCCTTCTTCATTATTCTTGCGTTCCAAACTTTGTATTGCAGTTGTCAATTGTGAGGCCACACGCTTTTCAATAAGCCCGCCTAAATCTAAAGTTTCTCTCCCATGTTGTGTAATTTTATAAGAAGTCTCATCATTTATTAACCTAATCTCAATAAGTGTTACCTGTAAACTACTATCTGTCACGGTAAAATACTGAATAATTACAGAAAATAATTTTGAGGGCTCGTGCATATCTGTATCTGTAGCAACTCCGGAGTATGTGTTGTTATTGTCAATAAGGGTTTTCATTGTACCATTAACAGAATGCTGTGCAAGCGCAGATACGCTGATTACTTCCATCTTTTTTCGAACGCTGGAAAGCTCCCTTGCCACTTCATTATCAGATAAGGTTTTAGAGAAAAGTAGATACAAATTCTTAAGTAAGAAACCATTGTGATGTTTGACAGTGTGAAATGCACAAGTTTATTCAGCAGCACTGACATCTTCTGCCTCATATCCTGCTTTGGTAAGATAATGATTCAGCTTCATTGATGATTCCTCTCATTGCTGTGCTTTTGTTTATTTCTCAGAGCTTACATGTGACTGTACAGTAAATCACCAACACCTTAAATGTGCCAGTGAGATAAATGGTCGTGGCTCATTCGCCAAAAAGTGAGGTTCTCATTCAACCTTGTCGCTTTTGAAAAGTGAAAATTTATTTTGCATCTCTGCAGTGAATTTGCACTTATGTTTGTGAACTTCATCACATTAACCATGCAGTAACTATACCATGCGATTGCAAACAATCAAAAATAATACATTTGTCCTTACATAATCTAAGCTAGCTAAATAAAGACTGGTGCTTCAAATCTTCGGTTCTGGAGGCTTCGCCTGTAAAATGCAATCTATGAGAGCCTAAATTCTGGGCATTTGAAGAATTTATAAAAATTGCTTCGTACACAGACTTTGCCACCATATTTTCAAAAATCATCTTGGACACCAATTTTGTGACCATGGTTCCGGACATGATCTGTAATGTCCAGACGAATGGAAACCTTGACGTAGTTTTTGAAAATGCATAATCGACTATTTTAACAGTAATACGGTAAATTTTAAATTTTTATCGTTGCACTGCATGATTATATTGATACAAGTTATTTGCAATTTAATCCTTGGTTTTGTTTGATTTTCCCCTTGAGATGTTACAAGAATTAAAAACAATCAACTGCAGCTAATTTATTCAATTGATTTATCATTTAGTTTTCTAAAGAATCTAAAATATATTTGATAACTATTACGATAATTTCAAAATTTTCGTGCTAAACTGGTGTATCAAAAAATGGTGTGACTCAAGAGGAAGCGCAGAATTCCCTCAGTTGCAAAGCAAAGTTTTAGAAGCTTTAGGTCAGACTTGATCTCGTACAGAAAAAAATGAAAAAATATTTCTCTTTGGGAAGATTGAAGTTAAAACTACTCAGAAAATAGTAAACATACTTTTAAATCAAATAATTAACAGAAATAAGAGGAAATTAGATCATAAATACAGTATTCTATAAAGTCTCAGTGAGTTACTGCAGTATTTTCTACCTAATATCGAGTGTTGGAAATCCTACATTTTACGTACTTTTTTTAAATTTCTCCAGCATACTTAATACTATGTGTACACATAGTAGTCTATGTGTCTCTGATAATGCTATGATGCTCTGAAAATGAATGAAACTCATATTTCTTCATAATCGGTGAATCGTGTACTCAAGCGGACACTATTTCATCTGATAGATGCATCACTGTATCTATGTCAGCTACTTGTTGATTGGTTTACAATTTTTTGGATTTTTCACCTTTCAAATTTTGTGAAACTCATTAGTCTGCATGTATTGGCTCAATAACTTTTATTCAATGCATTTTTGAGTATGAAGTATACTAAATCTAATTTTTTTTGCTGCATGACGTGACATATTTCTAATCGATTCGATTCATTTATCCTGTACGTAGTTCAGAAAACGAATAGAGCAACGTTGTTAATTTTTTGATAGTAAATAATTATATTGATATTAAGGTAGGCTACTATTTGTTTTGAATCTGTTCTTTGAAATTTGTCGGTTAATAAATTGTGCAAAAGAATTACTATTCACAGGAAGATTCAGCGTCAGTGTTAGCTTGTTTCACTGATTCACTGATGTGATTCACTGATTCACGCTCGTTGTGTGTAGTAGTAATGCAGTGTACATGTCGTATACAGCATCAGCTCTTAATGCTATGATAATTTATTAAAATTGTTCTGATGGTTGTGCTAAAGGCGTGACTGACATGCGCCTAGCTCGTACATAAATATATACATATATAAATATGTATATATATGTATATATATATATATATTACGAATAAATAAATACCCGTGAAATATTTGGTCTAACCAAGCTGGAAGTTTTTCGGATAAATGACGAATATAATCATGATCGTGTAAAAAAACAAAGAATGCGAATGTCATAGAAGCAATTCGATCTTTCGTATTTATTGGCTTATTGACACACGAAATGTCATTCAAATAATATGCATGGAAAGAGTTTTCTTGTCAATTAAGCAAAATGTTTAATTCAATTTACCTGATCATTTCCAGTTTGAAATTTTCTGGCGTGCTGAACTTTCTATTGCAAGGTAACGCGTTTGCATGCAGCAATGCAAAACTTGTGAGCAGTTCCATCCAGCTGCATTAATAAATAATGGACCGAACGGTTAGTGTAGTGAAGCATAGCCTACCATTGCGAATATTTTTCTTTGCAAATTTGGAAGAGAAAAAAGATGTGAAATGAATTAACTCATTTTATCATAATCGAATTGGGTATCATAAACAATTGGTATATATTATGTTGTGTTTCTAAAATACTGAGTGCATGTTGTATCAACCAGTGGAACTAGTCTGTCTTGAAGTTTGATGCACTAGATCAGTAGCTGCGTGAGAGTGAGTGTGCAGGTTTATGATGCCCGAAGTTTGATCAAAATTGCAAGCAAATTTTTTTCCTCTGAAAAGCAGATTAAGTAAAATTTGCTTAAGAAAATTGACTGAAGAGGAAACACTACATTTGGAAACCAAAAATATGTGATGAAATTATAGAAAATAAACGCTTTTGTTACCAATAAATATTTAATTAATTCAGTCAAATTTACCATGTACGTCTTACTAACTAATGGTACGCTAGTTGAATCTAACTCTATTAATTGTCACAAGTGTATCAGCTAAATACTAGAATGTTGCCTTCAGCAATCTAAACTTCAATTGATTTTGAGTGTTTCGTGCCGCTGAATAATAAGAATTTTTTCTCTAAGGTCATGTACCGTGATGGTAATTTTCGAAGCACAAGGTTTCAACTTTTTTATTCTCTTATTGTTTTGAGCTCCGCTGTATCATTTTATAAATCAGCTATGAAGTTGTATCGACGAGGATGTCTACTCGTATTTCCAAGGCCCGATTTGCCAGTTCTCAAGGGAATCGAAAAAAAATATATTTTTCGGAGTTCACTTATAGAATTTCATCCTAAAAAATAGTAATATAATGCACGACATAACATATAGAGTGAATATTCATTATTATCAAAGAAGGAATGAGAGAAAGAATTGATAAGCAATTATTAATAACTAGTTCAATGCCCGTTAACAATTTGTTCCCAAACGAATCAGTTTTGGGCTTAGGAAGAGAATCAGTTTTATATCGGACGAACAACGTCTTTCTTGCTGTCGAAGTCTTGCTGCTTCTCTATTACGGTTGGACACGTTTCTATCCATGTTGGCCTTTTTTGCTGGAATTTTATTCTGAAATGTCCTCTGTTATCTCTTTGAAGCTTTTCAAGAAAATCACAATCACGAAAACAATAACTCAATTTCCTAAATCTTTGGCCTTATACTAAGTGGTAGCCTGGTTACTGGTCAAACTAATTTAAAACATTTCTTTTCGCATTATCAATTAAAAATATCTAAGTATCAGGATGAATTTCAACAGAAAAAGGTCCAAAGAAAATTTTTATTTGTAAAAATAAACCGATTGTATATCCTGGATACCATAATGCAAGTGAAAGGGAATTGAATTGCGACAGAAAAATAATGCAATATAATGATTTCTTGTATTTCTTAAGCTTTATCCTTGTTGCTATCAAAGGTATCGATTAGAAGAGTGTGACACACGGACAGACGGACGGACGGACGCGGCTCTTATTATAGTATAGATAGATAAAAAAGTGAGTGTTTTATTTAAATAATTTCAAAGTTTTGTTTGCTTCTAATTCAAATAACTATTTTAGAATTAAAACATACCTTAATACGTTAGCAATCTTTTTCCTTTGAGTTCATGCAATAATTTACTCAACATTTCGAGTTCGGTCTTGATTTTATAGTTGACAGCCCCCAGCGATGATGTCATTTAGTGTTATAGTGTCATTCAGTGTTATAGTGTCATGCAGTGTTATAGTGTCAGTTAGTGGTAATAACTAGCGCTTCCATTTCCTTCTAAGTCAAGCATTCAATAATGAGCGTGGCTAGTTTATGCATGATGCGCTTCTCTTCATAAAAGATCTTCAACACAGAATACAAGGTAAATAAGTGTAACAATAATTAGTGCTGTAAAAAGTAACCCTCTTAACATCGATACAAGTTTTGATCAGTCTTATTTGTTTTAATTTCGCTATCAGTTGTTCACTTCAAATGGACTCAATGAACGCTGTGTGCAGAGCGCATAGTGACTCCTCCAACACTTTGTACTTAACTTCTTGAAATCCAAACATGGGAAAAATGATGCAATTACACTTGAAAACTTGTGAAGAAACGTACTGTAAATTATGTTATATGATCTACATATGAGTTATTAACTTAGATTTAGGGTTAATTTACGTTTCTTTCAAATGACGTTTTTAATCATTTAATGTTATGAATTCATCCGAAGGCTTTACATTCCACGGAATGTTTTTGTGTGTAAAAAGATCTCTTTACTCCCTGGCCTTAAATAGGATTTCTGAGCTCGTTTTAAGATGCTGTTAGCGTCTCTTCTCGTCACCATCAGGGTTGTAAAGTTGGAAGTTCATTTCTTCGACTCGGACTCTTAAGCAGTAATTTACGCCTGACTCCGATCCCACAGCCCTGTTATAGACGCGTGTTGCTCATTGTTCACGACCGTCAACAGGCTAAACACACTAATTCCTGTTTTTGTTGCTCTTTTGTAATTAACTTAATGCAAACTGAGCGTGGTAATATTTGTGATTATAATGTAAGATGCAATGCATAATAAATGCATTTATTTGGGACAGCTAAGGGAATTAAGTTCAAAAATCACTTACATGCAAGAAACTCTTTGTTGCACCTTTCAAACTCGTATATTTTTTGTCAATTGCAATAACTCCAACTAATTTTGTAACTATGTAGCTAATGTTGAAATGTTGAAATATTTTACAAAAGTAGTGTAGTTGCTATTTATTTGTGTACATTGAATGAACTTTTTATGCACAAACTAGTCCGTATGAAAATATATCGTCTACTGTAGGGGACCGTGAGCTCATGCCTGTGGTAAATTTGGTATACTGTCACGTCTACTCATTGTATGAAAGAAATATTGTGCTCAAATGATAAGTTATAAATTCTGGGAATATATATTTGATATCCAGTGGTTAAAAGTGAACAATGTATTTCAGTTGTAGCCGGGTTTTCAAACGCCGACTTCTATTCCTGAAATTCTAGAAAGCTCAACTCCGACTCCAACGTTTTAGCAGTAATTTTCGTCCGACTCCGACTCTACAACCCTGGTTAGCTTACCTCGAGGACTTGCTCTGTTCAGAGGCAGCCTGAGCAACCCACCAAATCACTGATCATTTCACATGTCGGAATCTGGAACAGAAAAATTTTATAATAATAAAGACATGATAGGAAAGATTGTCTTGGAGGTACAGATTAAACAATCTGATGTTAAGGCTGTCTAGTTTACTTGTCCCGGAGCTCACTCTTCTGCTAGCACTCAACACGTTGGCCACGATTGCTGATGTGGTAGGTTTGGTTTGCCGTTCAGCATGTACCAATATGGCGCACATCGCGTTAAAACAGGCAGTATGTATTTCAATATACATACTCGTACAGCAGTTTACTAATTTGTGTGAGGATAATTGCAAGTCTATTATGTGAGAACACTAGAAACATTATATGTGGCTTCAAATACTTA
>VCRD01000049.1:390489-450999 GCA_006783055.1 Trinorchestia longiramus
AAAGAAAATAGGAACATATGCCAAGTTTTGATTGTTTAAATTATGTTCTAAGATTATGATGGTAAAATATTAGGTGTTTCCATTATTTTGTCCACCACCTGTATTTCAATATACATACTCGTACAGCAGTTTACTAATTTGTGTGAGGATAATTGCAAGTCTATTATGTGAGAACACTAGAAACATTATATGTGGCTTCAAATACTTACGAAATGTTGAGCGTCGTTGGTCTCAGCCTTTGATCACTTTCTATTTGTCTTGAGCTCCTAAACTTGTTTATGCACTAACGCTCATTCCTTATTATTACGCTCGATTGAACGCTTTCATGAGGTTGCAACAGACAGGGAAGAAGCAAGTTGTCTATGATATTGCGGGAAAAAGATTTTCTGATTTAAAATGAGCTTCAATAGATCGCTTATTATTCAGCCCATAATTGATGGGATTGTGTTAACTGTTTGGTTTGTTTTGCGAAAGTGATGACACCATTTTATTTTTCTGCCTTGCTTCGCAAACAGTTTTACTAAAAATCCTGGGTTCGGAAAAATGATATTTTTTCTTTTTGATTCCTACTTGA
Organism: Trinorchestia longiramus; assembly: GCA_006783055.1. NCBI lineage: Eukaryota > Metazoa > Arthropoda > Malacostraca > Amphipoda > Talitridae > Trinorchestia > Trinorchestia longiramus. Next base: position 391,064 of record VCRD01000049.1, read on the forward strand.
TTGAAACAGTGTTTCCTGGATTTTAATGTAAGAGAAGGTGTAACGACCTTTTTTCTATTCATGTACCTATTTTGTATTTAGCAATGGCAGCAAGGATAATCAACATACAGTTAATGCATGTTTTTGGTGTTGTAGGCTTAAGCATATATTTTCAACTGAAATATGTTTGAAATCCTCTGACTTATTTGAGATTTTAGACGAGCCTAATCTACTGCCTCATTTACTAGCCTTCCCTCGGAGCTCGAGGTCATTCAAGCAGAATGCGCTTTCGCTCTAGTGACTCTTTGAATTTTGTCATTCGGGTTGTTAATTATTGTTGAGTTTATCATTTGTGCAGGTATTCGTTTGCTGAGTGCTTAGTTGAGGCTATGTATATGAAATATTTCAGACAAACAATGTCATTAATGTTTTCAATATGTTGCTGTTACATATCTGTACTCCAGGCATCATGTAATATGGTTGTCGGCACTGCGCTCACTGAACAGTTGAGCACTTCATCACGCCTGCTAAATTTGTCCAAGTGTTGCTTCTTTCATAACTAACTTCCTTATCTTGCCTCCAGTATTTGGCTACACAACCAACACTTAGATATTTGATCAAGTGTTGTGGCGTCTTGTCAGGCTTGTTTTTCTCCGTGTGAAGTGGCAGTCAGCCAGCGGATATTCAGGGTCATTTACTAAATGAAAGGTAACGGTTGTTTACAAGAAGGGAAACAGTAATTTATTGTATTTCAAATTGCAACAACAACTTTCGTTACATCTTTATTGACAAGTTAATGTTTACACTCTATTCCTCTCTACATGGTGTGGCAATACGTTACTATGTACTACATCTCTCATAATTATGAGCTTTTAGTGAGGTGGGAAACCTTCCAGCTCCTTTAATTCTTCAAGTAATTTTTTGCCATTTAGGAAAGATTTTGGCCCCTGAAGGAAAAGTCTCCACTTCCAATAATGGCACCCCAAAGGTGCCATTGTTCCACACATTCTTTTTATATATACAATTGGTTTTAATTTCGATCATATATGGATAAAATTAGTTTTTTATGAGTTTTGGGTGCTAAAAAATGTCAAAGAGTAGAATTGAGTACGATGCAGGGGTTCACTCACAAAAAAGTGATGTTCCTTTTCGTGTTTTTTTTTGTTCTGCATTTGTATTAAAACTAGTCCATGAAGCGAATTCTTCCTCGAAATAATTGAACAACTGAAGGTCCATCATGTTAGAAATAACATTTTGCCATTCTTGTTCGCGTTTCATTACTGTATTTTGTCATTGATGGTTACCTGATAATGCTACTGTTATTGAGTAGAAAACATCCGTTGCATCAGTATACTAGGTACTCAACGAAACTAAGAATTCATCGTTCATTTGATATGCAACAAAAATTTTTTTTCTCTATTCGGTTGCGCTTTATTAATTTCTAAAAGAGTGAAATGACCTTAGTTCCACTGTAATATGAGGCTGATTTACGTATTTATTTCATGCCGAGCGAGTGCATCCTAATTTGAGTTTCGTTGCATTCATGCATGTACATAAATGATTCGAAGATTTGTTTCCTCCTACACTCGCGTTTTTACCATTTGATTGAGAACGGGTTGTTAAAATTGTATTTCAGTGCAATCAGTTGAGCTAATGCTGGCACAGCTAAAGAGATTCAGTCTCACTTCTCTTGTTCCCTCCTCTTTCTCTCTACCTTCAGAGACAACACCTGCCGACCCGAGTGACGCGATGTTCGTTATCTCTGTAAACTATGGCCATGAATATTGACAGCAGGATTTAACGATGAATACAAGCTTCGCTTATGCGATTGAAGGCCCGTATAGTGCTGCCTGCATCTTGTACCTCGAGTTTGATTGCATTGTGTTCAGTTTGTTTAGTCTTGTTTTGGTCTCAGTTTGAGTTAACTATGCGCTTGTTGTGAATGTTTTCGTCTTTGAAGGCTGAGCAGAGGGTTTCGTTATGGAAATGCAATACTTTATATAGTTTTTGCCAGTGAATCAGTATTTGAGTGTGTGAGGACTGTTGATTTTTAATTTTCACGTGCATTTATAATTAAAAATCATATTGTAATCAATTATTTCATGTTCGGGCTTAGCTTGAGCTTCAAACGAAGGTTTGACCTTCTAATCTAGTCATTCGTTGACAACAATTAATTAATCCACGGTTTGAAAGATCTAAGTTTGAAATCTCTTTTAATGACGTTTCTTGCAGTTAATTTCTTGATGTTAGCTTCTTATGCGAGTTTTATGCTCGATTTCGATAGGGATTTAATTTTTGTAAATGTCTTGCGCGGTTCATGTCATTGCCTCGAACTTCGAACATTGTTCACAGTTATTTTTTTGCATCATTTCTAATTTTTGTTCGTACAGTTCATGGATCTGGCTTGAATCTTTAGGCAGTGCTATAAACTTTCTTTGGGTGCCCTACGTTGATCCTGTCATCTTCATTTCCGTGATAATTTACTTTCGTTAGACAAGCTTTAGTTGGGATACATGTAGGTGCAAAGGAAACATTCCTCAAATATCTACAAAAATAACGTACGTTTCATGTTGAACTGCAGCTTGAATCAGCAACAACAAAACCTTAAAATCAAAATAGTTGAATAATATTTACTTCAACTTCTTATTCCTAATACAAAGAGACTTATAACTAATTTGAAGTAAGCGTATACGCTTTATCTATTCTATACAAGAAAGAAAACTGTCGTTAACGTATCTTGAGAACTTCATGGTCACTGGATGATGTGTAGAACTCCTAAGTTCCAAATGCAGATTATGTGTCTACCTTTGTGTTCTATGGGGAAATATTGCTGTTCTGCAGGTGGCATCTCTGGCGGCGTCAGCAATAACGGAGTCTTGTGTCTGCATCCTCGCCATCTCTGTCTCTAGTGTAGAGACAGGCGCGCTGTGCAGCCAACCTCATGCGCGTGTACCTTCTTATTTATTTTATTTTTTCCTCTCATTTCACTCCGAGATGCTCATGTTGCTTCGTTTTGGCGATGTAGGAGACACTAAAATTTAGCGCTCTTTTGATAATTATTACAGTAGTTCTACTGACACCTGACAACAGCTGCCAGAAAAATACACAGCTTCTTAAAACTCATAGAAACTTTGTAAAAGTTCATGAAATGCATATGAAGTTCTGGAAAATTGTGTTTTAGCAACCCACTGATGAAATTTCAATTGCAAAGGAAAAGAGGTGAATTTCAATACATCGCCGTGCAGGCAGCATAAGTGAAGTTTGGAGGAAATAATAGTCAATTTTTTGGTTTTCTAGTCGGGAGCAATCAGAAAATAACATCTGATAATTATCAAAGAACAAAAAAATTGAAGTTTTATTACATTGTCATATAAAAATTCAGTGGAGACGGTGGTTAAATCACGATTAAAAACATTAAAATAATATTGATAGGATATACTGTTACAAAGATGTTAAAATATAGTAGTAATTATATTGTGAATAGTAATAATTATCGTATTATTATTGATAATAATACACTAATAAGCACCTAAGCTGGGTAGCTCCAGCTTGTTTACCACAGCTGATTCGAGTGTTTAGTCAACATTAGTCGAGCCTGAACTAGTAGTTATTGGTCCTACACACCTTATGATCGCATGCATGAGAAAGTTAAATACACCTCAGCCATAATCTTCTCAAATAAAAAAAGATTAAGAAATTGCAGAGTCGTGTTCTTATTCAGTAGCACTCGTGCGTCATGCATAAATCCTTCTTGAGTGCGCAAATGTTTTAGTGTCAGTGTTTGCATTCAATAGTTAAGCTGATTTTGTGTACCAACAGATTGTACAATCTAGCTGCAAATTTTTCTGTAATCAACACAATCTCGTAACATTTGAATTATTTTATTGTTTCATTCCTATGCAACTTTCTACATACTCGCCCAACTATCGTAAAAGCTTTCAATGTGGTGTACGAAACAGGTTTTAGTTTTATACAATTTTAACAGAACTGTAATTTCGGTATGTGTTTTATTTCATCAAGCGGAAGATTGAAGTGTCTTACCTTACGTGTGAAAATGATTGAAGTTCTATTTGAATAGAGTTGTATTTGGGTGCTTAAAGGAATTCATTGCCGGCCTTTAATGTTAGGTTGCTATATACATAAAAATATAATTAATGTAGGTTATGCTTGTTTGGAGACTCCACCCAAAGACGAGTCCGTAAAGTGTATTGTGGAATATGAGAGGAATTATTTACTACGCAGAGGAATTATTTACTTATTATTTACTAGCATCTAAAAACGAGACGACTACAACTGATCTGTACAGTTAGCAATTGCAAAGGCTTCTCGGCGCTATAGCAATAAAGCGTTCAGATTTGCTTGGCCAATCTCGTAGAGGCTATGCTTCATCAAGACAAAGTGCCCCCACACACAACACAATAACTCATTACCAGATTCAGGCTCTTGGCCGAGAAATACTGACGCAACTGCATTACTCTCCCAGGATTGCATTTTTATTTCCATCTTTTAGACAACATTCTGAAGGGAAAACATTGCATTTTTGGAATCATGTCAGAAATGAGCAGGTACTCTAATTTCATTCAGAAATCTATGACCTCTATAGAAGCAGAACCGGAAAAATGATGGATATGTCAATAGAGATTGTTCACCAAAGGGCAAAGTTTAAATAAAATTTAAGTTTAACTAATTACGTAGTTGAATTAATGCCGTATTAAACTGAAACAACGCAAAATTTATGTTTCGATCTGATATTTTGTTCCTGTAAACCATGCACTTAATGCCCAGGCAAAGCTGAAAGTATTGCCTGCTAGTTTCACTCGAGGAACAAGCCCCTAAAAACATATCCCCTGGGTTGGACGACGACATTATTAATAGATTAATATTAATCATAATATGAATTAAGACGACATTATTTATTGAAAGTTATTGTTTGTACATTAAAAATTTCAGTCAAATTTACTGTATGATTTAATCCTGTTTCATTCGCAATACATCACTTCATGGTTTTTGTTGAGCATTAATGGCTACTTTCAAAGTGGTACGGCTACTTATTTAAAATAATAGATCTACTTTATCCAACACGCTCATACATTTATAATAAAAGTACAGTATATCCTGATTAGCAGTATTGTTAATGTATTTGGGTCTCAAAATGTTCATGCTACACTATGATCTACAGTTGGTGATATTAAAACAATAATTCATAAAAAATCTATAATCGCTATATTTTAAGAAATCAAGGGTGGCAATGATACATCAAAAGTTGAACATTTGTGTTTATTGCTTTAGATTTTCAAAATGCCCTCAAATGATGATGCAAGCTGACGATTACATCATCAATTTGTTTTACTAGGTTTCTTATAGTAGTTGAGTGACTTGAGTTCTCAATTGTTAGTAGTTAACTTAAATTTATTCATGACGATTTACATTGAATGCCAATGAACTCTAACAAAATATCCTCGTTCAAATTACATCACCAGGCAAGATGGATTTTCGTATCATAATTAACCTAATAGTAGAGCTTCCTTTTTTTATAGCAAGAAGTGCACGATTCTACATACGTTAAATTGTAATACTATTCCGTACTGGGCCAAATTTGCTAGATGATATGCATGGAAAGTAGACATATGCAGGTATACATTGGCTGAAGCTTTTGACTCATGTGCAGAGAGATGTCTAACTCTAAACTGTGCGTGACGACGCATGGACTGTGAACAAGAGCTCAAGCCTGGTTAGAGCCTGTCCACCGCTCTGCACAACTGGTACAGTTGATGGATTTGTGTCGGAAAATCTGAAAACTGCTAAGTAAACTCTCTTCATCAAATAATGGATATTTCAGTGGTTTGCGTTGCTGAAGAAAAGTTATACAGAAAACTCTCGAGTTAAAATGATGCGTTTTATTACATTTTTCAGTATTGATTATGCATTGAAACTTGTATTATATGTAACGAGTTGCAAAAATTTGTATTCAATTGAAAATTATTATTGTATTACCGTCCTGTTGTAAATGATTTATCAGAGTATTTTCTGTTTTTCAATAATTATTGTTGGCTGTTGAGGAACTCTATCCACAATTGAAATCTTTTATTTTGTTCAACTATCATTCAATTTGAAATAATCACATGGGATTAAATCTTGTTCTACATTGTCACAGATTAATTTAACTTTTTTTCAGTATGCGAAAGGAAGCTAGCCATAATCATATTGACAAGTCAAAGTAATGGTATCGTGTGAACATAATTTTTATCAGCTTGATAAATATTTTCATTGTGTTGTGCATTTTCGCTGGTAGCAGCATTGCCCTCATTTCAGTTCGGTCGAACACTGTTTGGTACAGTTCTTTACGACAGCTGTAGTCACTCAATGTCAATACGAAATAAAATAAAGAAAAGTCAGCGGACCTGAATAGTTAAGGAAGCAGCTTGTAACTTCGTGAAATCTTCTGGCCGAGAATTTTTATGAGAAACTGTAAAACTAGGCTAAATAGCTTGCTTCCAGCGCCTTGTGAATGTTTGCACACTGTTTTTAAGGATTAATCCCGAAAAATAGAAATAAAATGGTTTTGGGAATGTCAGCGAGGGCGTGTTTGGTCTGCTAACTTGCTGCAATGGTGTAAATGTTTTACTGTATTGTATCCAACCCATAATTTGTCAGTAATCGTATGTTAACGAGATAAACGATATTAATAGAAAAAATTGAAGAAAAGTATCACTATCTTGAAATTTGATCTTAGTTTCGAACGTATTAAATGTGAATCTCTACAAGAGTCACACTTTCTCTTAAAGAGCTAAAATCGGTAGGTAAAGAAAAAAAATGGGAGTCCCTGTCGAAAAGTGAAGCTGTACGAGATAACTGAGGGATCTCCGCGTTCCTCGATTGGGAAAGTTAAGGACTTAACTCCCCGAACGATCGAGTCTCGCTTGTCCCTGCAAACTTTGCATCCCTTCTATCCTTCGTGCTCTGTGCCGCAAAAAGAACTCTTCACTTTTGTGGTATTTTCTATTGCAAATGTTGCATGTTCAGAGTCGTCCGCAAGCATCCTTGTAAAATAGGAAGCTGTAAGCCAGTAAACCACGTTCTGTAGCAACGAACTGGAAGAAAAGGAAGATATATTTTTGCCCCACGAAAACATGAAGCATTCACTACAATGGCAACTTAAAAAAGACAATTCCATAGTGCACTGAAACTTTTAGAAGGTTTTTTGTATTTTTTTCTAGTTTTAGATCTGCTACTGCTAAAATCAGTCCCTGTACTCGATGAGGGAGCGTAAGTTAATCAGGAATGACGATTATCGTTCGTCTAGTTTCTTGATTATATTGAAAAACCAGCACGAAGCATGATTCTTTTTTGAATAAAGTACTCCGTCAATGAAATAGCAAATGAAGTGAAAAATCATCGAATCTTACTTCATTTTTATGAAAGGTTGCTGTCGTAAATCGAACACATTTTACATAATATTTAAACGTAAACATTTCAAGAACTTTACTTCCGCTTATTTTTCTTCAATACTTTTCTTATTTTTGCTAAAGCTTGTCAGATGTTCGTTTGAGGAAGACATTCATCTATGTTCCAAATTTTCAACAGATACCGTATGTATCTAGTCTCTATGAGGTCGGTTACATCTCCTCACAGTCATTACATTCTCACAGTCACTAGGGGAAATCGTTATCGATATTTAGAGCGTTGAGTGCGTCCGCTACAGGATGCAGTTACGGATTTCATCGCGCAAAAAATGGTAGTGGCTGCTAATTACATACTTTCAACATAATTTCATCATCTAAGAATCCAATTGGTGAGAGTTTTTTGCTGACAGGTAGACTTTGAAGTGTTGTAGAGTTCGTTTAACCATTAATTTTACCAAAGCTCCAAAACCTGATCTAACTGGATAAATTTAGATGCAAATCTGCGTGTACTGGCGCTCGTCGTGCCTAATACATTCAAGCTTTTGTAAAACTTGGATTGAAAGCTTACCATAGTCTCGTATGAGCTCAGTTTTCCAAATAGAGCTGTACGAAATCCGATTCACATATGAATGTATGTATTTTGCTAGTTGATAAATTGTTGTGGGCTAATCGCTGAATCGCTGGACTTGCCACATCAAATATTCACCGCACACGTTCGATAAATTAATGAAAGCTCGACCGGGTCTGGATTTTCATACACTGTATTACCCACGGGAATTTAAATACTAGTTGTACTGTTACGTTAGGGAGAAATAAGCCGTACACCTGTGTGTGTGTGTGTGTACATATATACATACATATATATGTATATATATACATATAATAGTGTAACAGTGATTGCGTCAATTTTTCCTCAATCTATACATTAATATATAAATTTCAAATTTTAAAGGTGTATCGATATGACTGATGGTGTGTTCGCCTAAAAATAAGGATCAATTTTTGGATAAGTTACCATTTCTAATGTAATGTTTTCTGATCTACGTTAAGGTATAAATTCTTTACAAGTTTTAAATGGCTGCATAACTTTATAACATCAAAGATTTTGTTCTTGATAGAGCTCTCAAATTTTTCAGAATGTGTTTAACAATTTTTCCTTAATGTTATGCGAAACGACAAGATGAACAGTGCTACATAGAATATGGTATGCTTTCACTTTTTAATTACCTATTCGTCTATTGCGTTGTTTAGCCATGTGTTTTTAACGCATATGTCAAGAAGTGAATTTCGTTTTTTTACTGTAAAGGTTTTCGGCCTAGTATGAAGTAACTTCAGATTCTGAATAAAACAGCGAAAAATTTATGTTGCTCTGAAACTGCACTGTTTTACAGTGATTCTCTGTAGATCGATGGATCGGAGTGGGTCGTATGATGGATATGGGATATCAGGAATTACGAGCTGCTGAAGGCATGTGCTAAACTGTGTTTGCTTGCGTGGTGGGAGTGCGATCATGAATTAGTAAAAGAGTGTGACTGTTTTAACATTTGTACAGTGACTTATAGACGAAAAGTAGCAGAGATGACGGCTGAAAATGAGATGTTACAGGAGTATGGTCGAAGTTGTAGGACCTGATGCAGTGGGGATAGGGAGGTGCGGAGCAATCAAGTTGCAGTTATCGGATAGAGTGGAGAGTAATGTACTGTGCCAGTGATTGAGCCAACAGTGTAACAGTGATTGAGCCAACAGTGTAACAGTGATTGAGCCAACAGTGTAACAGTGATTGAGCCAACAGTGTAACAGTGATTGAGCCAACAATGTAACAGTGATTGAGCCAACAGTGTAACAGTGATTGAGCCAACAGTGTAACAGTGATTGAGCCAACAGTGTAACAGTGATTGAGCCAACAGTGTAACAGTGATTGAGCCAACAGTGTTACAGTGATTGCGTCAAATTTAAAAAAAAGTGACGATGCCTCAAGTGTGATTTTTTCTTCGGAAAATTCCGACGTATGGTGGACAGGAAGGCAGGTAGTGTCTGTGAAGGTCTCGAGAAGGTGAACAGATAACAGAATGAACAGAGGATATGACTGAACCAGCAAATCTTGAACGCGCCTCTGAGTAATCTTCGATTTTCTCGTTTGATAAGTTAGAGTGTGGGAGAGAAAAATCACTCACTTTATCGTGACAGGGTAAACATGAAACAGCTGTCAGACCCTGTCCGGTAATCTTCAGGTGCAAAGCTGACTTCGAGCGGAGGGCAAGTGCTGCTTGGTTTATGTGAAAGATCAATCTTTCACTCGACTGCCTCACTATCCATCTTCCTGTGTAAGAAAGGTGCACAAGTGTATTATTTACTAAAATTGATTTTAGTCTCGTGTCTTGTGCGTCAAGATAAGGATGAGTAGAATATAAGTGAATGGATGTGAAGGTCCACGTGCGGACGGACGGAAGAACAAAATGTGCAGATGTGTGCGTGAAACTGCAGGTGCTGACTCCATATTCAAATGTGTGATCACCTTTCTTGTGTAACACGATCAGGCTCCCCTCCATGTATATGAATCGAGCTCATCATATGTTCAATTATATGACGAATGATGCTTCGTTTTGTATGTGGAGTATCGGCTTTTGTATATATTGTGCGCTGTCAAAATTCTTATTCCCCAAAATGATGATGGTATTATTTCATCGCTCACTCATAATGTGTACTAGTGTATATTTACGCAGCTATGTTATGTGGTGAAATATATACTAAGGACTGTTTGTTAACAGTTCTAAATCCTGGTGAAGTGTGCAAGGTCGATTTTGTTCTTCCCTCTTCGGATTGTTTTTTCTCTCTGAACCTTTCATTGATTTATCAGCTAGTTTACTCTTTATAGAGAGAAGTAAAAAGATTTTTGGAACAAGTCTTTCCTAGATTTCTACCTGTCATAAGGTTAGAACCAGTTATGGAAATGAGCAAAATAGCGACGTGCGAAACACGAAACTAAATTGAATTGCATTTGCGTTTTTCTTCACGCTCAAAAATATTTTGTACTGCATTAAGGATCGTTCAGTAAACTTCCTAAACTTTGAACTAAATGAAGTTTTTTGTTATTTCTATGGAAATAAGAAAACTAAAAATTCTAAGTAACGCTGTGAAGATTATTTTAATATTGGTTCAAAAATTATTTAGCCGTGAGTTTTTTGTTTTGATATAAATGTAAACTATATATTAAACTATATACAAAGGAGGATTGAAAGAACATAATGTTGATTATTGTGCAGGGGTTTTGAATAAATTGAAAGAATATATTGCAAGTATTTTCAATATAAATAGAGTACAATTTCAGTCCTACTCTAGAATTGTGAAATAAAGTTCGATATCCTTTTCCTACAACTTTTTTAAAATCATACAATTGTACTAGTACATCGAATTTTACAAAGAAAAAATTGTATTGTACTCGTATTATGTCATTTGAATTAAAGACTGAACTTTACCTTTCAAAAGTTTATTCACAGAATTAGAGCATCGTGCATGATTATTCCATTTAAAAAATTTCTACTTTTTGCAACGCACATCTTACATCGTTTCTGTAGCAATATTCCTTGAAACTTGTTATCTGAGGGGCCCCGTAGCCCTATCAGCGAATTCCGTTTAATCTTGTCTAAAATTATGAAACGACGTTGTTTGAAGGCGGTTTTTAGCTTGTAAAAGTGAAACACTTGCTGGCCAAGTCTGAAGAGCACAGAGGCAGGTGAGGATGACCGTTTTACTCAAGGCCAAAAACTGACGAAGTGACTGGGCGCGTTGTCGTGGAAACTGGAAACTTCTCGTTCACAGTCTGACCTTGTGGCACATATTTATACTATACCTGTTCTCGATACAAAACTACAATCAATATCGACTTTATATTTGATCGGCATAAGTGTTTTCTTTTTTGAAACAGAGTTTGCAACGAGCCCAACGCAACCATTGTACCACGGTTTCCACATCGTAGCCGTACACTCGTTTTATTTTCTGCGATAGTAGATTTCTTAGATTGCTTTGCTGCTTGAACGATCAAGCAGCTCTTGGTTGATGTTCAAACGGTTCTCTTTCAGGTCGTTGCTCAACAGATGTAGCATGAGTTCGCAGAGACGAAATTCATGATGGATTTGTCTGTCAAATTATGGCACGACCCTATACTGATACCGATTTCTTCTGCAGCCTCTTTCACAGTCAAACGATAGTTTGGGAGAATCATAGAACTAACAGCGTAGAGGTTTTCATTATTTGTAAACGTATGAGGTCATCTTAAACTTAAATTTCCCTTGAACTATGTTCTGCCCGATTTAAACGCTTAAACCACTCGTAACATTCTATTCGACTCACTCAGGGTGTTCAATACTCATCGTTACAACTTTTTTTGCCCACATTTATTAATTAAATCAAATTATACAAATCAAACTAATATAAATATGTTATTAAACCATTATTATTTCCGAATAACTATAATTTATTCAATATGCTTTCCATCAGCGTCAATAACCAGCTGCAAACGTTTGGAGAATCCTTTACATGAGTCACGAATGATTGTTTGGGGGGTTTTTGCCAATTCCTACTCAGTTCCTCAGCTTCAACCTGGTGGATTTTGCCAATTTTGATGTTCGAGCTGTTCGAGGGCAACCTTGCCCTGGCCTATTAGCTACCTTCCCAGTCTCTTTGAATCGCTTAAGTGTTCTCCAAACCAGTATTCTGTTCACATTTAGTGATTTGCCAATGTCCCTTGATCACTTCCCTGACTTATGCAACTCTACAATTGCTATTCTACTACTTAGATCTTTAGCCATTATCTGTTAAAAAGTATCTGGTAAAAGTTTAGATTATATTTAAACATGAATTGAATAGGCGTAACGATAAATATTGAACACCCTATACACTCCTTCTCAAAGCTCTGCGAGTGTAGCACACATGTTTCATTAAAAAATATGCAAATCTTGAACTCAAATTTTACATGCAGACGTTGTTTCATAGGACTTGTACCACTTGACAAAGGGGTTGACTATGCGTGTTACTTTCAACGCTATAGGCAAATAATTGGCTAGAACAGCAAGAGATCACAAACTACTTGATAGTACGCAAGATTACTGGCTGGCACAACTTGTCAGAGTTCGATCAGTGCATTAGATCATGCATTATTACGGAAGTTTCGTCTTAATGTAACAGTCCACGCATAACAATCTTAAATACTTTGAGGTGCATACGCTATCAAAGGGTGACATGGGATGCTTTAGTAGACCCCAATTCACTTGTTTCTCACTTGTGAACGGACCTTCGCAAGTCATAGGAATCTCTTGTTCGATTTGGAGTAGAAGCTATGGGTCTTTATTGACCAAACGAGCATTCAAGGTCAAGTATCAACGTTACTATCATAGAAAGACGGTTTTTTTCAGGGTCCTTTTCACATTCAGCAGTACAGTTAATGGAAGCTTTTTTGAGCATACTGTCTTGCTCTATAACCTGCGAGACAGAGGGTAATGATAAAATCATATGCCTTGATATTTAGAATTGAGCGAACCTCAATTTTTCTTGGAGGTATCGAGTTTGCTCCTAGGTACGACTGCTTTGGAAGGAGCCTCTTCTCTCCATAACTACGTACTTCCATACTCAAACCTCGTTTTCGGAGAGAGTCACGTCAAACGTACCTGTCACCCTCAATTATTTTTTCTCGCAATTGTATCGTTCTCTCTCCTAAATTAGCAGTGGTCTGATTCTAAAGAAAATTGTTGCTTTCGGCACATTCCGGGCTTCGGTACAACAAAACCTTTAGAGCCTCAACAATGACACTCTGCAGCTTTCAATGCATTTCCGAGCTTCCGGCCAGGATGAACTCAGCTTTTTAGAACTAGTTTTCCCTTCGTTTCATAACTCAGGGACTTACGTGTCACTTGCATGGGCTTGATCATTGTGTCCGGAAATGACGGCTTGCTCTTCTCTTGGCTTTAATTCACTTAAAAGACTGCATCTTTTGAAAAATTCATGAATTTTGAAACCGAGTACTGATTTTCAATAGAGTGGATATCTTCTGCATTAAACATTATTACCCATCACACTCCTGTATTTGAATGAATTGTTTTATGTACGTGAGACAGGGAGCTCAATATTGTTATCTAAAGCTTCAACAAAATTTAAGTTGCGATTTTTTCAATGATGCTCCGATAGAATTTCGTGATTCCTTTCCTTGTTTCAGGAGTCTAGAATCGTTGGTAATATTGTTCATATGAAAATAGTAAAATAAAATGTGCAGTTCCTATCAAATTTAGTTGGAAACAGAGCCCATGATATTTTAGTCTATCAATTGAAAACTGACGTTGTAACTTGAAAATGATATTGGTAAGTAAATCAACGGGCAAATTCACATCTTTAGTGTATTTCAACTGACATGGCGTAAAAGTCAAAAAACAACGTTAGTTATAAACACTTCTGTACGATGAAACAAAAGTGCAGTTACATGTTACTTCCAAGTGAATGTGGAGCAAATATTAGGTTGTTACAAAAATAATGGCCGATTTCAGAAGCATGCATTTAATCCTTGGTAAATGAACAATAGAGATGTTAAACTTAGTCAAAATATGAACCCTGAGCAGCTATGCATTTCTGCCATCGGACTATGAGATTATTTATCCCTTGTTGATAAAAAGTTAATGGCTGTGATACAACAAAATCCATAGAGGTTGTTTCCACCTCTTGTTTAGACCTAAAAGTTTTACCATCCAAAAATGTGCTTAAGTGCTTGAATAAATGATAATCAGTAGGTGAAAGATCTGGAGAAAATGGAGGATGTGGTAAAGTCTCGTATCCCAGTTCTGTGAGTTTCTGAACGGTCATTCTTGCAACAGGTGGTCGCGCGTTATCGTGGAGCAGAATTGGACCACGTCGATTCACTAATGCCGGTCTCTTTTCGCTCAATCGAGCATGCATAACAGCGAGATCATAGCAGTATCTCTCTGCATTAATGGTCTCATTGACTCCCAAAAAACTGTAGTGAATAGCACCTATTGAAGACCACCAGACAGTCACCATAATCTTTTTCTGGTGCAACATTGGCTTTGGGAAGTGTTTGGGGGGCTCATCACGGTCGAGCCATTGACCTGATCGTTTACGGTTATCATAAAGGAACCACTTTTCATCACAAGTGACAATTCGGTCAAGAAAGGGATAGTTGGTGTTGCGCAGAGAGAGCATCGAGCACACTTCAAAACGCCTAAGCTTTTGATTCTCATTGAGCTCATGAGGAACCCATTTATCGAGCTTTTTCACCTTTCCAATAATCTTCAAATGGCGCGAGACTGTTGCAATGCTGACACCAAGTGTCTGAGACATTTCTCTAACACTTTGACGTGGATTTTGTTCAACAATCGTATGCAATTGCTCGTTCTCGAGACTACCCAAACGTCCTCTACCATCTTCATCTTTAAGGCTCTCATCACCACTCCGGAATTTCCCGAACCACCTTCGTACTGTCCGATCCCTCGTGGACTCTTCTCTCCATGCTTGGTTGATATTGTCAGAAGCTTCGGAGGCGTTGTGCCCAAGTTTGAACTCATGCAACATAAGTAGGCGAAGGTCATGTTTTGTCATGTTCATCATGGAGGGATTCTATCCTTTAAAATTATGTTCTGTCTGAAAAGAAGTTACAAAATATTAATGAGCACACATTAATTGTTATGCATGCCAAGGTTCATCGAAAATAAACTAAAAAAGTTGTGTTAAAATTACTTTTCAAACCCCGGACCTTCGAGCGGCCATTATTTTTGTAACAACCTAATACCTCGTAGAGAATATCATAACCTATACTGGCACTAGATTTCCTAATTAAAATCTAGTAACTATCGCTCATTTTATTAAGCAAGATAGAACTTTTTTCTTATTGTTAAGTTCTTGAGGAGGCAGACTGATTCATTTAACAGCTGAGTGCAACGCCAAATCGTTCTGAATAGTAAAAATAAAAAATATCGAACATACGGTGCAATTCTAAACAACTTCTAAGTAGATGTATCTGACTTGCTCCGGTTTCTCAAAGCATGATACACGTTTAATTTAGTTCCGAAGGCGAAGTGCTCCCAAATAAGGCAAGTGAAGCTATGAATTTCAGCCTTGATGTTAGTGGTTGGTGAGTGAGTGCCTCGGATTTAATCAAATTTCTCCTTCCGACGAACTGTTGAACTCATTCCATGTAATATATGCAGAATATCTATGAAATTACTGTTTCCTTTTTTTGTCCTCTTAATTTAATAAACAGTTTAGTCTTTATACTTTAATCCATCTCATAACAGTTAATGCTGTAAGAAAATGAAATGTATTTTGGTCCAGTTTCGTTCGAAAGAAGTGTACAAGACATACAAAATAGGATCTATGATATTCACTGTGTGAAGGCGATGGTATTATTCTGTATAAAGTTTTCGATTGCGGTCTTGCACTCGCTGTGGTTTGATTATTTTATTGCGTTGCGCAAAGCCTCCCTTCTACTAACTATATTGTTAATCTGAGTATAGTCCGTATTGTTACATTTATTCCTGAATGCTCTTCTGTCCGGAATAGCTTCTCAGCGATGCTAAGCTGCAGGTTGAACACATAACCATTTTGTGGTTTGCAACAGCTCTTAATCCTCTGATCTCATCAATGGCTGGTGGGACCTACTGCGTTCATGATGAAATGGTTCTGTAAAACACTGTTTGTTCGAGTATAATTTTACAATTCTAAAAAACCATGAAAAAAGTACCAATGTGAAATTTGTCGCACCTGCAGCTGAAGCATTTTAATGAGTATGTTGTTATTTGCGTTTGAAAATAAAATAAAACTACTACTGGGAAATTCACTGCTGTGTCCTTTTTCATTTATTCCGAAACTACTTAGCTTTAGAGGACATACAACATGGTATTGTCATGTAGAAAAATAAAAAAGTGTACGGCTTAAAGTATTCTATTCAAGTTATGGTTGTTGAATATTATAAACACAAAAGTTAGTAAAGGTTTGCGAGTATACCTGTATGCCTATTATTGTTCGATGTAACGTTTTTTTAACTAAGACAAATTACTTCAGGTTTGTTAGTAAGTTAGTATTTTATGTGATAGGATTAATTTGCTATAATTTCTTTGTGTAATGCTGGTTTGGATAAAGATTTGGATTAACGTAAAAACAAAATGTATATGAATAGGTTTTTTTAGTATGTTTAGTCTGCTGTTAGTGTGCGTCCAAGGCCGTAATTTGAAACTATGAATTTATGATCTATTTTATATTAGATATTCGAAGTGAAGAGGCTTCTTGAGATTTTTTCACGTAAATCTTTATGAAATTGAGATCGTTGCATCTACAGTTCAGGATGTCTGGGAATATACATTTAGGAATATACATGTAATTTATTATTTGCAACTTCTAACAAATTGCTTTCAAATGAATTCTATTGTGTTATTGTTAAAATCAGAATTCTGGGAAAACTTGCGAGCTGCTCCTGTTTTTTCGAGCGACTGAAAGAGAGATTTGTTGTGAAAAGCTTAGTGTTCAGCCATTCCTTTTCTTGATCCAGCAACTCAAGACCTGCACCATGGCAGCATTTTAATGAGCAGTGAACGAGTTGGTTGCTATGAATTGAATGTTCTATTTCTATTCAGACTACACAGCTCTAAGTTTTATGTATAGACTTTGAATTTGCAGGTGTCCTCCATTTGAAAAAATCTAAGTCAAATATCCTCAGCGAATCAATGCTTATAAGTTACGATGCATTCATAAACCTTTCGGTTCCGTACACTCAATTTAGTTATAATATTAGTGGCAACATGAACTAGTAATGACAGCTGAATGCCTGTTACATTTAACGGCGTAGGTAGTCTATGAAAAAGTTCGCTTGTTTTTGCCTCTTGCGATATTGGGAAGAGAATTATACAGAGTTTCAACTCCCTGAAGCTTCAACCCGGTCACGCACCAATTTCTTGAACAAAACTCGAGGCATAATGTTGCTGGGATGACGTAATGGCATGTAACAATGCGTCGTCATTTCTTGCTCTATTTGGCAGCTTGCCACGCGACTGAACTTCGTCCGGACAGTGCGATCATACACGGATCTGTACGGAATTGAAAAATTAATTTTTTAATACTGTAGACAACTCTGCAAAATTTCCATTCAGTAGGCCGTACCCTATATGTTTTTATGACTTATAATTTTATAGAAAAAGCTTTCTGTACGGTAGTTACATTTGCATACATTTTATGTTGATGAATATTTGAAATCCCTTCTCTTTGATGAATTCAAAACAGTTCGAGTTAATATAAGCGATAACATTCCCTATTTTCCATCAGTTAGAAAATATGTTCTGTGTCTGTTGGATATGCCTTTATAAATTGGTATAAGTAATTGATAAAGCTCCTGCTCTTTAAGAGAACTTATTAGGACAAACTGCCTTCATGACTTTACTATGAAGTACAACTGAACGACGCAATGTAGTACTACCAGAGAAATTGTAGAATTAGATTAATTTTGTCTAAAATAACTTCCTTTCATTCTTAAATTAAATCTCACTAAAGTTCTACCTGCCCCTCGAATCACCTTTCACAGCTGAAAAACAGAAGTTTAAGTAGGATTTCAGAAAAATTTAACTTAAAAATTAAGGAAAGTTATTCGTGACAGAATGCATGGAAATACACAATTCCTGCAGCAGTATTAGGCTGCGTCTTTCAATCCAATGGCAAGAGTTGATCAACATGAGTTTTCTCAGAGATTCGGGAGTTTGATCATTTACTCGTATAGATTACTTTTCTTACAGGTACCCGTGCCAATGATGTTATTCCGGTAGTATGCTGATGTATCGTATCCGCTGGTATGTGTCATACCTGTTTTATGATGAAAATAATAATAGCAAAAAAATGGTGTTCAAGTACAGTAAATTCTTTTTCTATAATGGAATTACTTCATTAACTACTCCAATCAAAGAGCTTTGATAATAAAACACTCGGACGATCATGGTGAAACAAACAATTTCCCCCTTGATCAGATAGCAATGAAATGTAGACTGTTGAGGAATGTAGAGCACATTTTTAACCTACTGAAACAGAAAATCTGTTGATCAAGAATATGGGAATTTCTCCCGCTAATGCGTTGATGAAAGTTGACAAATTCGATGGTTCAATTTAGTGGAGAAATTTGTCTCTGTGTTTCCATGGGGAATTATGGTCCGTCTGTCTTCTCTTGGACTCCCCCTCGAGTCCTTGGCTGCTGGATGCTGGAATTGGTTTGAGATTGGTAGTTTTTATTAATTTTCCGTACTTCATTTTAGTGCCAACATGAAATTTTTGTTAATTGCATAACTGTACTCTAGTAGTTGTATGGTGATACCAGTAACTGACTGCTAGAAAATTTAGTTCCATTTAATGTTTTGTCGAGGGTAAATAATTTTTATATCAAGGATATAAACATTGTAAGGAAAAAATCTAAATCTTTGAGAGATCTTCTGCATAATTCCACCACAGATTATGCTGTAAAAATTGAAATAATTACAATTCTTCAGTCAAGAGCAAATTTTGATTAATGTATCACAAGTTTTCAACGTAGGGTAGCATCCATGCAATGATGAATTGCGTTTAGGGATTACTTCATGAGGAATTTATGTACCAAAATTTACATCCAGAGAATTAAAGAAAATTCCTCATATCTCTGAATTTTAGTTTCCACCAATAATTTATCCGGAAAATAATTACATAAACATTGAGTTGCTGTACGTAAGTGGAAATGGTAAGAGAGATGAAGGGGTTGACCTGGCAACAGCTACATATGTACTTCGGTCTTGTTTCAATGAAGTATGAAGCGCGTACTCGTATGTTTGTATGAGTCCTGTATGAAGTTCTAAGTGTCTTCCACCGTCTGATGACGACGCTCCTGTGCCAGTATTTAACCAGCTTTGATTAAGACAGTTGTATTATTTTTGCTTGTTTGTATAGATGCGTTGGACGAGAGCCAAGATGTTCAGCAGCTCGCCTGCGAAGATTATCGTAACTGCGGCTGCATTTGAGCAATCGTTCAGAGACTTCTTCTTACCTGCACACGTGATGAAAATAACAGATTCTAGCATTCACTTCTTGAATGTGCCTCTTTGCAACTCAAGAACGTTGAAAATACTAAAATAACTATAATGTTCCTTGATAGTAGTGCGGCTGTAGACTATTATAAATGAAATGCATGCAACGCTGAACCGTGAAATGTGGGCCTCGATAAGGCAGCAGTCAACTTTCTAACGAAACCTTGCGGTGAACTGTTGTCTGAAATTTATTGGAAAAATGGATGATTTGTTCAAGATACACGTGTCCTGAGATGCTCAATTGAAGATTTGAGTACGAAGTTAACTGCTACTTTTTGAACTTCAGCCTCTTGGATTTTCATAGCTATTTTTTAATTCAAGGCTCAACATACTTATTGCTTTCCTGAATTAAGCCCGTGACTAACGCGCTGCTGCTGGAGCCTTGGTTCAAGTAATTTCAATGAGTATGACGAGTCAACCAGGGTAAGAGTTTCCATATTCATGCTTCATAAAAAATTTGATCGTACAAACGTCCATCTTGTGAGGGCTTAATAAATCTGTACCATTACCATTAAGTTGTATTTAATTTTACAACTATGTACGACACAACTGGACGCTAGGAGGCCGTGAGTTGTCCTCACAGTTGAGATCAGCAATGTTCACATGAAGAATATTCTCTGTCTTTTTTGATCAATTATCTGAAGCCACATGAAGCGCTGAGTGAAGAAGGATTTTGCTAAATTACAATTATCGCTTAAACTTTATGAGGAGGGACAGGTGACTGTAATGTTCAAATGGTTGTTTCTTTCGTAATTTTTCTCTCCCGGAAGTCTTTTGTGCAGATAAACGTTAAGAAACCTGAATCTTGTGTTCTGTGAACTTCGGAAAGCTCGAAGTTTATGTATGATATAATACGTAAAAGGAAATTTTTCTCAAGCTTTTTCATGTTTAAAACATTGAAGGGTATAGCATGCACTTGCTCTATGGCTGAATGAAGTAGTAAGAGAGAGAGAGGCACAAATTTGGTACCAATTCCCTAGCTTATTCCACCTTCTCGCATCAGTGAACCTACAAGATGCAAACAATAAAAACACTTGAGAAGTACGACACTTGCTGCTCAGTGCGTGACTGAAGATATAAACCTGATCTGAACTAAAGTCTTTACAATTTAACATATTTATTACACGGTTGATTGAAAATATCCATGCATGAAAAATATAGCGAAATAAGAATTAGCTGTTGAAGTCTTTGTACTTCATTTAATACATCTCTATATGAGCACCATCAGTTGCATGAAACACATCAGAATGATCTTGCATCTTTGCAACATAACGATGGAAAGAAGTCCAGGAGAGTGATATCTGGTGAACGAAGTGACCAAGGAATTGGCCAATTTCTTCCAGTCCATCAGCCTGGAAATGTTTGATTGAGGAACCCACTAACATGTTGTCCCAATGTAGTGGTGCACCATCTTGCTAGAAAATGATGGTTGGTTGAAGTTAATATTCACCAAATATTCGTTTAAAAGGTGATGGTAAACATTCGAAGTAATTGATGTCTCGTAGAAGAGAAATGTTTCTTTGATTCGATTGCACATGGTCCCACACCACACATTCACTTCTGAATTATCCCCTAGTTACATGGATATTTTTGATCCCTAGATTCTCGGATTGTGTTTCTTCCGTTTCCTGACACATTAAATGTTGCCTTATCACAATAATTAGCTCATGCAAGAAATGTCTCATCCTCGGTAATTCGCTCCAGCATGTTAGCTGCAAACTTTCTTCGTCGTGTTTTATCATTTAGCTCGAGTGCCTGTAAAAGTGTACATTGTGGGCGTACGATTGCAACTTCTTGTGTAAGATCTTACCCACTATTGAACGTGATAGTTCTGACTGTCTGGTAGCAGTGCGGATGGACTTTGTGGGAGAACGAGCAAAAGCTTGTCCTACGCTATAGATGCTTTCCTTTGATTTTCTTGACTGCCCACTCCTATCTTCACCCAACATTGTCCATGTCGCCATGAATTTTTTGTGCTGGTATGAAATAACGGACGTGATGATGGACCTCTTCTGTAGTTATTTCTGCAGTTTCACTATTTCTGCGTATCCGAGTTTGTTTCAATAAACCGGAATATACATTGAGTCTTCTCATCATTTCCAGCCGACACTATCCCTGCCTTTTTCAAATGCAATGTTATTGAAAAGTTTGATAACCATTGACAACAATAGAACAAATCTGATTTAGATATCTCATTAATTGCCTTTGTAACGAATTTGAAATTTTGTATTGAGCAAATATTGATCTAAAAAGGAAATGCTTTGCTCAGCTGTGCTTCTGAATTTTTGGTAAATTGTTTGACAGCCACAAACTCACCCAGAGGGCGGAAATTATGTGCTAACATAAACTACTATGAATTAAAGTTTTCAATTTGCATCAAGCAGATGCTTTGTTCCTAATCCTCAGCGAATAATCTTGTTTGTATTCTGCATAAGATAACAATTCCAATGTCGTCGAAAAAAAATTAAAATCTAGTAACTATTTTGCATTTCCTAAACACACTGAGCTTGATATGAGGAAAGTTGTGACTTATTGCGCATTTTTTACTGACATTTTCCTCATTTCAAACTCGGTAAAAATCTGTCCAGAGCACAAGCTTGCAAACATTCTGGGAGTTGGCCTTGGCAGGTGAGTTAAGACGGTTGCGACCTTCCCCGGCCACCTCACTGTGTCAGTCTTCTGAACGCCCTGCACGGCTGTGCTCTCACCTTCCCTGTCATTCAGATGAAAATGCATGCTTTCAACGATGAAAATTAATGCTTTCTGAGATTAAAATGTTGTCTTTCTTGTTAAAATCTTCTGGAATTCAGAAAAAAAACACTAAAAAGTATATTTTTTTGCCGTAATGCTGCAATTTACTTTTAATTTAAAAATTTATAGTTACAGTACATTCCATGTCATTGAAAGCCCTTATTGAACAGCTTTTTTTACTCTTAATTGGACCATTGTTGTCCTTTTATCAAATTAGTTCATGCAAAATATTCTGTCATTTGAAATTGAAACCATCAGCTTATTTTTATTAAAGAATAAACAATTAAACAATATCTTAGCCACTTATCAATTGAAAACATTTAAAGCATTTATTGAAAGTAGAGTCAAACATGTATATGAACTCATTTAGGGATAAACAATCAATTAAAATGAAATTATTACCTTTCCTCCATACATTTAGTAAAAATTGCGCAAGTATTGATACTATATTGTACTGCTACTACATTGCAGGACCTATAAACCTTATTCACTGTGTTTCGTTCAATTCGCAGGAACTGTCAACAAAATATTTGAAAGTTAAGAAGTTGTTGAAATGTTTGATCAGTTTTTTTGCTATATTTTAGAAAAATATGACCTTGAAATTACTTGTGGCAAAATGTTCGAGTTTAGAACAGCGAGTCCCATTTCTTTCATCTAAAGAATGACTAACCCAATTATCTTCTTGTAAAAAGAGGCAAAACCTGCAATGGGTGCATGCACCAATCATAACAAGATCCTATTCATGAAATTATTATTGTTTACTAGATTAAGGTCACGTTGTTAAAATCTCAAACAAAAATACCTCAATTAATACGACATAACCTCAACCCTCTCTTGCAGTGCATTGTATCTGTTACTATGAACTTTTTCACTTGTTTACAGTGCATTTAAAAATATTTATCAATTAGCCGAGTTTGAAAAGTATAATTAAACAATGTTACGTAAATATTTTTCTAAAGTTCTGAGAACTATTTCGCTACATTAGCTTTGTGTTGGATTTTTTCGATTTAAAGGTGTACTATCCACCAGCGTGCGATCTTCTCCCACCTATTGCTGTAGATTGCAGTAGGTGTTGCATTGATGAAACCCTTGCGTGTGTTATAGAGGACTCCGCCAATAGTTATCGAACTCGAGTCGTCTTCGAAATGGGCAAGTTATATGGTGTGAATGACCAAATGTTTAGTAGGATTAATTCTAAATTCCGAATAGATCTTAGCTAATTCTTGATCTAGTGTTTCTAGTCATCTTATAGAGGCAAATTAGCACTTTTTCTTAACGAAATGTTCAGTGCGCATTCTTTGAAGATGTAGCTATTCATTAAATTGTTTATGTTGTATCGATTACCTTTTTTTGAACTTCAGAAATTTTTAGTTTTCTCCTTTAATTTTGGTATTGTACGCTGCTACGTACTTTCTGTACTAGCTCGTTGAGCCAGAATCCGGGTTCGTCTAATTCAAAATAAAAATATTATTGTCATTCTTTTTTCCGTCGCAATTATGAACAGTGAAATAAATACGATCATAAATGAAACATCCCCGTTACATTGTAACTGAAATTATTAGCTTTAACGAGGGTGAGATCTTAATCGCAATGCTATTGACCTTTGCAATTCTTCCCAAACTCTCTGAATCTCCCTCATGTGAATTCATTTTATCTTTCCCCAGAACAAAGATAGTGAGTCCTTGTTCTTTATGCGAAAAAAATTACCGTGCGGTATATTTTATGTGAACAAATTAATCTGACATGCTGTGTGAAGAAATAACTTTAAAAATAATGGTAAGCGTTTCGAAATTAGTCTTCCTACAGCTTTACATATCACAATGAAATGAAGGGATGTTACTCTATTTTAATATTAATATCTTAATATTATATATATATATTTTAATTAATTTATTTATATATATAAATATAGTATATTATGTATTATTTATAATATAAATCTTAAGCATATTTTTTCCCCAAATTCTGGTACTATGATGTATTTTGTACCTGCACGAAATTGTGAAAATATTCTGACATTGAAACTCTTTAAGGACGGTGAATCAGGCCAAAGTTTCATGCCAGCGTTGTTTTACCGAGTCCTCAGCTATAAAGTTCAATTCCTCTTTGTAGGCTCTTTTCATTACCATATCAGTGTCTGCAGCTCAGCCCTAACTCGCCTTAGCAGTAAAAACTGTCCCTGAGTTTTTACATACTCGTAAAAGAGGATGAATTTTATTGAAAATATTGCTGATCAGTATTGACTGGATAAGGTTTACACTATTTCCCTTTCAGTAAAGAACAATATCTTCCTTCTCTTTGTGTTATTGTTTTTCTGAATATATGTTACCGCATATGTTAACTATTTACGCACATGTTACCTATCTATTATATATGTTACCAACGTATATGTTATCTATTTATTGTGTGGGCATTATTACCTGTTATTCTCTTACTGCAATTTAAACGAATCAATCTAAATGGGCTTATAACCTGATAACGATTTAAATTTAAAACATAAATTTAAACTTCCAGTTGATCAGAACGACCATTTTCCTCTGATTTCTTTAAACTTTGTGTCCATTATACATTAAATATATTACTCCTTATGGTCGGAAACATTTGATGCACTGTCGAGGAAAACATTACGGCTTTTAGTGTTTCTTTGACAATTCCTTTTTTTTATGCGGTAAAAACAAGCCTTGAGTGAACAAAAACTAGTGTATACAATGCTCTCATTCAAATCTTGCTAAATAATGAATAACAGGATAGTCTCTATCAATGGATATTAACAGATTTTTTCAGATCACCCGATGTGACAACTAAAAAATTAAAAAAGAAGCTGAAACTATGCAAGGTAATCAAAGGCGTAAAACACAAATTAAAAAGCAAAAAATACAAAGCCATATTACAAACTGTCGGAAAAATTCAAAGATCGTTTTCAAACATTGGTAAATTTGGACGAAAATGTTTTTATGGCATTATTGCTTCATCTTTGTTGCTTGTATTTTTTTAAATTGGGATATACTGTATAACGTTGAAAGTATAATGTATGAATTGAATTATTAAAAAAATTCTCACCAGAGGGAGTGCAGTTTATCGCTGGCGGTGGATCTAAGTGCTTATATCTATGTATGAATTCATCATGGCCGTTTTTCGTTCTTTACCATACGACAAAAAATTTAACTTTTGAGTTTCTCTCCGCATTTCATCCCATTTTTTCCTAAATTTAGGAGCTGCGCATTCATTACTTGTTATTTAGTACCGAAGTTCTTCAGTTTTTTAAGCGCCGAAGAAAGTTTTTGCATTTAATTCTGATTTTTTTTTCGAGAGGAACGCTATTACCGTTTTCGTCGATTTATTATCATGGACAAACTAATTTAAGTCACTTTCTAGAAGAAGTCCTGTACATTTATTCGATGCCATCTTAAGGTTCTAAGAGAAGTAACACGGATTAGTAGTCCAAGTATGTATAGCATTATTTCACTCCAACTAGATTTATCATGGTGCGCTTTATTGTGAAATAATGATGGAAAACGGAATTTCATTTACTTCATTCACATAAAATTATTGTTAAAATTACTTAAGCAGTTACATCGGAAACAGGGATAAGAATTATTGGGAAAGGCTTAAGTAGGCAAACCAAAATCTTGAAGGGGAGACACTGGAGACCAGGACTTATTTAATTTAAAAAAATGATCGCTCTTTGCCAATGAAAACTGTTGGGCTAACGCGACACAAACTAAATCATAAGGCAAAATTTACATTCTTCAATGATGGCTTCTTTATTCATATTAATGAATCTATGTAAAGTTGAGAAAAGAGTCTACCAAAACACAATTGATCATTATATTCTATTATACTACGCCACTTTAATATAATATCTGAAAACTCTAGCGCAAGTTTCCAACGAAAAAGGTTCAAGCTTAAAGCACCTGCGATTAAATGCTGTGAAATGTGATCTGAATTAATAAATCACAAGTACCAAAATGAATTCAATTTACTTCACCCAGAATTACTGTAAAACGTACATTATATCAGAAATATAATATTAATTTCAACCACTGGTCTTACGATTGTCTGCTGAAGTCTTGTCAGTGAACTGTTAGTCTACCATGTTCTGGGCGCTCATCTAAAATTTCTAAAATGACCGAAAAATTCTCTGCTATGTGAAGAAGAACCCTCAAATGACTCGATCTGAACTTCAGAAAGATTTCGAAGCTACTGGGACATAGGTTCGTAATAATACAGAAACTTACTCCGAGACGATTGGCTCTGTTCGCAAACACCTTTGTTGTAGCCTATTCAAGTTAAAAATCGTCTGAAAAATCATCATTTGAAGAGACCTGCAAAGTTTTTGGACACAATATAGTCTGACGAGCGAAGATTGAGCTATTTAGTCGGAATAGTGTTTGTCGCATTTGGAAGAAAAGATATAATGTGCGTACTATCCCGAGAACACTATCCCAACTTCAAAATTTGATGGAGATAAATTGGTAAACTTTATATTATTGAAGGCACAGTTAATAGCGCAATGTATTGCAAGATTCTTGACAATAATCTCTTGATGCATGCAACGGATTTGAAGTTGCCAAGAGGATGGACGTTTCAGCAGTTCAACGATCCCAAACATCACGGCCAAGAGCACATCATCGTGGTGTCAACGAAATAAAATGAAAGTAATATAGTGGTCAGGTACACCAGACCTTAACTCCATTGAAAACCGCTGGCGACAATTGAAACTAAAATTCAAGAAAAGAAAACCAAGAAATCTAAGGAAATTAAAAAGAGTGAGCAAGAAAAGTGGTTCAAAATACCTGCAGATGTATGCAAGAATCTGATAAATAACTATCCTAAGACGTAATAGCGAACAAAAGCCGCACCACCAAGTACTAAATGCTTTTCATGAGTGTGTCAGATATTTTCTGACGTGTTGCTTCAACATTGTATTTGAAAGAATATTCATACTGTATTTTTTATGTGATACTATTTTAATTGGAATTTATCGCACAAAAATACACATGTTAAATTTGTGTTTTGTTTTGGAGTTGTATGAATACAGTGAGTAACATTTTTTAAATGTGGTTGATATTTACCGCACCCTCTCTTTATTCTTTAGAGAAACAGGTACATGCATGCAGCTCTGAATATGGAGTCCCTATCTTTGATTGTTGAACGTTTGGCTGAGCCATTGTACTGCGATCCCTAACGTTAACAGCAGTATTCATAAACACTAGAAATGAGTAAAGAAAGGGAAGTCCATTTGTAAACTTGAACACAGCTTATATATAAGTACTGAATCTAGGGATTCTTGCGCGTGTTTTACTATGTATTATTAGCTACATATTGTTAGCTATGTACAAAATGCCTAAATAACACAGAGTTTTATTAACTGAAGAGTCGAAAGTTTCAGCATGTCAATTCAATCCTTTTTTCTACATTCTAAAAGCAATCTCCCTCGGTAAATATAGCACACGACGTTGCTCAAAAGTTTCAGCTGTAACGAGCATGAATTTATATTAGTCCTGGACTGCTGAACTGTTAATGATACTGCATCTGACCATGTCTTGCAGATATTTAGCTCAGCCAGTCCGCTACTGGGCTATTAGTTACTTCGACAGTATTGCATCCCTTCATAGTTCGGTAAACCTATTTTTAAGTACTAGCATAGAAATACGCAGAGATTACCCGAAACATAATATAAGTAGCTTGGTTATCAAAGTTATGTATGTATATACTTGAATTTCTGTTATGGTTCAATCGTTTGAGTTAGGTTTGAAATTTTTGTTTCAGACGTTTTGTTATACATGACGTTTTAAAAAAGAATGAACACAATTTCTGATCTTTCCAGAACTTTTATGCATTTTGGGTCATTACCACGTCCATTTCGCTGATCTTCTGCAGGCAATAATTCTTTGACATGATACATCATACTTGCGGTAGATGGGAAAACTTCTGATAAAGCGCCAATTGTATACGTGTTTTCATTGCATGAATAATTTCAATATTCTCGGTTTTTTCCAGTGCGAACGCATTTAGATTTAAATAGAATAGAATAGAATGGGGCTATAGGAACGAACCTTCTGGCCCATTCTAGAGTCGGATAATTACTTCGATAATTATTCGGTTGTTTTACCCAAGTCCCATGCCGTATTTCCAGCTGCGTCAACCATGTCGGCAGCGGGATTCGAACCCGGGTCTTCCCGCTCGCAAGCATATTCGCTCACCAGTCGACCAAGCTGGTGATGTTAGGTTTAACCCAGACACAAGTTAGGTTTAACCCACAGGCACATGTTAGGTTTAACCCACAGGCACAAGTTAGGTTTAACCCACAAGTTAGGTTTAACCCACAAGTTAGGTTTAACCCACAAATACTTAACCCATTAATGACGAGCGGTTCCATTTGTGACCAAGGGACAAAAATGCATATTTTAACTGTATTATCAAGTATCGATTTTAGTGGGTTAATTGGTTCAATACAAAGCTTGTACATTTTCTAAACAGGTTTGGTTCGTATGCACCGGTTACGCAGTGTTCAGCTGGCCTTGAAAAATTGCAAGGGAAGGGTACATCCGGTAAATAATTCTCGTCATTAATGGGTTTAAGGTTGATGATTTTATTGCAAAAATGTGACTGAGGATTACGTAAATAATCGGAAATTGTGCACTCAGTTGTAACGAACGCACGATTCAGAGAAGACACTGGGTCAGCAAGTTATGTAAATCAGAGGTATATTTTTCCCGTTGCATGCTTGCTAAACATTACTCTGACTTCTGGTCGTGTGGTTCCTCAAAAGGTCTGCGAGAGGAGCATGATGTGTCGTAATACTACACGTATGGTTTAATTTTATGTGCTTTGTATTGAATTGCTAAAAAATTATTGTTTCAGTCCATTACCCAGAGTGAATGAAACTCGTGCTACCATTTAAAAAGCCTACTTCAGCCATCTTGGAACATGTTTTACCATATTTTACGTTAATCTTCGCTGACAGCATTCATGCAACATTCTTTTATTTTTTCAAAATTAGCATGGTAGTTAGCAATACATGTTTTATTAAAGCAATTGCAATTAATTATTTACGATTTTATTCACAATTTCAGAAAAAGCTAGGTATGAACTAAGAATTATTGAGTTCCGGCCATATTCAACCTAAGAACTACTAATACTAATTATAATAAGCATATAACTCAGTATGGAATAATTTGTCGAATCTCCCTAAAACCATCTTGTTGTCGTCAGAGACAGATTTACGCGTACCTGCTGCTATTGCTAAATGAGGTTTTAGTCTTCACAATTCAAATTTCACTGCTGACGCTCGAAATATGATCGGCGTAGGAAGCCAATTTAATTGTATCATCTTCCATGATTTTACTGCTGTTTCTTATTTAGGAGTTAGTTAAGTCAAGGTGAATGTTCTCCACTCTAGAAAAAATGAACAATTATCAGAATGATAGAGAAGTAATATATATGCTGATACCTAATTTTTAGCGTGTTGCAAAAATTGACTAACATTTCAGCGACCCTGAATCTTGTATTCATGAGCATTGAGAAATTATGTAAAATAGAAAGTGCGTAGTTGATTTTTACTGGAATGCATCTGCGAAGGTTTTAAAAATTGAGGCACGTGAGCTGCACGAGTAGAAATACGAAAATGACTCCATTTTAATTTAAGAAGGAACAGTTTTGAATTAAAATCGTTCATGAGTGGCTGAAAACCCCTAATTCTGAGCATTGGCGTTCCTTTGCATGCACCAGGTATGTGAGATGTCCAGTTAACGCTCGAAAGACTCGTCCAGAAGACTCTTCAACGACTCAATGTCCTTAGAAATATTTCCAATCAAAGGAACTGATCTCGTTTTTTATAGTCGCTAAATGTATTTCTTTTTGATTAAAAATTTCATGATGCATTAAAAATCCTTCTTACGTTGAAATTTAAGCATAAAAAGTTGAGAAGAAAACTAATTTCTAACACCGTTGGATTGAAACTGATGTTTTATTACATGAAACAAGTAAGACTTCGCAACGGTGAGTTTGCAAAACTTTTCTCATTAGTTGCCCCATCTATATAACTTATAAACATATAGATGAAATGTTCTGAGTCACCGTTCACCGATTCAAATTTTCTGATAAAATTGGTTATGTCAATGAAAATTCACACCTGTGTACTGCCATTTGCAGTGATGTTCCCTCCCAAGCTGGTCCCGTAGGGTATTCCCCCTATGACGTTAGCTTTTTGTGGTTCTTGGACGAACTGGAATGTATTTTAAGCTTCCCTGCTTTTGGCATTTTATTTTTAAGATACTGTTGGAAGGGTAAGACCTGCGAGCTGGTGCAGTACAACTTCATACTCCTCACAATGTCTAAACGCTCTGTCGTCAGTATGAATACAACTATCACTAGTTGCCATGTCGACCACTTATACTGACATATTGTAGCACCCTGTCTTCAGGTGCTCCACGTTTTGAAAATGAAAAAATGAATGATGATATAAGTGTCTATACATCCGTGCATTCAAGTTCCTTGTTTTTTTTTATTTTTTTGCATTTAAAGCTCGGAGTGTATCTTTTGATAGTAGCATGTATTTCGTAATAAATTTAATGTTAGGTCATATCAGGCTCGACACTTGGTAGAAAGTTCATCCTCGTCGAGGCTGGAGTTCAGTGGATGAGTTTCTCACGTAACGCCGCGCTACTACAGAGCTCGTAGGGCGTGGCACAATTTCCCTTCGACCATGAGATTCCTCAGGCCAACTTTATGCCTCATATCATTCCATCAGTACACGACGACTCATTCCGCTTGACTGCAATTAAATTCTATTTCAGAATGTTAGATTCTTTATTTTGCATTAGTCGTGGACACTCATAGTTCACATAAGCTTTGAGATTCGATGTTTTACTTGAAGAAAAAAATTGAATTCTATTTTTTCAATTTGGTGTTTTTTGCCTGAGAAAATAATGACAATAATAGGCATGCAGTACGTGTAAGCTTTCATACCGACAGAAATCTCTTCCCTAAAATAAGACTTGGTATAGGCTGCAAGACATGTTTAATCACGCTCTGATAAGAATCAATATCACAGAGACGCAGGCGTAGATAGAGCTTGGACTCCATGTAGTGTGTAAGATAAAAGATTTCCCAGGAGATACCGTCATTGGTGATTGTCTATGACACCAGCCTATAATTAAAATACCACTGAGTATTCTCGAATTGGGTAGTTTATTTTCCATTGTTCTACAGGCATATATTTACCTACGTAAAGACAAGTGCTAACTCACAATTAGTCAGTGTGATGGACGTGATATGTGGCTGAGGTGTATAGTAATTTCAGAAAAAATATGAACTAACAGGAGGCATTTTTCTTCCATTCTGCGAGCTAGGGAATTGATGAAATTATCTGCACCTCAAGTGAGTTTAAAACAGTTTCAACCTATAGGCACGAATCCTCAAGAAATCTAACTTTTTTAATTAATTGCACATCACTATTATATTCATTTCATTTTATCTGTAAACGAAATTATTGATGCAATGTTTCAGACGACGTCTCAAAACAGCCCTGGAATTTCAGGATTTCTTTTCTAGATATATCCGTATTAGTATTCATCTGAAGTCTTGCGAGCGCTGAAGCACGAGGTTCCTGAATTTTGTTGGGCGCAGCTGCCGTAAATCATTCAGTAGCTCTCGCTTAATAAAAGCAAGACACGAGCCTCGAGTTCCCTCTTGACCAGCACTCATGCAAAGAGCCTTGTCTTGCCATTTTCATCGCTCACGAGCTCTTCTTAGAATCTTGACTCAGGTGATCGACCAACAAAGCTCGTTCAAGTGCGTTCTGATCACTGACGTGAGGATACCCTACACTTAGGGGCTGAGGAAAGCTACACTCTGAAGAAAATTTTATTTTTACTTCATTTTGAAAACTGGTAAATTGTAGTGGCCCGATTTACAAAAAGATATTCTCTGTTACATCAAGTCTGCGTCTAAAATAACCATTTGGAAGATAGAGGTTTCTCTGAAATTTGAAAACAAACATCATTACACTTCTAGAATATTATTTACGTGAAAAGCATCCAGATATCTGCCCCTGAGTATTATAATATGTTGAATTTTTCATTGCATAGACGCAAAGAGTGTAATAATGAATCGTCGAATAAAATACTTGGGAGCTTGATTGTATTTTCTCCTTAACATTCAGAATGAATATTATTTTATTAAAATTAAAAACACTGCAATTTTATCTCTACATCTCATCAAATTACTTTTTATATCATAAGAAAAGTAATTAGCTAATTTCATTTTCAGCTTCTATTACGTTTTGTCAATGTTTTCGAAACACTTTATGAAACTTCTTTTGCTTTGTCTTCTGTTGGGCTTCGCCATGCCTTCCGTGACTTTTTTAGAGCGCTAACTCAGAATCTTCGATCTTACTGTCGTAACTCATTCTTGGTAAAGAGACTAAACGAAATGCTTTAAATTTTTGAGATCTCGACTTTCTGAAGGACATAATGAGAATTTTAAAGTAAGAAAATGCCAACGAAATTATTCACATCTACTTAGAAAATATTTAGGGCATATTTGGTAAATTCTGTATTATTTAACGCGTGATCAGTACAACAGGAGCTTTAAGCGATATGATATTAAATTCATAACTTTTCTTTTCTAATTTTTAAGGTCATATTCAACTTGTGCCACGTTTTTGAGATTTCGCCGTAGAGTTTCACAGCTTGTGAATCAACCAGAAACAATTTTCTTACAGAATAAGAACAAATGAACTTCCTCGATATTGTGCCTTTTCAATGAAAAGTGGACGAGTTTTTCGTGGTGACAATTGAAGCCTAGGCAGCCAGACAGAGAACTTACTGGCAGCCACAGAGGCACATCAGATTGCACTCATTGATTTATTACGTTGGGATATCAGAGTTATAATTATGGTATTTAATATCGTATTCGTATAACTAAGCATATTTAGAGATCGGTACAACAGAGCAGTATCAATGTCATTTCAAAGGATTCATAAACAATTCGCACGATACATTAAATGCGTCTTCAATGAATAAGTCGCGTACTTTTCCAGCGGAGAAACTGGCGAATGCATTTACTAGGAACGAAATCATAGCAATAATTTTTTTGTATAATATAAATATAAAGAATGAAATACCTATCTTCAAAGTGTCATTCGTAAAGTAACGCCAGTAATTGAATCTGAAAACTTTTTCGTGCTAAGTTCTCAATGCGGGGAGATATATGAGGAAACTCTTCTTCTAAAATTCTTTAAACGCCATCATTGACCAGCGCATAAAAAAGTGAAACAGCATGAAAAAAATTGCAGCTCAGTATAAATGTATGCAACGAGGCGTCCCTTGAGTGCATCATTACGTTCACTGCCTCGGTTAAATTATGTAAACGTGATTAATTATTCGCAGTTGTGAGGAATTTATGAAAACGAAAGTTTTTAAATTTTAATGTTAAAAAGGTTGGGTTAAGTTAAAAACTTTCAAAGCATCACATGAAGTTTTAAAGCAGTTAAAAGAGCGTTAAACTCAAAAGAATGCATTTCAAATGGAAAATTTATTGTAATACTTCGATCATTTTAATTGGAAGACAATAAAATACTTTTACTTATGAAACTCAAAATACAATTTGAGCTCAACTCAAGACAAATAGACTGATCTTAGTTTTTTTAAGATACTTGTACTTCATGTTTCCTGCACAGAGTTTTTATAAGGCGCTAATTTAGCCAGCTTCAGTTTCAAGTGTGTTCCTTTATTGTTGCCAAGTTCATTTTTTGTATTCAGTTGTAAATCAGTAGCAACACTAAATCACATTTTCCTAAATATGGAGATAGGAGCAGCAACAACAGCTTTCTTACGCAGCTGCTTGGAATTGGGTACAATATTTCTGTCTCATCACAAAGCCGCGTCATCGTTTCTAATGTCAAATCAAGTTCTGACTCACAATTTTGTACTTATGAGTTTATTTTCGTAGTGCACTGAAACATCAGAAAGATCCACAAGGAGTGACTGCATCGCCCATGCTGGAAAATAAATTATTTTAAACCAGAAAATCTTTCCTTCAAATCAGAGGCTAATATTTTCAGATTATCTACAATAACAAGTACAACAGCAACTAATGGCTCACATTTTATTTGTCGATGAGACTAGACAAAATTTCTGACAGGAATATGTTTCTGACATCATTCTATAATTGCAGCAAGATCACACATGTTCGCCTTTACGAAATGCTTTAATTGTTCCGTGAATCTATTTATTTGACATTACAGTTTTTCAAAGATATCTGCTAAATAATTGTGAAATAATCGACCATTAGTTCTTAGCTCGTGCCTTGTTTTAGACTTGCTACCTAAAAACTTACTAAGCTCTTCAAATAACTCCATGAAATTTTTTAAGCAATTCTTTTTCGAGAGCCACTTTACCAGAGTGTGAAGTATAAGTCTCATACGGTCTGTAGTTCTGTCTTAACAAAATTGCATGAAAAGACGCTCGCATTTTGCATTGGCTTTAATAGCATCGATATATTTTATAACTTATTTTTGTACCTGATTATAAACATGAGAATAATTTTTCGACGTTAAGGTTTCTCTGTGAATAACGCTGTGTACGAGAAGCTTTTCTATACACTCGTTGTTTATTAATTTGTCCAGCTGTTTTTCGTGCCCATGGACTACACATGACGCTATGTTTACCATTGGAATATTATTGATATCTCAGTTGTGTTTTATTATATATTATCTTCTTGGGCATCAATGACGATAGTGACGTCACATGAAAAATATTCATGTGCTTCTAAACATAATCTAAAGCATCGTCTGTAAAATTCTTACTGCGAATTTTTCTAAAGTGGTCATAGAATTTTCATACTTTTTTGTGCTAATCGGAGCTTAAAACTATGACGCCAATGTGTACA
The DNA here is from genome assembly GCA_006783055.1 of Trinorchestia longiramus. Classification (NCBI taxonomy): domain Eukaryota; kingdom Metazoa; phylum Arthropoda; class Malacostraca; order Amphipoda; family Talitridae; genus Trinorchestia; species Trinorchestia longiramus. Next base: position 426,180 of record VCRD01000049.1, read on the forward strand.
TCAAATGTTTAAGACGTATTTTCTATTAAAATGTCGGTCGATTCAGCCTTCAAACTATTGTTAAAGGGGATGCACTTGTAAAATTTATTATTGACTTAAGCAAAATAAATTTAGTTTAAGAATTCACGTATTAAAGCGGTTTTATGTGCAAAAGAAATAACGGTATTGTAAAATAATATCGGTGATAAATTGGGAAAATTACTGAATCATAAAGGCTCGAACCCAGCAAGCTAGTGCTAAGTTTAGTATGAAGTTAAAACATAAGTAACGGTTGATCTCTTCGTGTAAATAAAAGATGAAAGAACTTACGAGTATGAAAATTATTTGGTCTCTAACATCACGTTTATTACTCACTACTATTTCGTTCCATCTGTCGACAACTTTATATGCATACACCATGTTAGTAAAAAAATCGATTTTGATTCAAAATATAAATCTAAATCTTTCTCAATTTCATCTGATGGTAAGAACGTTTGAGCATCAAAATGATTGAGTGCTCCCAAGTTTATAGTAGTCCTTGGTACTCACCTAAACCAGAGCCTCTCAAAGTGCTGGTCCGCGGACCAGTGCTGGTGCGCAGACTGGTGCTGGTGCGTAGACCGGTGCTGGTGTGCGGACCGGTGCTGGTGCGAGGACCGGTGCTGGTGCGCGAACCGGTGCTGATCAGCGACCCATCAGCTGCGGTACGCGGTGAGTTTCTATCAAAGAAAAGAAAGAAACAATACCATAATATAAGTAATTTCGCTTTATGTTCCAGAGTGAAATTAGCTGTTGCGTGTTTATTGTTTTATTTTGTTAAGCGGTGCTTAACTCTTATTATATTTATTATACATATGTATTGTTTCTGTTATAAATTAATACTACCAAGAAGTATTACGGATCCCCGGCACATTGGAAAAAACTTCCTGTACACCACATCAGATACTTAAAGAAGCACTGCCCTAAGCATTGATAATCTGAAAACACAAACCAGAAGAATATGGAGGATGAAGCAATATTTTCCAGCTATCCTCTTCGAGATCTTTGAGTAATCGAGCTGTTAAGAACGGACAACATCGTGATGGATGATGACACCCTTTCTGTTCGATCACTTTCGAGCCGAGGCGTGTTTTAAACGGCGAAGTTAAATGCAGTTCAAGACATCAAGAATGATTCAATTTTGTTATACGGTTTGTGATGGACAATTCCTTCAGTATCTCATCGTACACTAAGCATGATCTTCGAATGAAGTCCTCCTCTCGACTGTCGTACTGGGCTGCGTCTCCGACTGATTTTCGAACATCGTTGTATTAAAGCATGTTGTTGCTATTAACAAGATAATCTAAAAGTTATGACTGAAGATGAAAATTCATTTCAGAAAGTCGAACCATGCTTTTGTTTCCACTTGGTACAGTGTATCGTTACTAAAAGAAATTTCGTACACTGTATTATACTTTCACGTTTGATTTTTTCATTGTAGCGGAAAATTTTCTAAATCGTTAATGCTAAAAGTTCTCCAGTTTCTGTAAAAAATACAAGTATATATATGTACGTATGCACACTCCGTATTTTTAAGTTCCTTTAGTTGTAACAATCTCTTTTCTCTTTCAGTATATATGGGGAAGCTAACATTCCCTATTTGAAGATAGATTTTTTAGGGCCCTGCGAGAAAAGAGACAGCGGTATGTGGTGGAATATGTGGGATTTCTGAGCTAAATTTTATTAGGAACTTGAAAGTGCAGTACGTTAGTCTATTGTTTCTTAAAGAATCTACAATGAATGTAGGAAGAACCTTTTTTAGGCTTAGTAAGAAATTATTTTTCCCTTCAATTTTCCCCCTCCGAAAACTTCACTAACGAAGCTGTTAGGCATTTATCGATGTACACGATCTACTACTGTCGGCAGAGGTCCATGCATGATAGAATATCTGCTCGAACTGTCAATGTTTTATTACCACTAGAACATTCCTACATATTCTGTCCCAAGCATCTCACATATGAAGTAAAATCTTTTATTCCCTCGTGAATAAAGTCTGATAGAGAATATTAATATTCATAGAATGCGTCACAACCTTAATGAAAGAGTTCTCTTCCCTTCAATATTCTGGTAATGAATTATTTTAAATTTATTTCTCATGTCCATCTCCATGACGCTTAGACACGCACAGGATGAACTATCTAATTTGAAATCTCCCGTCCCAACTTTTTACTGTTGGATCTGACAACCAGGAACGAGGGAAGAATAGCCTACCCAATTTTCATTCGCTAGGGTAAGTGAATTCATGTGAGTGATATGGAGAGCATAGATATTTCCTAATTAGCAAATAACTCGATCTATTAAATCATAAATTATGATCGTATTTGAGGAAGCTTAATCGTTAGTAAACTGATATGGTAAATAATATCAACCATAAATTCGTGTGAAGGATTTCCAAGCAAACTGAAATTCATGTTTACTCATTAATTCTTAACCTGTATTTTAGAAATTCGATTGATTCAAGTATTGATCGTTTTTTTTTTTGTCTTCCGATCCTTTCGAGCTCGTTACAGTCTGAGAAATATCTTGTAAAGAAGGAGAGGAAAACAATTCTCACGTCAATAATAGAAAGCATCAATAATATTAGAGAAGTCTTGGTTCGCTATACTTGACATGATCCAACAACTGATAGATAAGTTTTAACAAAATATCTGTGTATACGGTGTTTGCAAAAATAACTAATTTAAACGCTTTATCGAATCAACATCATTATACGGTTTTCACTGTTATGTGAAGGAATGTACTGAAAAAGAGTAGATTCTGATGATTTCATCATATTACTTGTCAAAACATAAACTTCAGCTTAAAAATGGGATGCATTCTTATGAGCACAACATGGAACTCTCTACTGAACGCAGCAGGAGCACGTACAACTCTCGCCGCAGTTTTGCTTGCAACTTTATTCACATCTCAATTTTCAATGGCATACATCGATACCCAATGGTTTCTGCCTCTCCTATAAAATCATTATTCAAGAAGCTGAAGTTGAAACTGTGGGCAAAAGCTGATTTGATTGGGGGCTGATTACTCAGGCAGAGAATTTGTCTGATAAAAATGTGACATATTTGTTGGAGCAGCGAGCTGCAGCAGCATCCTCTTAACAAGTCCTCTTCTTTATTAGCCTCTGATCTGGCAGCTACGAATATTTTTTTTAAAGGGATTGAGAAACCTCTTGAAATTTACTGATTTGTCATCGCTGAACCCCACAAGAACAACATAAGATCGTCCACAATTGCTGCCCATGACAAGCCTTTTTGCCGTCGTAGACGAGTATTGGATACTCGTCCAAGACGAGTATACAGATAACAATTTTACGAGTCATACAGATAACGAATTTTAGTATTCTAATATCTTGAGCTTTGACTCTTAGTATGTGGGTCTCATTGAACCATTTTTTGTCTCTGATAATTGGCTGATATTGTGGAAATAGTCGTTATGGGCATTTATTATGAGACTGTTAAAATTGAAGAAAGACTTCATTTCCACTCTAATATTAACAAACATGTATACGAGCCCAGTAGTACAGAAACCATATTTCTTGTGAACGAAAAAATGAACTGGCGTTCGTTAAAACACCTTGCAGATCTCATAAATGGGCTTAGATGTCATGATGTGATTAGGCACAGCATTTTCACTGCATGCAAACTTTTTTTCAGAATTTTATAGATCGATACGGGGAACATAAGCGAGAACGAAGAAAAAAATTAATGATAAAGTGATTTGTGTTCTGTGAGTGTTTTTTTACAGTTATTGTTAAAACTTTCATAGATCATTCGAAGTACTTACCCTTCAGTTATCGTCTGGGGTATGTGGATAAATTATACCTGTCGTGACAGGTTTCTGTTTTTAAATGGGCATATGACCGTGTGCACAATTTTATTTATGAGTAAGAAACTAAAAAACACCAGTGACTGGTCTCGTTTACTGCTGTATGTTGGACAGATTAAGCATCATACGGATGAACCCACTTGCTTCAGTTTGAGAAGTCTACAGCAATGCAGTTTTCATCAATACATTCGTTTTCACCAATTACAGTGGAGCTTGAAACTCGCGTACACGTTTCTAGAGTTTTACGCAGATGATGAAATTCTTACGTTCAGTTACCTTGAGATCAGGAATCACTCAATTGAGAAACACAATTTGAGAGATGAAATTAAATTAAAAATCGGTGAGGCAGTAAAAACAGGAGGAGGCACATTGTGGTCCGTAACGACTTTTTAAAGTATATCATTTAGTATTGGAGCTACCATTTTTTTCCGCTCATTTGCTCTTTGGTTTGAAATTATTATTGATATTGCCATTATTATCATTACATTCCTGGTTTAACCACTGCAGTTTTAGTTTGAAAAAGAGAAAGGGAAATGTACGAGTACTCTTACATCCTGGCATGGAAAGAACAATTCTATTGAGTTCAGTAAAGTAATTTCCGCTTAAGTAATTTTCGCTTTTTTCGAATGTACATTCGCCATTTTTGTCATATCTCAGAAACTTCTTGATTAATGCAGAATACAATTTTGGCGTTTTTGTACCCAAAAATTTCTCTACGAAAATTCTTACTTAACCTTTTTAGTAATTTATTTTCTTATTCAGAGAATTTGGTAGAGAACGAATTATACAGAGTGCTTGGTCTGGTAAATATGATGGATGGGGCACAACAGATGAGCCCCAGACCAATTTATTTGGAGTGTAGTTTAAACATTTGGATTAGATAATATCACGTTGATGACACCATGCAAGAAGATTAACTTTTCCACCACAAATTTAATTTCAAATGATGATGCACACACATGTGTTCACTGTTGATGAAACAATGACTGATAAATTCTTCACCTAGATATTAAATTTTTTGACAAAGTTACCACACGGAAAGTTGAAGCGTTATTGCAGTTTGCTGGCAGTAAACAAAAATTTCCTATGACTTAACCTTTAAAGACTTGCTCCATAAGCTCAAGTGCGCTCCCTATTTCCGACTCCTGATGCTGTATGACCATATGACTTCGTTAGTTTAACTCAGATTCCTAAACTCTTTTTGAAGTAAGAACGAGCATTTCAACTCGTGCTTCTTGACGACAAAAATTGCCCAGATTCCGACAGTCCGTTTCCAACATTGCAATGGTCAGGATTATGACGTAGTCGAAGATTTAAGGTCAACCAATGCCTTCAGAATTAGTATTAAAAATCCTTGCTTCTGAACCCCAGTCTTTATACTCAAGTTTATGTTGAACTATTTTCCTGATGTATTGAGGGGGAATTCCGAAACACTAAAAAGTAGTTTTCTTTGTTCATATTTTTAAGCTTACACATCCAAAACTTATAGATAAAGAATCAGTTTAATGATAGATTTTCGTCTACGTAATCGTAGTCACCGGATTTTCAGAAACATATCGTTTCAATATTTGTATTACATATTTATTAATTCAGAAATGACCTTTTATAAACTGATGAGAATTAAGTTTCCGGGAACATTTTTGGCAGAATCTTCGAACGCCTGTCGTATATTCTTCTTTTGTATGAAAAACACAGTAAATACACTCGACAGCCTGCCCTTTCTCGTTAGCTTATGTGTATTGATAATATTTTTGTCTATGTTTTATATCTTTTTTAATATATCTTAAAACTACGTGAAAGCTAGTCCGACCAATGCTGGCTAGTTGAAGTGACTAAGATATGTTAGGCTGTTTAACTGAAATATGGCTGGTTGAAGTAATCAATATGTTGAGCTGTTTGGCTTCAAGGCATCGCTTATTGTAATAATCAAGACCTGTTAGTTGTTCAGCTTTAAGAAGTGAATAAGGTTAGATACTTTCCGTTAAATTAAATGATTACCACGTCTTAATCTATATTAAATAATGCAGGAAACTCTGAGAAGTGCTACCAGTTGAGGGGCAATTCACGATTACCAAGTGTAAGGGGAGTCTCCAAAGATGGGAACCACCAAGGGGAGTGAAGACACAATTAGTGTGTAAATTCATTAACAATCAACAAATAGCTTTATGAATAGCCCTAATTACTGATTTTATTGTTAACACGAACAAAAAAGAAAGAGTTAGCTTTGGTTGCCAGGACACCCGGAGGACGACACACTGAACTTTTCTTAACTTGGTCTGGATTGCCGAGTTCTGAACAATAGCAGTTGCAAAAGTACGTCACGCCCCAGCTGCTGGCTCAATCGAGGCGGCGCAAAGCTGTGATGGATGCCTGGTGGACCAGGACACCAGAGCGAGCTCATCAGCGTGCCGAGGCTCAGATGCGAAGGTCCGGTGATCTTGACCAGAAAAAACGAACTGCCTCCTCTATGTTCAAGAGCCATTGAGGGCGGTTGCCTATTCGGTACTACCAGGGTCAACTACTTCAAGCGTAGTGAAAACAACCCAGAGAGGAATTTAACCAAGAACTAAATAGAACTAAGCAGTTCTCTCACACCGAGCTGCGTGAATTCTCAATAATAAATCTTGAGCATGCTGAAATAGAAAGAGAGGCTATATTCAGGTGCGCTTAGAACAGAAATTCATTATGCGTTCTTGGTTCGTTTACCTTTCGTGGTGCCCTTAAAGATGTGAATTATGACACTGATTCATTCATTTCCACCATCCTGACCTGAAATTCAGTTTCCCACTTGCAATCATAATTTAATTGCACTTAGGGGTTACTTTGAAAAATCTCAAAGTTTTGCGCGCATATTTTTTATGATCTTATTTACGTCATGTGAAGGTTGACGTTTTCGTTCATTTCATTGGTCTCACGTATCATGACCTCGCACAGAAGAAACGAAACACAATAAGATATCACTATGGGTTTCGATATAAATGCGCGGGTGGCGCTCTCTTCACTTTTATTGTTACTGTAAACTTAAAAAATTGCCATCTTGCGACCAAGAATTCAACCTACTGTGCATCATTCTATTTCTTAGAAGCCTTTACAAAGCGTGTATTTGCATACATAGAGATAGGATTACTCCAGCCATTTGAGACCTCATCGACGGCTCATCGCTCTCGTTCCAATAGAGAATTTTATCTTCAGAGCTCCGTGAGGAGCACTTGCAATATTTGAATGCATGGTAAGCAAATGGAGCGTTTTCAGCTCACCCTCGTCTCCCAATTGTGCTCTCAAACTCCTAAGGACGTCCGCATTTCTAAACTCCATTAGCCATTCCTGAGATCATTTCGAGTGGGACACAAGCGAATTTCGTTGAATATCTTTCGGCTCAGGAACGTCCCTGGAGTTTCAATTGACAGGGACGCACGAGTCTGTTTCACGCTCAGAGACGGAGTTCTGCACACAAACAGTTTCCTGGGACTCGTCCTCATGATTTCATTTGTCTACATCAGAAGTCGCTGACTTCTTAGTGGAAGAGTCGGAACTTCAATTTTTCACAACATGGTGCCGCTGAATTACGGAGCTCACATTTCGGATTATGTTCCCTAATTAAGAGGAGTGGTATCACGTTTTGTTATAGTACTCCTGCAACACTGTAAAATAATTTTATTAGAACTAGTCAATGTTTAAACAGCTATTAGATACAGAATACTTCTCTCACTAGCTGTGCAACAGATAATCGAAAGAACCTGTAGGGCCGCTAAAATATCGTGATTATTTTAGTATTAAATATTATTAAATTTAGTAATATTTTAGAGTAAATCTTTATACTTATTTCACGCTACTCGTGATTGTTTTTTTAAGTAAAATTTAATCATAGTCGTGACCTCAAATGGTAACTTTCGTTTATGGAAGAGCGTAGGCAACCACAAGTTCTAAAACTAAACGCCCGTCAGTCGGCACACAACCATTATCCAGTGAACAACAATTCTATTTGCGCTTTCAGTCTCTCTGACGGGTCTCGGTTTACGGATTTCACGTGCTCAATAATAAATCTGCAAGCTACGAAGTCGACTGTATCACTACCCGAGAAGAACCCCACCAAAACAACTACAGAAAAATACGTGTGACCCTAAAGACCAATAGTTTAAAGGCTCGAGTCTATTATATATGTAGATTAAAATACTGTATGAATATTCTGATGAGTGTTGTGTCATTTTTCCGTTTCTATTACAGTCGTTAAATATATTTTAATTTCAATCAGTATAGAATTTTTTTCTTTATCGATCAGCTCATTGTGGGGACTTGCAGCATCACAATCAGTTCGTAATATTCCTTATCATCTCCAAGTTGATAATGTTTGTCTTCGTTCGTTCATTTTGTGGAGCTGACATTTTCCAGTCTTTTTTCAATTTTTTATTGCTTCATTGGCAGCGTTAAGTGCTAAAATACGTCGTGTTGTAAGTTGCAGGCCTCATATTTATTTTACCCACTTTCTTGCATTTCACTCAAGAGCAAGATAAGAGAATAAAGAACCGTACCATGCACCTAATCTTTTGCATGAGTGAGTTTTGTTTTAACTTTATATTTTCATATCTCCGCAATGCCGCTGCTTTTTGCCGACTCCAGTAATCTGTGCCAACAGAGCCACCAATTATTTTCTGTGCTATCATGGCCACTTGAGTGAAATATCTGGCTCATTTCACTGTTTTGATCGCCCAAATTAATTCAGCAGAGATGGACTTCAGCATCGGTTGACTGAGATTGAATGCATTGAATGCGTGTAATTTGACCTGAAATTTTGTCCCAGCGGAAACAAAAATCAGTGAAAGAGGAATATAATACTGATCAACTTTAATAATGATTACAGTCTATTCAATACTCATAATACTGAATATAATGATAAAAGTAATTATAATGATAATAAAAATAGTAACGATAGAAATGCTAATAATAACAATCATAACAGTAGAAGTAATATTAAAATGATAAATTAATAATGACGATGTCCGATTTGTACCCGTACTGCTAAGGGTAAGAGTAAGGGCACGTTGGAGCAATTTTTTGTTTCGTATTCTTGGGTAGGTATTTACCCTCTTCCCTTGGAAATAACAAGAACGTAACTAGAATAGAAAGGGGCTATAGGAACGAACCTTCTGGCCCATTCTTGGGTCGGATAATCACTTCGATAATTATTCGGTTACCCAAGTCCCATGCCAAAATTCTAGCCGCGTCAACCATGGCGGTAGCGGGATTCGAACCCGGGTCTTACCGCAAGCAAGCGGATTCGCTCACCAGTCCACCAAGCTGGTGATAATAATAATCTTACACTCATGAAAAGAATTACATCCAAAAACTAAAACTGAACTATCCAGAGCTGCATCGCAAAGGAATGGAGCAGCTCTAAATACTGAAGGGTATTTTTCACATTTAACCTACATAAAAGAATCTCTTACAAACGCACCAATAATCATGTTCAAAAACAGAATCTCAACACAAGCCATAATAAAAAGGTTGTCAACTCTAATCAGTAATTACAGTATGTAACATGAACACTTTGACACCTCGCGTTGAGTTGTAAATAAAGGCGTTCTTTGGATTACTGTTCTATTTTATTCTACGTTTTTTGCCAACCGTGAGGCTTATCATTCAGCTGTCACCACTCTTTCTGATCACTTGTTCGATGTCGTAGTTACTAGAGAGTTACTAGCAACTGTTGCTAGTTACTTACTAGAAACAGCGCAGTTACTGTGATGTTACTAAGACATCTACCATGATAAATGGTGGTCCTAGTTTGCTAGAGTACCATGCTTATATGTTCAAGTGTTTTAATGCTACCATATTCTCAGTGGTTTTTGTAATATTTTACTCAGCGTCTTAGTTGAACGAAAATGTCATATATGGAAATATCCTAACACACAGATGAATTATTATTATTATTATTATTATATTCCTAGTTTAATCACCGCAGCCACAACAAAAGCGATCTCAGCAGTGATACACGGTATCAGGAGATAGTCGTTTACGTTTTTAGTTACGCGTACACACAGATGAAATCTCATGTGCATTTATTTCGAGATACATTATGTGTAAAACCTAAGGTTGCATTTTTCTTAGTTTTTCTATTTGTCTTTTTATAAGTTCTCTACGTTTATCAAAATGAAGTTTAAAGACCTTGTGTATTCAAATTTTTTGGTCGTGTAATATCCACAGCTTGAGTGTCCTAAACTTACTTTGCTTGACATTGTACATTTACACTGAAACTACTACTAATACTAATTTCTACTAATAAATATTTTATATCCTTTCCTGTATCACATGAAGCATTTATATTACTACATTTTTCTTGTTTAGTATTTCATTTTTATGGTGATGTATTACTTGCTTCAACATATATCTACGTTGTCCTCTCGTTTGTGGACTGGTCTTGCGAAATTGGCAACTTTGACAGATGCTGCTGATCTCGACCTCGACAAAAACTTGTCGCAACACTTGTTCTTCCTAACGCTAATTGCAAAGAATAATGTAAAAAGTCGGAAAAGTTCTATGAAGGTCAAGAATCATCACCAAAAAACATTGCCTCTTCGTTGCTCGAGATATCTTTAATATTTCCAGAGCCGAAGTTGACCACGTGAAATTCACAGCAGCCTGCCAGTGCCAGCAGCCTCGAAGAATCCTGACCTCTAGCATGAATGATTTAATGGCTCGGGAAAGAACTGCAGTAAGAATATACGAGTAGTGTGATTTTTTAGAATCCGTATGTAGCTGTTATAGTCAACTGTTGTTTTGGCATTCTAATTACGGTTGTACTATGATGTGATTAATTGACAAAGGGGAAACTTTTTGTGTGTGGCTATAGCCAAAGTAATTACCGGATGTAAGTTCGAATGGAATTACTCGACTTCAATATTTCTTGCTCATGTGTGTGTATTCGCTTGATCAAGTCATTTTCATTTCTAAGCTTGAATGAGTGTTTTATTTATTGTTATTGCTCTAAAAGAAAATATTTCATATCTTCGTGTGTTAGCCTATGTTCATGACAACGAAGTGTTCACTTTCATACGAAAAGTGTACTTGCGTTGACGGGAAACGTCGCTATTTGTTAAATAGTTTGGCATTTCCTATGCTTTATCTATCAATATTTTATTATGTTAAGTTAGGTTAGGGGACGAGCTCTTGCTTTCTGACATGTCACGTGGAACCCATTTTACGGTTTCGAGATCTTATCTTGCCTTTTCATGTCACGACAGGTTGTCATATGGTTCATATTAAACTCTTTGATTCGTTCCCTAGTTGTAATGTTTGGATTTTCTTCAACAACAGCTTCAAGTTCCTCAAAAAAAAATCCTTTGGGCTACCTTTTCTTATTTCGTCATAACAACTGAAGTCATTCTTTTAGAAACGGGAAAACAATCTGTTGCAAGTCCTTTCAATGCGTGTTTTTGGGTGACATTGCTGCTGAATTGGTTGTACTCCTCTTATGAAATTCTTACAGTAAAATACGTCTTATGTGCTCTTTAATTGAAGTGTACATTTGGGTCTATAACACTAATGGTAGAATAGTTTATCAACAAATTGGTCAGAATAGAGAAAGTTTAATAATAAGTGTAACAACAAACTATAACCATAGAAAACTTGGGTAAAACAACCGAATAATTATCGAAGTAATTATCCCACCCAAGAATGGGCCCGAAGGTTCGTTCCTATAGCCTCATTCTATTCTATTCTAAGTTAGATTCAACTAATTATGTCTCAAAGTCGTCATTTAAGAAAAGAACAGAGCATTTTTTACAACCTGAAATACTGTATACTTAACTCGTTTCCATTCAATGCTTGTCAATTAAATTCATTTGGAAAGATTGGTTTTGAATTTCTGTTACTACTGTTTCATTTCACCCCGCCCTCTTGATGCCTAAAATGTGGACTGGTTAGGGTACAGGTGAGCTACCTCGATAAACCACTAATACCCCACAATGTTCACTAAACTTTGTGGCAAAGAAAGTGGTCGAAGCTTAGGATATAGCGAGCTTCAATTGGGCCAAAGTTTTCGATAATGCATGCATTCATATTGAAACTGGCAAAGCATCTGTTTACGCTGTGCATAGGAAATGTACGTTGTTTTTACTTGCTCTTCACAAGCTTGTGTTAGTTGAATTATTATTACTTTCAAATTTTCACAATTTGAGGCAAAAAGGATTACAGAATTAAAGTTGTATGTACGCATTATAGAATAGAATATGGCAGTAAGAACGAGCCGTTTGGTCCAACCTTGGGTTGCTACCCAAGTCCCATGCTTTATAAAATAGAGACATCTATTACGCTCATGCACCTCAATTATGCCAAAAAAATTTAGTCACGTACATGCACTTTATTCACGCACAGACATTTCGGTCACGCACATGGACTGTAATCATCCACAGGTCTCAGGAGTTATGGCTCTATACTCTACACGAGTATAGAGCAGAGTACATAATTTTTCTTGAGTAGAATTCGGAACCAAACATAGTCTTCAAACTAAAGAAGGTCCTGCATGCTGTCATCAACGGTCAAATTGCACGAGGTTCCATCTGTTTATCATTTACATTTGCTGTTCTGCTTTTTCAGTTCAAGTTGCAGAGATCATTGTGGCAAACGAATATCATGTCTTCGTGTGTCTCCTCTCTAGCGAACCAACAAACTTTGTTGAGCGTGTTCAGTCGCATGATTGTACACATGTTTTTGTCTCGTGCGAGTTGCAGAGATCATTCATGATAATCATCAGATATGATCTCACGCAGTGCCACAGCACGCTCCCCAAGATAGCTCATAAACTCGCGTGCGTGTACCTTGCTGTCCTGTGCATTACCTCCAACGCTTGATAAAGCACAGTCACAGCTGCAATGCTACGGTTCTTAGTAACAAGTTTTTTAGGAAAATTTCAGTTTTGATGAGTTTCCTACTTAGTATCGTGTATTTTACGTTGAGACAAATGTTCTTGCTGCACGGTCAATTCACTCATAATTCTAAGATGACACGTTTTTGCAAAGATATTTTTGCTTTAGCGTTCTCAAGCGATAGAAATCATTTTGTCCACAACGATGTAGAAAACCCCTCACCTACAGTCTTAAGTCATATCTTCGCTTGTGTTTGAAAGTTTGCCTTTATGTTATGGACGAGAATTTTACGCATTTTTTTTATTTATACCTGTGTGACACACACGTGGAAGTTAATAGTTTTTTGATGGACACTTTGTGACAGAAGTGAAATGACATACCTCTCATAAGTTTATCTCTGCCTCGTCATGTTAGTTTACCAATTACATCTTAATTCAAACGGGATCACAATTCAAATTTTACACAACGTAGACTAAGTCAAATCAGAGCTTCATCAAATATTTATTTTGCTAGTCATATTCTTCATTAAATTCGGTCTCAATGCGGACATTTTCATCGCGTGCTACCATGTCTTCGTCGCATACCATCCGTTAAACGTCGTCTGTAACTCGGCTCCACTCTCGATTATTTCTGCAACGAAACTACCTCAGCCCTGCAACTTACTTGTCGGTGACTTTCACTTCTCTTGTTTTTTCACACCTCCTCCCTCACTCTCAACTTGTACAATTATTAGGAATTTGTTCTTTTGCTCTTCTCGAGCACCAAGTTTCTTCATTGTACAAACCCACAGAAATAATCACATTTCTCTGCCATTGCTTCTTTGGCGTCAACGTTACATTTTGCTCTCTAATACAACTTCAGGGCTCACTCACTTCATCTGTAACCTTGCGCTCATCTACTGAATATCAGCTCTTGTGTGTTATGCTATCGATTTAATCAACTACGTCATCGAAAGACGCCGAGCTATACAACTAAAAATGTTTTTCACAATTTATGAACAATATGGATATCAATTTGTTTTGAAACTACAATTTGATATTTTTTATTATAGGGGTCTTCTCTAAACTAAAGTAATTTGTATTTTACTCGTTGATGCTCTTGAAAATTATATGTGCAGTAGAAAATGTTTGCATATGTTTGAGAGAACGAATGTCGAATAAAGCTCGCGCGTTTTCGTTCTCCGATAATTCTCGGGACTGAAGAATTAGTTAGTACCTTATACATCTTTCCCAGTTAGAATTACGAAAATATGCAAGTGGAACAAAGTCAGCTAATCTTTATACATTGCAATTCCATTGATAAACGTAAGTGCAAATTTTTAATTGAGCGGTGTAATTGTCATAATATGTAGGTGACGCGTTTCTGAGATATAAATTTTTCTAGTGTTCGTTCAAATTCTTGCAAATTTAGGCCTAAGTGGGCATTTTATTGTCTTGAGCTGCCATGGTGCTGGGGTGCTTCTTGGCGATAGCTGCTCACGGCTCATAATGATGCTGTTTGCCAGGCTGAGGTATGGTGTCGCCAAGTGTCCGGCTGGCAGTGCGAGTATATCGCTGCTGTGTGGGGACGCCTGTGCAGTGGCCGGCAGGCACAGGTTTGACAGCAGGTCTACCACCGTCAGGGTCTGTTCACAGCTGCTCTCTTCACGTTTGGCGAACGACAATCTGACATCTGCAGTGTAACTGTATGAGAAGACTCTGATTTTCCATCCACAATTTTATTTAACTAAATTGGAATGCATTTTAAGAAATGACATTTCTTATTATACTTACTAACAATTTAAGAAAGGACATTTCTTATTATACTTACTAACAACAAAAACAGGCATGCAGTCACACAAGATAAGGAGTCAGGGTTTTCATATTCTCACTCATTCCCTTAACCTGAATATTTCCTACGCATGGCTCTGTACAATGTAATAATTAAGGGAAAACTTTGGGTTTCTTCCACACTTGCTTCTTTTTAAATAGTACATTGTTCTAAAATTTCTACTTATAGTTAGCTTGGTTGCCTTCGCTTAAGAACTACAGGGTGCCGCTCAAAAAATTGTAAATATGGTACAGTTTATTTAATCGTTGAAAACGGAATGTCGTCATTATTAACAGGCGACATCGGTAAATATTTTTAGATATCGAACTCAAGAGCTCCGATCAAATTTCTCGGTATTTTTTCAGTAAAGTTGGAGGTTCTTTTTTGATGAGAACAATAACCTCACATTAAAATTTTATGACTGGTGCATCTTGGGATTAAAGGAAAAAGAATTAGGAAATTTTTACTTGAGTTAATTTTTATAATGGAATTATAGAGTAAACCACAACAAATTATAAAGTAACCCACAATGCGTGGTAAAATACGTGCTTAATATACATAGTGGAAATGTCAAAGTTTCCTTTTTTCTGATATCATTCCCTACAAACTTCAGTATAGTTCAAAGGCCTATGAGCCTTTTCCCTATAAACTTTATTCTATTGATACATTTTAGTTTGCGATGGAACTATGTACGAGTGACATCGTTTGGACTAACTCGCAAAAACGCTAGAAACGAGTTTTCTTTCTAAAAAAACCCACCAGTGTTGTTAGATGAGCTAGAAATATAAGACAGATTATCAGCTCTTCTGATAATCTAAATCTCTTAGTAAAAAATAAATATCCATGCTTCACTTTAATATATGGTTGGTATGCCAAAATGCTTCGGATAAATTTATTATGCACATGTTGTGTAGCTAACATTAACGTAAATTCCGAGTGTGGATTTTATTATTAAAGCGAAGTTTTCTCTCGTGAACTACAGACACTTCGTTTATAAGAAATGGAATGAGTTCCAATTCGCAATATTTTTATGCGCCTCTCTATCGAAGTATTCGAGTGGACGTTGAATGTAAAATTCTGTTGCTTTTTTATTGTTAAGGCTACCGTACTATAAATATGATCGAAGACCACAATGATTCATAGTATCATTTGTCCCGTTTGAGGTGCGACAAGTAATTCTTAACCATGCTATAATTACTGAGGCTAGAAAGAGTTATTGATTTAGGTTCGGAATCGACGTTCTCCTACAACGTACGTAGTGACAACGTCTTTTCTTGCAACTGAGTCATCCCAATCGACTACTTGCCACATAAACAGTTGTTTTTGAGTTGAATTCGTTCAGAAATATTTTGATCAGCATCGTTTGAAAAAGTTGGTGTCTAACTGCGGTTTGATTCACTACAGTCTGGTGATGATTCTGGTCATTCGCAAAAATTGCTGCGTTATTTACGGTCTTTTCAATAAGGGAGGTGTTTCTGCAGACCAGGGGATCGCGCAAGCCAGACCTTGCGTTGCTTGACCTTTGTGTGAATGCGTCTAAAAATACGCAGTCTACTCAGGTCACGGGACCATAAGGGTAGTCATTACGAGGCTCGTCAAATGTGATTATGAATATGCTACTAGATGTTACGTGCATTTTGGCTTAGGTAAGGTTTGGCAGCTTGATGTTATGCAACGACGGGCTTTCTAAGACACATATTGACTAGTCTGTAAAACGAATTTATTAATTTTTTGTTTGAGGAAAATAAATGAATAATTGTTTATCATTGAATCAGACGTATTCTGTTTGTTGGAAATATAGTTGAGGTTTTTGAATCATTCTGAGTCATTGATCCTCGAGCTATTTAATTCTAATAAAATAATACATAGGTCTGCCACTTTTTATTTCTTAAAACAACATCTGTGCTCTTTCTTGTTCTCTTCTGGTAAATGATTTATTGTTTTACTAAATAATGTGAGACAACTGCCATGTTATACAATGGAATTTTTTACTGAAAATGTGTTTTCTACTCAACAAAAACAAACTATTACATTTCAAGTTTCCACTTAATGTTAGGAGAACCAAAAATGCCTAGACTCCAATACTGTATGTTTAGAATTAAGTTACTACGATTTGATCTTCAAAACTAATATTGGATAGAAAACATCTGCCCAGTTATTTAGGGAATAATACCTTTTACCAAAGACAACCGGCAATGGCATGATTTTCAACAGATGGCATTTTAAAGATTAAGTCGATTTAATGACTTAAACTATAGTAACTAGGCACCATGGTACCATAGTATTGACATTATGTATCGGTAGTGGTCCAGAAATGATAAGATTAGCTATATTTTATCAACAAGATGAAACAAATTTCTAGTTACAGACGGTGGATTTTAATATCCAACGGTGGAAATGGAAGTCATTCGGGCAAAGAAACCAAAAGAGTGAATTTAATTTCATTTCTGCTTCTACTGCTACTAATCTAAAGCGACTCGGGATAGGGTGTTGTGATTTCTACGCTTTTGCTTCAGTGAACTGTCCTAGTCAAATACACAGCTGTATCTACCAAAATGCAGCCGAAAATTAATACACAGAGTAAAGATTTCAAAGAAAATTACGAGGATATTTAATTTTTACACTTACTCATCGAAATTGTTCACTTCTGATAGTCCATACTTGACTCTGCGTTGTGTTCACTGCATGAAACATCATGGCCATGCCTGCAAGGTTTCTTAAGATCTTGAAGTACAGTAGCTGTGGTAACGCAGTTTATGCATTTTTTTCACATTTTAATCTTTTTTCTTCCACTGACGACTCGATTTCCAGGTTGAGAAAAAAGTCGCTCAGATCAAAATATGGATGTCATACATGTGGAATTTTGTGCTCATCCGTCAGTTAGAAATCGGTGAGAAAATGTGTTGTATTAAACTTTAAAGCAAACTTGGATGGGTTTTATGCCTGAATAGTCTACAAGAATTGACTGAACTGATGCAACGATTCTTAAAACTTATCTGAAATACACAACGATTATTATGTACAGCTGTACCCTTATTCTCAATTGTTTCTACTTCCCAGTTTTTAGGATTTCTAGAACTTTCATCGATTCAAAACTCTTATGATCGTCTCTAAGACGATAATAGTATTCTAAATTCATATTTCATTTATGCAGACACACCTGTGAACTTCTGTAGTTTCTAGTTTATATCCATCCACGTTTTAAGACCTTGGCTAATTCATTTTTAACAAGCCTCTGGTGTTTCTTTCATGACAGATACGATGGCAAGATTAGACACAGTCACGTTAAACATTACACTTTAGTACACAGACAAGCCCAGCTATCTGGAAAGTAGATAATTGTGTCACATATGTAATAGAGTCGACCGTGAAACTCTGACAGCAGCTCAAGTTAACTGTTTCAAGTAATTCACGCCAATCTGAGAACTATTAATCACGCGTAACGTGCGTGATAACAACAGGTATGTACCTGTGAGGCTTTAGGAATTGTGAGGCGCTGGTCACGTGTGTTGTCGTTAAGGTCCGTCGTCACGCATTGCCAGGTCTGATGCTGAACTTCCACTAGATTTATTGGCTTATTTTAACAAACTCCCCGGTGTTTATGAATGATAAATGAATTTTTGGATTATTCATAATTTGCCATTATTTAATATAATTTATTATTCGACACATTTGTCATTGCGTATAGTCTTACTTTTAATTTTTATTTTTACTTGGGTGATTGATACTTTAACGAAGAAGCTAAGAAAAGATGATTTATTTTCAGTTCATTTTTTTAACTTGCGATTTCAAAACATTATTAATAGAATGCTATGAATTTTTTTACGAATTTTGAAGATCAGCTGGAAAATAAGTTCTCATAAGCTCATGGCAATTTAATAAAAGCATTTGGGAAAATTTGAGAAACAGAGCAAAATTAGACAAAATACAGTATGATACTCATCCAGGTAAATTTGGAACTATTTCTGGCGCCAAATGGTTCATAAATTGATAATTAATTTGTTACCCAACACCAGTAACAAAATCACTCACTATATTAATTCATCTACATTTTAAGATGCGCAGTAATGAAGACACTATCTCAGCTCCGTTTGTGCTCTCAGAATCCAGTTCAAAACAAAATGTTTTAGTATAATCAGGAAGATTAGCGCCTCTTCCATCTGGTGTAGATTGCTAACCACGCGAGACATAACCAGCGGAGCTTCTCTTTGATGCGCGATGAATAGAAGCTCAACGGCAGCCAACGCTCAGATCCTTCTTGTTGCAGCAGCTACTAATAGTTCCCCTGTGAGACTGTGGCACTCATACTTCTGTTTATGTAGTCCAATTTCACACAACACCGCGAGATCATTTACCTCATTGAATGATTTGTATGAGAGGCGTATGGCTTTATGAACTCTCGCAAATGCGACTAAAGTAAAATTCAGTGAAATAGTAGTAAAGCTCCATTTTGAACTTTGTAAACAACATTAAATCATAAACACTCTTACGACAATATTGTTACATGTTAGTATCCTTTTACACAAGACCATGGATGTCAAGCATCCATCAGACGAGACCGCTCTTTCCTACGGGGTGAACTCTTAGACTGAGTGCGCACTTGTGCACAGTCCAGCGGTAATTTGGGACCGTGTAGTAGAAGTGCGTCGGTCACTTCTCATGTATGCAATTGCGAGGAGGATAAATCATTAATTAACATGCCCTTGACCAAAGATTAAGGACCGATTAAACAACGCTGCTTTCTAATTATCAATGAAGGTACCCTTAGAATAGTGTTTTATTTTCAGTGTAAAAACGAAAATGACAGCTTAATTTGATGGATTTAAAGCTTCAACTTTGAGAATATACGCGTTAAATGAATGTTGCGTTCAGAATTACAAAACGACAATATTTTCCCGCCAATTATTGTTGCTAGCAATATGCTAAAAGATACTACCCGCTCAAAATAGCAGTAACAATATAATTTAGAAATGCTTTGAAGATACAGCTAGTACCCTCTAAACAGCAACAGTTCTCTGAGAAGACCAGAGACACAAGGTACGTAGGGATTCTAGATACGCTTCGCTTACACCGGCAACTCTCCCAATTATGGTTGTAAGGTAGAAAATAGGATGTAGAGGTATTTTATGCAGCTGCAGGATGGAATATACAAGGCAGGATCCAAATTTATGTAAGCACATACGATCCAATGCATGTGGTAGAGTGGGCTGCTTTAATTGTGGATGGATGAAAATAATTACACAGGTCTGAAAATAGTGGATCTATAATTTATTATAATAATTTACTCATACATTTTTACTCATTTATTTATTGGGGCCTATTGGGGGTCACAACTGTCGAGGCCTAAGAATATAAAATATCTATTCTACAAAGAATTTGTCTAAGATCAAAATTCCTTTCACCCAATTTAAACTCTATTCAAATTTGGAAAGCAATATGTTTTCGACCACTGTCTTCTAAATGAATTTACTTTCTTCAAAGTTTAATACTTCGTCTTGCGAAGAATAAGCGAGCCATCATTTACCGATCGTTTTCTAAATAAAGCGAAGCCGCATAACCTAAACCTCATTTTTTATTCAACATACATTATACGTACATTGTAGAGATTACTTGAAATCCATAAAAGCACAGGATTTTACCTTTGGAATGTTTTACTTTGCAAAAATGCAAAATGATAAAATTTCAAAGATGTAGTCGTGTGTCAAAGCAGATAAGATAACTGTACTGAGAGGTCGAATAATTTTTAGCAAATTTCTGTGGGCAACAAATTGAAGGTTCAAGGCACGAGTGTCGTAAATTTTTAATTCAAAATGCCTTGAGCAGCTTGATTACATCCGGCCTCCTATCTCTCTACATCGGTATTTAATCTCAGCGCCAAAGATTCATTAAAGCGTAAATATTTCGTGGTTTAATGACATTGTAGTGTTTCCCTTGGAAACATTGATAGCGACATTTGACTCATGAATGCCTAGGTATTAAGTAACTATGTGAGAACCAGCTTTTACTTGTGACTCTCGACATGTGTTTATGGGATTCGTGCCATTAAAGTATTCACGATTAATTATTAGAAACGTTTTACACCGAGACTTACAAAGAAATATATCTGGAAATTTGACTGTCATCAACAATATTGACCTACCACAGTCACAATAGCTAACATTTTAACGACCGTCGACGATTGTGAAATAGCTCTTATCGCATAGATTACACTAAAAATGAGATGCTGTTCGATGTTGTAATTCAGGTGTTATTTACTAAAAGTTTCGTAGATTCGGGGAACGATCTTCTTTATACGGTTTATAACTCGAAACGTTAAATGCTTGAGGGTTAGATGAAATTGGTATATTTTTTACTGTATATTTTTATAAGCTAACACGATCTCTCACTTCTCTGGTTAATGAGTATTTCCTTCACACCACTAGGACCTATGTATTAGAGTAGTTGATTTGCTCCGTTTTTATAACGCAGTAGGTCTACTGCTTCGTCAAATGACTTAAATCTTACAGAGTGCGAATTACGCTTTAGCTGCTCTCACAAGTAATGCATATAATAGTTAAAAGAGAATCTCCTAGTATTTTGATGTGTACTGTACGCTTCACTTGTAAACATAGAACCGTGTCTCGAGAACGCAATTTCTGAGCAGTTGCTCATGAACGTATCCTGTTGTGAATGACCTTCACCAACTGACCCATCATCATCCAATTGCGTGGTTTGTCATCGCATGGCACAATTTAAATTGTTACTTCAAAACTCGAAGAATGCACAGACAAGCTGAAATTTATTACGATACTTTACACACAGGTAATTTAGAAGGAATTAAGCACGTTCTAAAATAACTTATTTGTTTAGGATTGAATGAACTGTGATAAAAATTACGAAACCAAATTACAATAAACTAATGTTTTTATGAAATGATATTTTTTGTCTGAGCGGCAATAAGAAGGTTCGAGAGTTGTGGACACTCGGCAGCTTTACTGCCTTGCATTCTTTTTTTTTATGGGTTGCCGGATACACAAGGATGTAAGCTTATCGCTCTACATCGATCGTGATTCTAAATTTCGAAAACGAAAAACGTGCAGTTTTTTCCTTGTTTGTAAGCTTCTTTGTTTTAAGAACCCATCGCCCAAGCTACATAAAAGAAAAAAGGAAGTGTAGAATATACCAAAAGATGTATATGTAATATGATAGATTACATTGAACTGTAAAAAAATAATGAAGAACTGATAATATATATATATATATATATATATATATATATATATATATATATATATATATAACAGATAGAATTTTAAAGAACATCAAATCAGGCAAACTCATGAGTAATGAGTCGAACTAGAGTAAATGATACCATGAACTCCCTCTGCACTGCAACTAAAGATCCGTTATGCATGAAATGACTTTCTACTATTCTTGCTCTCTGTTCCTCGTCGTATTTCGTCATTTTGGTTTACTTGATAATAGTACAGTTTTTAAGAGCACAAAATTACTTTACTTTTAGTATCCACAGTTTCTCAAAAATATGTATAGTTATATTATGCAGAACTATTGCGAGACTTTACAACACTTTACTCAAGAATTTTAAGAAATGTTACCTTCGACAAACCCATAGTTCTTAGAAAGAAGAATTGTTCAAAAATTATACATATACTGTACATAGGGGATCTCAAAAATACACGAGCGCACGAACGAAATAATATCTCAAATGTACTCGTAATTATTAGGGAAAGTTTGTGTGGCGTTGACGCTCGTCTTCTGTACAGACAATTTCCAATCAAGTGTGACACATGACACGCAACATAGAACGCACATCCTTCCTCATCATAACATAATTGACTACATCTTGCTAATTTAGAAGCTGATTTCCTCTGCGGAAATGACATTAATTTGTCTTCTGTGCGGAATTACGGAGTTAGATTTACAGGGTGCACTCGCCGGTTTCATGTTAAGGAACAACACACCTTATAGCTGTTTGTGAAACTAGTACATACCGTCGATGCGGAATGTTTGATGTCTGAAGTTAGATGTAGTAAATCTAATCATTGTCTTCAACATCCAGCGTAACTCTAAAAAGTTTTTTTCCAAAGCCATGATTCAAGGAATAATTGTGTTTCATTCAATGAAAATTTTGTTCGAAAAGAAAATCTGCGTGTTCATACAAAAATTTCAATTTCAAATGTTGCCTAAGGAGCCATCATAAACAAAGCGAAAGCCAATTGGAATACGTACAATAACTGCACTATGAGTCGTGTAATTATTGCGTTTCCTGAATCTGTACATATATTATTGTGTACCACGAGTCAAGTGATTAGTGTATACATGTAGTACGAGTTATACAGTGCCTATAAATGTCATGTAATTATTGTTTACTGCGAGTCACGAACTAACTATTCATTGCGAGTCATGCCATCATTATGTACCACGAATGATATAATAATTGTGTGTGCGAGATGCATAATTATTGCCTCCTGTGGGTGATTTAATTAATGTAGATGACAAGTCATAAGTATGGTGTACCACGAGTCATTTAATTCTTGTGTAACATTAGCCCGGCAATTATTGCACAAAAATGTATGACAGCAAGTGTGATTGTTAGCCTTAGTCTTTCCATATTACCTTTGCGTAATTGAGGTGCATGTGTGTCATTGAGGTGCTCGTGCGCGGCTGATGACATAGAATTTAGGTTGCAGCTCATAAATGAACCACTCGTTCCGTTTCTGTTACCGTATTCTATTCTAATAGAGCGCTTAAGTGACAATTTCAGTCGGACTCTGAAATTTCAGCACTGTGTTGACACGAGAAGTTGCGCTGCCTACCGAACATCCACCAAATCTGGCGAAGCATCTATAAAGGCCTTAATGTCAATTTTATAGCTTAAAATAGAAGAGGGAGCAGGAGTACAGCAGGTAGTCGGTGCCAACCTGGTGTCCATACAAGTTCGAACTCTACGCCAACAAACGAAGAATGGCATAGCAAACTGGCTGCCGCGAATGTTTGTGGTAAGAAATGTGCGCGGCACACGATTGTCTAATGGTTTTCAAAGCTCTTTTTGACGCTTAGCGTCGAGTTACTAATGTTGTACTGTGTTGAGTCATATATCTATAGTGTACCAAGAATAATATCGTTATTGTGTACCACGAGTCCTGTAGATATTGTGACTCACACGTGTGTTTATATGTACGAGTCATGTACTCGTAATTATTGTGTTAATTACCATTGTGTGCACAGTTTATTATTTATTTTGTTGTGTCAAACCACTAACCAACTATGAAAATTTTTCCCACGTGAAAAAATGTATTTGTTAATTACTTGATCTCGAAAGAATCGAAAATGTCATTGAAGACTGAGTTAGCTTTCGGCTCCCAGCTAAAACTCGACGTCTGAAGATACTGTTTGGACAGTGATGAGTAAAAGTTAATTTTAATGAATACTGTTCAAATTTGAAGTCTTGAGATTATGTTCGTACAAGTGATTATAAACCGTACTGAATAATAAACCTCCGTACGTGTTTGATGTCGTTCTATTGGAACAGCCCTAAACTCATGGATAAAATGTTAGTCACTAGTGTAAGTCATTCATGGATTATCAGCTCGTGGAATGATATATAGGAATATCTAGTTTTGATGTAGCTTTAATTAATGGAAGTTATTTGACGATTAAAAATATATGGATGATGTTCATGTATTTACTGAAAAAGAGGATCTTCATCAATGTAGTGTACCAAGGAAAATGATCTTCAAAATTGAAAACGATGAAAGTACCGAGTTCGAAGAATATTTGAGGACACAATAAGTAATTAATTTCAGCAATTGAAATTTATGATTAAGGACATTTTAATGAAATTGGTAGCGTAAAGTCACATGTTTGTTTATTTTATGACTCCACCACCTGCCTCAATAACTGCCTCAAAGCAAGATCGTAAATGCTTTGTCTTTAGGTCGTTACCTCAAAAAATGAGTCTTTATTGAAGTTATCTTAAAAATTGGATACCGATTAATTTTTCTTTCAACAGCGTTCTGTGAGTCGTATTTCAGTAAATTTAAACTATTAGTTTGGTGTTCACATGTTTAGTGTCTAGAATACCTAAAAGCTTATAATATTTAATTTTCCAGGATCGTTGTTTATTATATTTTAAATTTGTTGAAAGTATTAGGTTGTTACAAAAATAATGGCCGCTCGAAGGTCTGGGGTTTGAAAAGTAATTTTAACACAACTTTTTTAGTTTATTTTCGATGAACCTTGGCATGCATAACAATTAATGTGTGCTCATTAATATTTTGTAACTTCTTTTCAGACAGAACATAATT
>VCRD01000049.1:451264-505703 GCA_006783055.1 Trinorchestia longiramus
ACCTGTTGCAAGAATGACCGTTCAGAAACTCACAGAACTGGGATACGAGACTTTACCACATCCTCCATTTTCTCCAGATCTTTCACCTACTGATTATCATTTATTCAAGCACTTAAGCACATTTTTGGATGGTAAAACTTTTAGGTCTAAACAAGAGGTGGAAACAACTTCTATGGATTTTGTTGTATCACAGCCATTAACTTTTTATCAACAAGGGATAAATAATCTCATAGTCCGATGGCAGAGATGCATAGCTGCTCAGGGTTCATATTTTGACTAAGTTTAACATCTCTATTGTTCATTTACCAAGGATTAAATGCATGCTTCTGAAATCGGCCATTATTTTTGTAACAACCTAATATTACGAGGATCTCACATGGTCTGAACGTCTGCAATGCCTTTTCCTTTTTAATACACTTGAAACATTGTTACTAGTCCTTTTAATCCACACTCAAACTTTGTGTACGAAGGATATTGGAGAATTTAGAAGCTAAGTAATTCCTAAGTCATTTTCTGCACCGATAACTACGGTAATTGCGTATTTTTTTATTGATTTTTTCATTCTTATCTAGCATCGGTGTCTGCGACAAATACGAACGTATTAATTGGATAGAAGATAGTTATGTAAAATATTATGTCTTCAAATACCGCTCACATCTTGTATGTTACAAAACAGCGTAAATAAGATTAATTCTTTTCAGACATCGAGCATATTTAAATTTTTGAATAACAGAAAAACTTCAAGGCTTTGTATTCTCCCCACACCGCACCTGCGATTCGTACGATGCCAGTGTTGGATGTTGGTAGTCGTGGATATAAAAAATAAGACTCACAAACGAGCGCGTTTGAAAGCTCCTGAAATAATGTCTTTTTTTGATAAAATTGTGTGACACAACGTAAACGTTTAGTGCTCCTTGCTATTTGATTACGTCTTTGATTGGGTTGAACACCTTTCAAAATAAATCAAAAGTTCAAATGTGGTTATCCGATTTACTTGATAATGGACAAATTTTATCAAGTTTTAATTTGTCCAGAGAAAACGTTAGGCTAAAATGTGCTGTATTGATCTAACAAGGGGAGGAAACGTGTCAAAATATACTATTTCTTTATGCAGTTGATGAAATAAATAAAACTAGGTTTACCTATTTCTGGCCATAAACCCAGTGTTCCTCCATTTGTGTTGCGAAATTGACTTATTATAAATAAACATTAATTCAAGATTATTTGCTTGAAATGAAAACGTAAGTTCTGCTACACATAAATACGAGTATATACATACAATACATTTATGCCTCTATATATTAATACATTTATATATTTATTTATGCTGACAATTCAATTCGTGTTCTTGCACGTTATTTCCAGAATTAACTAAAACAATATTTTGGTTTTAATTTTTAATTACGGTAATTAGATGCTTCAACAACATATACGAACCAAACCTCCCTTATCTAACGCTTGCATGCATTATTTTCCTGTGCATAAAATTGTACGAAAAATTCGTTTTCCAAATCGGTTTGAGCTCGATCCATTTTTATTTTTATTTTTGCTTCTAAGTTTACACTTTTCAATTGTTTAACACATTGACCGCAACTCCCAAATTAGTTTGTATGTATAACAAAGGTCCCGTGTACCATATATGGCGCACGATACGGTTAAAGTGTTAAATCTCAGTTTTTTGCACTTTGTGTGCTATCATCAAAGAGATCTCATGTTCATTAGCAGAATTAAATGAACTAGTTTATTGATTTATATTTTTCTGGCCTTTCGTACCGAAATTTTTTCAATATTCTGCATAGCAACCAGCAGTGTCCTTTATTTGACGATCCTTGATTAGGTCTACGCAGACTTGCCTTCTCAGCACCCGTACTTTGCGTGATTTGGGTTGGAGAATGACGACAATGAGTCAAATTCACCTTTGTTTGAGAACTGAATTTGAAGAAATTCTAGTCCTATATTATTGTGCATGATCCATGTGAATCAAGCGTACTAAATTTACTTTGAAAAAATGAATGTACAACATTATATTTAATTATTTGTTGTTATCAGGGGTCAGTTTACTGGCCGCTAAACTGAAACCCAAATCGAGCAAACAATATATAACTTTTACCATCGAATTTGATTAATGAATTTGGTGGTTAATATTCTAAGTTGTCTAGTAATATTAAGTAAAGTCATTTGTTTTGAAACACCAAATATAATACTGGAAAAAACGATGTACCAATTTTGTGTAAAATGCACAGGACAGCCAGTGTGCCGTATCTTCATTTTAGATCCTTTGAAGCGAAGCTGTCTCTTGATTAGGTGCTCTCGTAAAGAAACTCGAGCTGAGACCGCGGCTTCCACTTACATTCTTTCTTTCTCAATTCAGTGACCTTTGATTTTGTTGAGGAATAAACTTGATTTTCACAAGCAATTTAAAGAAATCTTTAAGAGTTACCTTCTAATGAACTGATTTCAGTCTGAGTTTGATTTAGTATTGTACACTCATGCTTATTTTTTTCAGGAAAAAACACTCATGGGAGTTTAAAATTGACTCATACCCAAGACATCTGGAATATTACAAACGATTAAAGTGGGTGCAAAATATTTTATCAATACAGGACTGACTACATCCTTCATGTATGAAAATTACACTATTTCGCTAAACTACGTTCGTGTACTGATCTTGAGCACAACCAGAGTATACTTAAAGATTGCGCTTTCTTTCAAAGAAAGGCTTAGATTCTTAATGCCTCATCCTTCCGGACGCTCTCACATCAAAGTCCAACAGTCGTAAAATTTCTCCGCTGCATTTCCACCGCCTGATTTCCAATTCCTTCAGAGGAAATAACGTCCATTTGGTGGGAAGGAGTACGGTGGCCTGGCATATTATGTTTTTCATTTCTTTGTCGTGGTTGGTGCAATTTGCTCGGGCACAAACTTTTTTCCGTCTAAAGGGCTAGCTTGAGTTTAAGTGGCCAAAATATTTTTTGAATCTCTCTCTTTTCTTTATTGTTTTCAATTTTCATGTGACGCTTCGAATGACAGGTAACGGTTTGCTATAGAAAAAAACATGCATTCTTTCAACACTGTTGACAGTTGTAAAGTGTGCTTGCCTAAAGTAGCCCTGTCAGCGTCAGACAGTCAGAACCTCAAATAAAAGGCGTAACAGGTCGAAATAGTGTGACAGTTAAACCAAGTAAGTTTTGCATGTATATCCGTGAGAGCTGTGTTATGTATACTTTAAGTCAGGTTCAGGTTATGTCAATTTCGATCTTGATGAACTCATTGTAAAATTGAACTGACTAACAATTTATATCTTTAATATAACTCATATTTTTTGAAAGGTCATCCAAATCAAATTGTCTAGAATATTATTGCTTCGAAGCCACGACTCTTGTGCGTTGCGTAAATAAATTAATTATTTAGTAATGAAGGTAGAAACCGTCTAATATATTGAACTAATATATGAAATACTATACACATTTCAAGTATGTTCTCGTACATCTTCTATGAACTTTGAACATAATACTAAGCCTCATGAAAGCTTGCGTTTTCGCTCCTACATGAGTTAGTTCGTAAGATAGTTTGTTTACTGTCAGAAGTGGTCATTACCGGTGACAGTGATTGTTGGGTAATTTTCTTTTCAGACTTCAGTGATGGTGTGTCTTCCTTGGACAAATAATACTTCGTATATACTGCATTGCTTGTTCTTCAAAGTGCATCAGCCAATATTGTGAGTAATATGTGCAACCGCAATTCCCTTAAAGTGGCGTACTGGTACCTTAGAGGTAATCTACTTTGCATATTTTCTTCGTATGAGTATAATTTATGTATTAATTTGCTGGAACTCATTCTGCTGTATCTATGCCCTTTGATGGTTCAACACAAATCAGATGTTGGACGATGTCACAGAAACATGAACGCAATGACAAGCAAAGTCTTAAATGCTGTACTATTTGTTATTTTCAGTGTTATGAAATGGTATGAATTATTTCTATCGGCACCTAATTACTGGTCTGAGTGCTGGATTTAGTGACGATATTCTTGAATATAACTTATGTTCACATTTTTTGAGGCTGCATCTATCTTTGCTGACATTGGTTTGTTCACAGAGTGTGGAGCTTTTAGTTTCTTCAAAGAAAGCTGTTCTTCATAATCGGCTTTTATGCCTACACTCCACGAAAATAATGTTAGCGATCTCATTTATAGCCTTTGACATTTGAAAGAATGTCTATATTTTACCTGCTGCATTTGTAAAAAGATGTAGCTGAGAGACACGATTATTTATTTGAAATAAATCATAATATTTTGATCGAAAAAGTGCACAAGTAGTTTCAGAAACGTCGTTTAATGAATGCATTTCACTTTCTAAATCCTCAATAATGCCGTATTCAAGTAATCTTTCCAGCTCATTTTTAATGTTTTCCCTAAAGTTTGGAGTGTTGATTATGCAACCTCTTATTACAAAACTATGAAAATGATCTTAAACAAAAAGCCTAAATTACTAGTTCGTTTAGAGCTCTGGATGACATACATAAATTTCCAAGAAAACGTTCAATCTTATAAAATTACTCTAGAAAAAAAGGAATATGAATTGAAAATGACGACGTTTTTACTAAACCGTCTGTTGCATAATAATGGAATGACTCAAAAACTAATTCTTGGACTTCTGCAATCATGCAAGCGCTGAAAAAAGAATACAACAGTTAGTTTTGCGTGTAAGTAAGCGTTTGTTTTAGCGTCAAGAAACTTCTTCCTTAAAACGGCACACTATCTTTTAAGAGATGATTTTAGAACACTGAGCGCACATGATATACTAGGGCTTTTTTCACAGAAATACAGCCCGAGTGCCTGAGGTACTGGCCATTGAACAAGGCCGCTACGATCGGTGTTTCCAATATATGTATGGGAGTTACGAAGTGCAAACCGTTTTCTGCAAGCGGAAGAATATAATGCTGTTGAAATCCATCGCAGAATAGGCAAAGCGTAGGGTTACAACTTTATGAGTGAGGATAGTGCACGGGAATGGTGTAGAAAATTCAAAGAAGGGCAAACCGACATTCATGAAGAAGGTGGACAAGCACGCAAGTGGTGGTGGACGCGCGTAAATCTTTCACCGAATTGACACTATTAAAAAACTGCGTGCGTTTGATGGAAACAATGTGGAATACATTTTTTCTCTAAGTACATAATCCTGGCAGTTAAATTTTAAACTTCTTATAGTACCCATAGTCAAGTCAATGCATGGTTCACGATCGCTGTAGCATCTACAAATTCATGTCAGCTGAGTCGTTGAGTGAACTGCATCACACCGCTGTCTACACACCTACGTAATTCTGCTGACACTAACGCTCTCGATTGATGTCAAACCTGTATTTCTGCTACTGGAAATTGTTGTTAACTTATTTTTTGAACCAAAAATACATCATTCGCGCTCAGTTTGACTATAAACAGTGTCTTTAAATATGTAATTTATTTAACGCTGTTTGAATTATTAGCCAAATTCCCAATTTATTTCAATCTAATTCCATGCTTAAGATTGTCTTATTTCATACTTACAATTTTAATATCTTAGAGAATGGAAATTATTTGAGTTCATTGACTTCTCTAATTAAGGAAACACTAGTGTAATACATTTTTGCATCAAGCTCCAAGACGTGAATTTTTTTAGCGCACAGACAAATAACTTGTCAGAGTTTCACTCTACAAGGTTAACTATTTTCGGATGAGTTTTATGTGATCTCTTCCATTAATTTGACAACTCTCTTCGTTTCGTGCATCAACTTGCAACACTTTTGTATCTTCGTTGTCGCAACTCTGCTCTAATAATAAGATAAATTTTTTTACTATTGCAAGAAACTCAAGGTGATGGGAGTTGGTTTAATTTTGCTGCAGTTGTCACGCATGCAATTTATCGGTACAGTAGGGGCCAATTTCTAAGTGTATCCGTGTGTGGTGTTGCAATGCTTTAAATTTAGCTGCTTCAGCTGATGCTCTGCCAGGGAACTCTATGCCTGCCCTCACTCTCTACATCATTGCTGTTTTTTCATGTTATCTATGTAGATACGTGGGTACGCGACCGCAGTACGTACACCGAAACAGCTTCTGAAAACGATAGAGGGCACTGACTTATTCCTTGTTTAGTGCGCTTCTTTGGTTCTAAACTTACAATGGTCTGGCTGGTTGAGGAAGGTGTTTTTCTTTGCATAGTTTATTTCCCCAAGGATATTAACTTGTCCGCTGAACATGGAATAGAGGCTGCAATATTGTTGTTTCCATGTGCTAAATTAATATTATGATTTCAGTTCCTTTTTCTATCCTCTCCTGTCACCGTGTTTGCAGTAACTAAGATCATCATAATTATGCACCAACTTCACAGGGAAATAGTTACTTACTGTTTTTTTCTCAGTGCTAAACAACACGTTTATGCGGCAGGGGAGACAAATGGTTTCTCCATTGTTTTTTAGTCTTCAATGTCGTTTTAAACTGCATTATGGAGTTGAACAATTCTTTTACGTAGATTTTGTTTTTATAAAATATAGATTCACCTCAATAGTTCAGCTGACCTGCTCTTGGAAATTCTCCAAGGTTTAGTTCCTCTTACTTTATAGCTGTTCTTGCCGCTGTCATCAAGAGAGCAATTCATTTAGCGCCATCGGTCGCTGTGAGGGCTCGCCCAGGCTCATCTCATATGCATGCTCCGTGTTATGCCGCCGCTGCTCCGAGGTCCTGAGCTTCTCAAGTTGCAACTCAAGAGTTCCTGCAACTTCAGTGACATACTTCCATGAGTGGCATTCATTGTAGTCGCGCTCTTCCTTAATAGTTTCTTCTCACATGAGTGACCTTATGTGTGAAAACGTACTTATTCAATTGTTACTTGAATTAATGGCCTTCAGTTTAACAGGCTTGGTAGCGTACTAGGATAATTATTTGTGCCCTAATGAGATTCCTTGTCTAAGTAATTGCTACCTACTAATGAACCCTTTTCGTATTTATTGATTTGGCTTCTTCTTTTATGTGGATTAGAAAGGTCTTTAATTCTTTCTGTTGGGTATATACGTTGGTTCAAAATATTTTATATATATGAGGCGCCTGTTAAGTTTTGAATGATAGTCACCATCATTATGCTTTTGTCTTGTCTTCAAATAGGGAAAATATTCTTTATTTATAATCTTCCATATAAATACCATTTAAATAAATCTAATTATCAATTAGTTCTACTGTCTAACATAGGTATGGAAACAACAGTCTAGTGTTTTTACATCTTATCAACTTCAACAGAATATTTGTTATATTTATTTCGTATAAACGTGGGAAGCCTTTCTTAAGGACCCATACGTGAAAACACAAAAAAATGAGGCGGTTTGTCACTTTTTCTTATTGTAATTTATCTTGTCACAGACTGGGCTGACAGAAATTTATCATTGGATCAATTATTGGGAGTACATACTTTTGCAGCAGACTTAAATTGTGAAATCTATAAAAAGATATTATTAACATGTTTGATATTACGGGCTCTTTGAGTTTCGGTGCACTACAAACTAGAAATCTGAGAACGAACTACAAGGTGTGGCAACATAACTTCCTTTTTTTAAAGCAAAGTGCTTTGAAAAAAGAAAGTTATGTTGCCGTACCCTGCGTAAAATTAGTTACGTCGAAAACATCACGATAAGTATACTAAACAATATCGCAAAAAACTCTAAAAAGTTGACTTCTCAGAGGATAAACAATGTATATCATTAAGTGAGGGTTTGAACTCGTAGGTAAACGCAGATTTAAAAATTCTAAGGTAAAATTTAACCTAAATGTAAATTTTCAATGCTTGTCTTCACTCTCTGGCTGACCCATACTTATTCTCATTTGGTTGACACATCTCCTCATACTTATCTGAATGACCATGACCCATCTTATTGGTCTCGTCATAACTGATAACTGAACTCCCATCGTCCTCGTTATTACCTCCGACGCCTGAAGGAGAACGTCCTTTAAAGTCTCAGTATTCTGTCAATATTTAACAGTTCTGAAGGTATTTATTTCGTATCTGAGCAAAATTACTAGGTTGGTTGAGTTTTTATATTTATTGTTTTAACTGTTAATTATCTTTAATCTGTTAAGCGTTATTTACGTCATATGATGTTTGTACGAGATGCATTCTACCGGTAACTTACACCATAAGATAAGATAAGAATAAGATGCGCGACGGTACCACAGCGGCGTTAACATCATATGATGTTATAATGTTTAGTAATTTAACTAGCGCTGTTATTGCTGTCATATTACAATTGTAATATAACAATAGTATTATTATTGTTGAGTGAGCGGTGATCGTTAACAGGTTAAGAATCAATGCTTAGATTTTATATTTACCAGTAAATTCTGTGCTGTGGGAGCTGTTCATTTCCAGATGGTTGGATTGGAGGTAATGGACTGTGTTACCCCTAAGGTTCATTAACAGACTTACTTCTGTACAGTTTAGGAAGATTTAAATCAAATCTGAAGATTAGGAGTAATGCCCTCGCGTTAGAAATTAATACAGAACAAAATGTTTCAGAAGGGTTAACAAAAATAATTTTAAGGTCTGGTAGACGAAAATATACATTCATTAAGCGAGTCAGAAAGCTAAAAATAAAGCAGACAGGACACTATGGTTGTATAATAATAGCACTTCAATTTAATTGTACAATACAGAGGCCGAACTTTCAACTCACATTATAGTGTCGCTTTATTTTTTGAAATTTAACTGCTGTTATATTTTGATAAATTGTCGATACAGGTAGTTAAACTCGAGTAGTAATAGTGTAAGCTCTCTATTTTTTTCTCGAGATCTGGATATGTTTAGCATGTGACAAAGAAGTTTTTATAAATATAATTATTTAGTTATACTTCGAGAGTGTACACTTTATTATGAAGCAGTGTGTACCTTAAAAAGATGATGGGAAATGCGAACTCTGATAGATTTTTGTTTTCTAGTGAATAAATGAACTTCTCCTTGGAGCCTATCAGTTTTACCCGTTGAGTTAATCTTGAGTCCTTCAAACAAAAAATATTAAATAAAGCAGGATATTCTGTAGTGTATCAAGTTTGGTGGAAGAAGTTGAATTAAAAATATACTTGAAGACTATCATTGTTCCACTGCAAGATTTTTTACTCATGTACGATATATCATCAATACTCTATTTGTACTCTTATACGATATATCATCAATACTCTATTTGTACTCTCATACGATATATCATCAATACTCTATTTGTACTCTTATACGATATTCATCAATACTCAAATTTGTATCAAAGTAGTCAAATTTAGTGCTGATGATCTGTGCTGCGAAGTAAGAGCCTGCGAGATGAGGTTTGAGGACGCTGTTGTCACTTGAGCTGCCTGCTGTGCTCATAGGGGTGCAGCCCACAGGCTTGAGAAAGCATCTGTGACATCACTCTAATGGTGCATCATAGTACGTCGGAAGTCTGTGTCATTATCATCCACACAATCAAGATGTATGTCTTTTCAGACGCACTTGTTGCAGCTGAAGGCAATATCACTGACTAACAAATTATCTGTTCGTTGTAGCTCGTTATAGTTGAAATATGGTAGTGATGTTTCCGGATCGTTGAATCTGTCTTGCGTGCTAACATTCCCGTTGTTGACGTGAAGAACGCCTTGGAAGCAATAAAGGCTACGAAAATTGCTTAATATACCCAGGTACCCATACTTCAACCTTGAAATTGAAAGAGAATTCCCTTTTTTGCCAAACAAGCCACTCGTTCTCAACCAATGGCACCTTTTCTTTTCCTTGTGTCTCTCAGTTCCGTCGATAACAGAGTTATACGTGCCTTTTATGGACGCTGATGTGCAGTTTTCCCTTCAATTTTCTCAATTAAATCATAATTACTGCATTGTGACATGAGAATCATGGCTAGGATTCGTAGCTGGAAGAGTCCTCAAACTATATTTTCCGAAAGCAATTTTCTCTTTGATTGGAAATTGGTAAATTCCATCATACGTCGTAGGCTTTTAAATAGTAGTTCATTCAAATGCTAAAGAAGTAGAGGATTTCTGATAAATGAGGTGTATTCCTTTCTGTCTGGAAAATTACGTAATTTCAACCTTACCCACACAATCTCAAATCATACCACTGCTTTGGTATATATATCCAAATATTTTATGGAGTCTTGATCGTGACGTTATATATGTGGCTATATTTAGATTTGAGCAAGCAAAGAAGACTTCAATGATTTAATCATGATCCTGTTTGGCGGTCGAAATCTAAATTGGTAGCTAAAATCCACCGAAAACGTTTTACTCAAGGATAAAATAAATTAAAATATTGGCACGTATTATCTGGGTATGAATTTAATTAAAAATTAGTAGTATACAATAAAAAAGTTAAACGTCCATCCGCAACAACAACTGTCATCAAGTTTAAACTCTCGCGTACTATTGTTCTGCTAAACATAAAATTATCGACTCATATGCCCCGTAAAAGTACGCAAATTTTAACTGCGTTTCCTAGGTAACACGTAAACAGATACAACGTTTAATATGACACGATTGCTAGGAAAGTTTAGCTTCACACTGTTTCCTATTCTTCTGCCATGATCTTCCCGCGTTCAAAATAGTCGATCAATTCCTTCACTTCGTGTATCAAGCTTTGCCTAACCTTCTTTATCTCTTCTATCCGCGCTCTCACGGAATTTGAGGCCTTGTTATTGACTTCCTAAGGCAAATATTTCAAATAGTTTAGAATGGTGAGATCCGAACTGTGTGAAGGGCTTATGTTACGTCAGAGCCAAAAGTCTATATTTTCCGTTACATGTTTTGGGGTTTTCTTCGCCGTGCATATAGCATCGTGTTGAGCCCTGCACGAGCATCGATTCGCATGGACCGTAAGTTATGTCAGATAGCAAGCCATTTTGCCCCTAAAAGTGTAGAGATGGCCGTCGCCGTTCACATATTGTCCTCGCGGAACGAATAAGAGAGGAGCTTTCTTTCCGTCGTCACATCGGAATTTTGACCTTCGCTTGATACTCAAGAATATCTACACACTTCCGTACATTTTTTTCCTTCGCGTTCAAGTAGTCAGAACTCGCCATTAAAATTGATGAATATTTTAAGACGACCATTTCGTTTTGTTGAAGCTAACTTCGGAATGGTTTGGAATGCCACTCAAAGATATTTTGCAGTGATGGGTGAGTACCTATTTTTTACCTTAATGGAAAAAACCTTTGCTCAATTTTACAAAATGAATCTGCAAGTCCTTTAAAAACGAAATAGTTAAAATTTTAATTTGTGTGTAGGTTTTCTCTTAGATTTTTCTTGATTTCCTATCACTCTAGCTTCTAACCTCAATTTTTAATTTCTTTCAATAACCTTGAGATTGAATCTGCCGTAAGGCTTAGGACAAACATCCTACCTACTGTCCATGCGAGCTTCTTGTCTCTATGAAATACATTATTCCTAAATATCCTTTGTTCAGAATTTCAAAAATTCACATCCTGTAGACAAGTATTGCCTTAGTTCACATGAAAATTTCAGAAATCCATTCAGTTTCAGTGTTTAATGGAGCAAATCCGAAAGGTAAACAAACATAAAATAACATGCTAATAAATAAAATTTTCGATTTGAGGCTATAAAGATGATGGGAGATTCGATTCGTTTAAAGAGGTGACAAGCGTTAATTTAAGGCTTTAATAAGAGGAGACACTTGATTGTCATACATGTTGTTAGAAAAAGAATATTGCAAAACTGTCTTAATATGGACCTGCTACCATTTGAATAACAATTTAGGGCTACAATTCATTACAACATGAAAAATATAAATTTAATTTAATACTCTCAGGAAATTGATCATATGGAGCATGCTAAAAAAAGTAACAAAATAATTACTCTATCGATCATTTTGTTTATATTATTGTGAATTCGTCGACGTTCATTTTACAAGCGTGAGTGAAGGACTCGCAGTTCCGGTTGGCCTCATGCATACTCTGACCAGGAGACACTAAAATCATTCAAAAGGATGTTCAGAAAATATGGTTTAGCTCAGGAGATGCATTTGTTGGGAAAAATATTGGATTTAAAAGTCACTGACATTTCCAAGACTTCAAAGAAGCTCATCACCTAAAATATGAAGTCTCACCTTGTGCTGGCTTTGGAAACGCGTCTTAAGAAAGAATTTTCGATCGAAATTGAAGAACAACTCAGTGCAGATGCGAAGCCGAAAGCAGAATACTGTCTGCGGACGGAAACCGATGTCATTATCGCTTGTTTTTCCAATATTCCTGCTTGAAGCTAGCGACGGAGCACGGCTTTGTATAAGTTTTGCGCGATTGTTTTCGGCTGAGGTCGCTCACGAATTTTGAATTGGTGTTTCACATAAATTCATGCCTCACCTTTTTTAACATTGAAGAAACGGAAGAACAATTTGATTTCTGTTTAACAATTTAAACTCGTGGGAGAGGAAATTTCTTATGACTTCGACCTGATATGTAATTTTTAGAGTAACACATCATTACCATCACCCGATTGAAAATTACTACTGTAATTACGACAGGCCTCAGTCAATCAGCACCTTATTTACGAAGCTGAAGGCTACTTTTTTCAAGGGAGCTGTGAAGCATCCTGGCACTGTAACACACCCAACACCCCACACTCACACGCACCCGACGACGTCGTACAGCATCAACCTGTGCTCCCCTCACAGCGGTCGCCCGGTGCCCAGTATGCCTGAGCTAGTCAGCACCGTCAGCTGCAGTCATTGATAACGTATCACTAAACTTGACTGAATAAAAATATAATGATGTTCAAGCTCATTAAATTAACGTGCAAGTAGAGCACACTGCTGTAAAATTTCAGTAATAATTACGTCTCGAAACAAAAGTTATTCTGGAATAAAAGTCACTGAAATTAAAAAATAAGCCTCGAAGCAACTTGCATTTTTTCTTTAGCAAATTTATTTATACTTTAATGGATCTAATTCTTTTCAGCTTCTTTCAATGTATGATGCTCACAATTTTTTTCCAGAAAAACACCTGATATTATGCAAATGAAACTGAAACTAATTTGTGCTATTATTTCTATGGAAGTTACACCACTCGCTTGAGAGAGGCGCCCAGTTATGCTGCATTATTATGTTTCTAATTTTATTTATGATGAATGCAATTGGCTGCTTTATGAAACATTTCTCATGTGTGTCCAAATCAAACTTACAATATGATCAAGTTTTGTATTTTTACATGACTTTCATGCTTTCCTATTTGACGCTACCGAATGGGAGTAGCATTTTCGAGTATGGAGGATGTATTGCAATATTCAGTGTTTAATTTAAACGAAACACTTTCTGAGTGAGATTTTAATGAGTTGTTTTAGAAATGACGTTCCAACTTTGTTAAGTAAATTAATCTCCAGATTCTATAACTGTGCAATTAACCACAATTGATGCTGTAATTCAAGAAAAGAATCATCAGTCGCTTGCTAAAATCACGCAAAATTCTGTTTTATTTTTATAATTCAATCGCACTTTCTAATAATATAGTACGCGCGATACTGAATAATATACATTATATGTACTTGATCCTACTGTCTTCACAGAAATACTAGCTTTCTTTAAACAATGTATCCTCTGTATATAATTTTGATTGTAGATATAAGGATAGAAGGCATAAATTAACTAAGCCTGTCCAACATATTTTACTTAGTTCATATATTATACGTATATAAGTGGCACATTCATGATTATGATACATAATATGAATGATAAAGTTCTTATTTTTATTCATAACTTTTGTTTGTGTTTTCAGTTCATATTTCAGTGTAAAAGACCCAATTTTTAGCAAAAAAAAATATTATACATGGTCTCAAACGGAAAATATTATAATATGGTTAAATCCAAGTATGTACCTACATTATCAACATATTTTTGACATCCCTCTGGTAATTTATTTCTGCTGGCTGTAAAGAATTCTAGAGAGGTGACGATCCTTATAGTCTTCCACGGGGCTGATTTTCAAGAGCGTAGTCACCAGACCAAAACTTCTCAAACCGTCGACGTACAGTGCACTCATTAACCACATCTTTGCCTGAAAACTCACCGATGTTACGAGGTGTCTGTGATGCATTTCTTCCACGACTGAACTCATATTCATAAACAACACGAATTTTTTAGCTATCTCCGAGTTTTGAAAAGCTGGTTTTTCGTGAGGAAACTCAATATCATGCAACACCATGGAGTGCATTTGAAACAGGGATGATGTATGTATGTATTCAATGCTGTTAAACAACATTTCAAAATAAAACATTACAGTTAACAACCGTCAAATTTAATGCTTAAGAAAATCGGACATTTTATTCATAATTACCTGACATATATGTATGATTTATTTATATGCAATCCATCGTTACTTTGCTTCGTAAGTCACTTGAAAAATTAGGTCTGTCGTGTATTCAGCTATATACACCCTGGTAAAATCAGTTTAGATGAATGCGCCGTAATTTGTTTGACAATTTAAAAGTTCCATCATTTTCTAAGTTGTTGAGTCTGG
The DNA here is from genome assembly GCA_006783055.1 of Trinorchestia longiramus. Taxonomy (NCBI): domain Eukaryota; kingdom Metazoa; phylum Arthropoda; class Malacostraca; order Amphipoda; family Talitridae; genus Trinorchestia; species Trinorchestia longiramus. Next base: position 465,784 of record VCRD01000049.1, read on the forward strand.
TTGACCGTTTATCTATGCCAAGCCTCGCACAGGTTTCCGTTCGGTGGTCTGTTTCCTGTGATGATTGAGACAGTTGAGCTGGGAATGACTAATGAGTTTCATGCTGTCTAAAATAGAGTACTTTTGATAACTTTTGATAACAACTAAACATTATTACTTATACTATTTTAAAAGCGTTATCATAATGGTTATTGATTCAAAATTGAGGGAAAAATAAAAAATCGTGTATGGATTTTTAGAGCTTCAAACCACAGATTTGAATTTTTTGCTTCAGTTTTTGCTTAGGTCTCTGATGCACTGTGCACGGTCATGACAACCGCCAGTCCATAAAATTCTTGACGAGCTTTCCGGGATTCCCAGCGAAATCACTCGATTGGAATTCTCTGGGGCGAAATATTCCTGGAAGTGTATTGGAAAGAACGTCTGAAAATGAAAAGGGAGGTATTTTACTGTTGAGGGGTGCAATGGGTCTTTTTTCTTCGTGTGCTACTTCTTCGTTTAATTTTCTTCAATCTTCTCTTCTCTGAGGGAAAACCCATTTACTTTGATTTATTTCGTTTGCGTATGAGCTCGTTTGAATCTTTTTTCGCGAGTAGTAATAGTGAGTTAATCAATTGGTCAAATATTATTTCGCTTCGAGCATTTTAGCCTAAATACATTATTGAACATTTGGTAGTGATCGACATGTGCTTGATATATGTATGTATACTGGATCTCGTACATTATGACATTTTATTAGGTTTCGTATAAATGGTTTGAGGTGAAAAATTCAGTCCATTCTTTTACCCTATTTCGAGCGTATAGCGAAAACTGTTGGGCAAATATCAATGACTTGTTGATACGGGGGCTCTCACTTAATGTTTGAATTTTATAAAAAGAAGGTTCGTAAATCGAGACATTGAAAGACGAATTAACTTGGTCATCGAATTTCAATACGAAAATTATAAATTTTAGGAGAAAAAGATCTGCACAAAAGTTATAGACTCGTAAATGCCGACAGTCGAGAGCTCATATGAGGGGATGGACTAGTTAACCCCTTCAGCCACGGAGGAAAAATACTTCAAATTCCTTTCAAACAGTTTATTAATATTAGTTGCCACACAAAATAAGATCATGTAGCATGCGAGACCAAGTGTACAAAATAAATGGTAATGAATCAGCTGAAGGGTTCGAATATAGAATCATCACTCGAATTTAAAACTATAGTTTATTAGTTTAATTGAAATTCAGGTCAGATACAAATAAATTCAAGATTTTAAGGTACGGATTGAACAGTGAATCTTATAGCAATTAGTTATTACAGCTAAGCTAGAGACTGTTGCAATAAAATGCACAAGTCCATCTTCCCCAGGCTAGGCCCATTCAACCTTAGCACAGTGATGCGTTGCATGATCCATCAGTGCAGAGGCCTCAACAGGCAAGTCCAAGGTCCATAGCTAACAAGGAGGGACATGGACACCGAAGAAGGCTGTGTGCTCAACGACTGGAGTTCAGCCACACATGACAGAGGCAGTTGAGAACCCGCGAACCAAAGGCTGACGATTTCGACAGTCCCAAGCGTACATCTCAATACTTAAGAATTAAATGTTAGATTTATATGATTAATTCTGAATACAATTTCAGCTTTAATTAGGTAGAAGTTCTGCAGTGGCGAGCTTTTGAAGAAGGATTCTCAGAGAGGAGACCGCTATCTAAAAGACCCTCGAAAATTACCAATTGAAATTGTGCTTGACATTATTGCTCTTTAACACATAGGAATACTACACTAGCTTTTCAAGGGAATATTTGCTTCACGTTGGACTCGATGCAAACACCAAAGCTGGGTCAGGCTGCCTTACAAGTACCACTGTCTGCTCTGAGACTAAATCTCTCATCGTTTCTCTGACGAGGAAATTATATGCGGTTGTAGGTGATATATGCTGCCGTTATGTATCATAAACATGGTGATTTTTAGGTTCAATTTTTCCACATAATTCAATCTGTGGTGCATTCTCTGATTATTTTTTCGGAATAAAATAAAAAATGTAAATTTAAAATCTAATACTAAGAATGACCGTCGTGTGTTTATGTATTCATTTAATTATTTATTCATTTATTTCTATGTTTCGTGTCACTTTAAAAGAAAGAGATCTAGAGCCTTATATACTCGAGTCCGTATCGTGGATACCGAGTTCGGCGGGGTATTGCCCTATGATTCGGGTACATTGTACCCGAATATGACACGAATTGCAGAGTCAATTGCAGCAGTAGAAAACTAAGTGTCTTAGTTTTCACTAGGAATGATGTCATTGAAGAAATACTCAATTAAAACGTTTGTCCTTTGTAAATCTATACTATAATAAGAGCCGCGTCCGTCCGTCCGTCTGTCCGTGTGTCACACTCTTCTAATCGATAGCTTTGATAGCAACAAGGATAAAGCTTAAGAAATACGAGAAATCATTTTATTGCATTATTTTTCTGTGGCAATTCAATTCCTTTTCACTTCCATTATGGTATCCAGAATACACAATCGGTTTATTTTTACAAATAGAAATTATCTTTGGACCTTTTTCTGTTGAAATTCCTCATGATGCTTTGATATTTTTAATTAATAATACGAAAAGAAATGCTTTAAATTAATTTGACCAGTAACCTGGCTACCACTTAGTATAAGGCCAACGATTTTGAAAATTGAGTTAGTGTTTTCGGAATTGTGATTTTCTTGAAAATTGTTTTAAAAAGGTACCTTACTTATGGGCCACCCTGTATAATAGACGCTCTTACGGATTTAGATAAGAGGAAATTTCGTAGGGTATACATGTATTGTAAGCATTGTATTGTGGATACCAAAGGCACATCCATCAATGGGAAAACTCTTTCGCAAAGCCCTCGTCCAATGGCAAATTAAAATGAAAAATTTACTAAAAACAGTGATTTTTCACGTGTGGATCTAGTATATATAAAACTAAATATATTGCATTGCGTTCTTATATGTAATTTCATTTAATATCTTTCCAACAGTATTTGCCATCATTTTTGATGGCATGGGTATTATCACAAAATCTCTGCCGTCATTTTTGACGGCTGGGTACACTAGTGTTTAATGAAAGAACAATATATTATGGAAGCAGAAGCTTCTTAGTTATCTCGCTTTAGAGATTTTATTTTTATACCATATTGTAAAAGTGTATAATCAACTTCCTCCTTGGCCTATAAAGGTACTATATCATCCCACCACACATGTTAAAATTTTGAATAAGAAAAACACGTGATCAAATCTTGCATATTATTGACATACATGGTAAATATCATTCGATGCACGTGATCAATATGACTTTTTTCAGTATTTATATACCATAGACAATAAGTAAGGTATCTCTGCGGATGCAGATTTTTTATGCTTTTTTTCAGCACAATATTGGTGTTAGCTTAGCAGTGCTACAGACGACAATCCTGCGTCCGTAGAAGTACTTTTCTTGTGACTCGCCCTGTATAAATAAATTGTAGTCCCATTTCTGTAATTGTTTTTCAATTTTAAAGAGATGGAGTTTGGAAAATAGTAAAAAGAATCCCAGAAGAGGTAGGTGAAAATTGGCAGAAGATATCTCAATTGGAGTCGGTTATACCAAGTATGTCGGTCCTGGTCATATGATCTCCTACGAGATATGGCTCAGAATATACTGGACGTGGAAAGCTTCTCTGCTGTGGAAAAGATACTTAAGAGCACGTAAAATTTAGCTACACATATATTAACAACGATAATTATTTTAAAAGAATTCTGTAGCTATACACCCCAAAGAAATATTTAGTGACAATTATAATGACATCAATTTTCGACATTCCAACTTTGTCAACAAGCCAAACGGAGAACACGTTTCTGAAGGCCAAAACATGCCAGAGACTTCATCATGATTTGGGGTTTGAGTTTCATCTGCCGGCACGGGACACCACCGCATCTAAACATGAAATATATACTGAGAAAGACAATAATATTTGAGATCATTATGTAATTCTGTTTGAAATCACGAGATGAAGAAATGTTGCACGTTGCAAGAACTGCGAACGACCGCACAGCTGAAGTCTCGCTATATTGTTCTCGAGAAACTTAGCCTCTGCTTATGAACTTATTAGAAAATTTTGTGAAGCTGTTGAAGATTTAATTTGATAACCGGCACATTACGAAGTTGAGAGTCTTAGAGCGAATATGTGTTGAAAAATTAAATAAAATATCAATTAAAGTCTTTGAAATCTTGATTCAACGTTAAAGATACGAGTAAAAGCTCCTCTGGTCAACGAAAAGCTTATACGTGTCCGTGTTTGTTTGCAGGTGAAGTTATGAAAACATTATATGTACAATCATTCTCGAGTTGTTTTGTTTTTACTAATGTTTTTTGTAGTTCTTTAACTTGATCAAGAACTACAAAGTTCTTTCTCTTTAAAGAACTACAAAAACTTTAGTAAAAACAAAACAACTCGAGAATGATTGTACATATAATGCTTTCATAACTATATATATATATATATATATATATATATATATATATATATATATAACTATATATATAAATATATATATACATATAGGTATATACAAACGTCATTTGTAGCATCGTGAGAGTGTTCTGATGCACCTATAAGTCTTACTCGTAACTGTCGAAAAATATGTATGTATGATGCCGAACTTCGCAGAAACTGGTCAGACGCTTTAAATTTCATGAGGTATATAATTATTTATAATGATAATCTCAAAAACTACAATGGTAAATACTTCTATTAAGCTTCACTTCGTAGCAATATCAGAAATAATTTACAAACAGGAACCAGTAACGCACTCAACACACCCTACTTCAAGTAGTTTGGTGCGAACACCACTAATGCTTTTGCATGCACACTGTTTTACCGACACTTATATGTACATTATGTTGCTATATGGTTGATGCTTTTACTATACATACACACACACATATATATATATATATATATATATATATATATATATATATATATATATATATATATGTATATAAAATACGAATACATGTACGTTTATATTCTACATCTGTTGAAGCGAATTTTTTCTAAGAAAGTGTAATTTAAATAATGTAAGTTCCAGTGTATTGTTCATGTTCATAGCTAGTCAATATTTTATGTCATTTTATTATTATTATTCTAATTATTATTATTCTCCCTTTGTATACATCCGAATCTTAAAGCTTTTTATGGCCTTTTGTTGACGACATCAAGAAAAGTGCTGCTAATGCGAGCTGAAGCTTGTGTCGCTGCATTTATTAAGAAAAACCAGCATAATAAAGAGACATTTTCATTTTAATTCTTGCTCTGATATTTTTGCAAAAAATAATTGGTCTAAAATGCATTCAAAATTGAAATCGTTCATGAAGTCGATTACTCCAAAAAAATATTTGAATGTTGTACAAGCTTCATTTATCAGTTCTCCTGTACTTTGTATGATACTAAACCGACATTTCTCCACAGAATATATAACATAACGTCATTACATGCGTGCATGGATCATCATTAATGCGAAACACAAGAACTCTCTTCCATAACATTTTGGTGTTACTGTAATCCAGTACAGAGTTCATTCATCGGTTCAGCTCATTCAAATTAACTCTTTTTTTCGAAGTCACATCGGTTAACGTGTTAACGAATCCGAGCTTTTATGATCATCTGTCCAGTTTTCAAAAAATATTGTAGAATGTAGAGTTATCGTGAGCTATAGTTTCATTTAACAATCTTGATAAAATATGTGTAATAATAGATGAATATATTAGTATTTATAAGGTTTCGTTGGGAAATAAGGAACTTAATCTATTTATTTTTTCAAGAACTGTTTGAAATTATTTGAGAAAACAAACAAATTGTATGTATGTTAATAATTAAAATTAGGACTGAGATCGGTGTTTGCATTTGCAATTTTAGAACATCCTCTAAAATTTTTAACTGAGTAACTGAAGGTAATGGAGTAGGATTTTAATTTCGTGTTGGATGTATAGATGGATTGAATTCGTTACGTGTACGTTATGAATTTTTAAGGTAATCGTCCCTTGACATGAAAAAAAAATCTTTGCCGAACGAGGACGACGTCCACTTTTCTCTGGGAGTCAATTTGTAGCGTTCATTATTTTACGAGGCTTAACACGGACAGCTGAACAGAAAAATTGTCTGTTGTAGCCCTATTCGAAAGCGTATTTTTTTATTGAGATATTGAACAATCATTCATGCTGAAAACTGATCTGTTCGTGCTGATGTCAATTCTGTTCTACTAGAAAAATCAGCGTTGGACTCGTTATGCTCTTATTATGTTGAAGAGATATAAGAGACAGGAAAGTCATTAGGCTCTATTTAAATGGGCCTACTATTAGTGAGTTAGAAATTAATAATTTGCAGCGAAGTATGCTGTACTGATTTTATTTGCACGACTTTTATACTTGGATATGTACTTTATCAGTTATTTCCACGGTTATTATGCTATTTCGATTTTTCCTAACGTAAAAGTAGCAAAATTTTCAGTTGTGCTTGTAATAGGTATGCATTGGTGTTAAAACTACAAATTTTGTATTACGCTCATTAACAATGAAATCCTTTCTTTACGTTGTCTTCAGAAAAGTGTAAACATTTCACAATAAATAATATGTGTGAGTAGACATCATATAACAATGATTAAGGGTTTCGTGAACCGTTAATGTTTCCATTAAATACGTAGTCAAAAAGAATAGGAACTTGATTCGAGCAGCTAGGAAACTCGTCCGTACAATGAGTTCATTGAAGAACTGCCTGAAAACTTTTCGTTCGTGTATTTTTCCACAATTTTATCGAATTATTAAAACGGTACTTAATGCCTGATTACATCACTGATAAAATATTAAACACGTAAATATGTGTGGTGAAGTATTGAAACCAACTGAAATTTCTCTTTAGGATCGAAAAACTAAGCAATAATTTGAAGTCTTTTAGTTACTTTAAACAAAGTACGCAACAAAATTATGAGTAAGCTTTAAGATAAGGAGTTAACATATCTCTGACGTAGAATACGAGTAAAAGATAATTGTTTAAGAGCAACCTAGGGCACATTCAGTGCCCCCCGAGGGCACCTCAGGAGTACATCACCACGTAAACACATTAGGTTGTCAGATGCCTTAGTTTCATCATCGGAATGAATTACTATCGTCTGTTGTTGTTTTTCATTCGAATAACTTTTGAATTTAATCTAAACGCACCCAGTTGCAGTCTTTGTCAGGCTCCCAGCACAACTCTAGCTACTCTAAGATACATTGTATCATATTTTGGTTCACGTAAATTACAAATATATTTTTAATTTTTCAAGCTTACGTATACGATGTCGTTAACCCCTAGGAGTATTTCTGAAAATATTTGCAGCTCTTTACATGCCTCAAAAAAGCTTGAAACTGTTTCCATTTTTTCATCGAACAGAAACGTCTATACTCCATCAACAGAGCTTGTAAAACAATTTCAGTTATTAAAAGTCATGGAACGATCCGCACCACACATGTTGTTCAATTAAATACAAAGTTTTTCATCGTGTTTTTTATCCAAGTCTGGATGGACTAAATTTTGCTGCATGGCGCTATTATCAAGAAAAAAACTGAAGAGATTTTCTAACCCCACGATTTTTATTTTTTTTTCTCAGTAGGAAACTGGTCTGAATATAAGTTGCCAATTTACCCTAACACTACTTTCTCTCGAAAGTGTAATGACTTCTTCGATGCCACCTTGAAAGAACACATAGAATAATTCAAAGGTCAAAGGAGGGGAGTTTCGAAATGAATATTCACTCGAAATTATCGAAACAAAGATAACTTCTTGGCTCCAATCCAAAAATTCTGACGATATTATTGCATTAATTCTTACCTTCTCTACTGTTGAAATGCGTTTTTTGTAATAAATCATAATGTTTGCAATAAAACAGTTTGAATCCATAATTTAAAGGCCTAATTTTATTATAACTTATCAAAGATTAGTACTCCATTCAATCACTTATAAGGTTTCCCCCACACGATATTCAGAAGTAGTTTGCTGATTTACTATGATTGAACATCCCTTAACTGCATGATTTGAACTAAATTTAAGGACGGCTGATTGTTAGATCATATTGCTTGTGGTTTCATAATCGCTGCATTCAACTAAATTCCAATTACGTTTTACCATTTACTTCCTGCGTAGGCGAAGGATTTTGCTCAAAATATCTTATCATTTCATTTAATCAATACACTCAGAAAATGCATCAACACCTCCTTGCTTTTCAGCACACATGATCTATCTTTACATAAACTTTTTTAGATCTTCAAAACGAAATTTATATCGGATAATGAAATTTAATCCGAGTTCAATCGATGTTTCCTATTACCTCTTTGAAAGGACAGCATGGGTGACGATTTTAGGGCGGTAGATCAGGGACCGCCAGTGATGATAACTCTACCTCAAATCTGACGATCGCGAGTTTCTGCAGCGGTGACATTAGTATGTAAATATTTATCATTTTGCAACAACACGGCATCTTTAGGCAAGATTTCTTAACTTCTGTGGCAAATAGCAGCGACAAGTTTATTAATGACAATTTCGCTATAACGATTCCATTTTTTTTATATCCTGAGCTCCTAATAAAGTTTCGCTAACAGCGGGATCTTGTGCATCCCAAAATACGAGTAATACTAGCATCGATTTTTTTTCAGTCGCTAACTTTGGAACTTCGGCATGATGGAAGAATAAACATGTTCACATTCCTATTTACTTGTTCACTCCTGCAGGCAGTGGCTGCTTCTTGTTTTGTCACAAATGATGATCCAGTCGCAGCTTGTATTAACAGCGACTCTTTTGTCATATACAGCAATGTCACGTGTGTCTTTAACGTAGTCACAGTTGTTGCAGAGAAAAATAGACTCGTTTTTTTCTTTTGCCTAACTTACGTAACTATTTCTATGTCTTTTCCAGCTCAATACTTAGCACTTCGCTATATTAAAAACACATATGAAACACTCGCCGCTGTACATATAAAGGGGTATTTATATCACTTTGTTTACACAATATTTATATACGTATATATATATATATCCACACATTTATACTATTTATTTTACGTTTCTTCTTCTCAGGTAATTAGATCTCTTTAAAAGCTAATTCATATTTTCGATCTTTTTTTAGAATGAGCTTTTCGAAAGACACGAATTCCGTGTTCAGAACTGGAATGCAGTAGGGCCTCGCTATTAAAGAAAATCTTTCTTCAAGGAATTCCTTGTGCACATTAATTTCTACGTGCTCACAATTTGCATGGATGTTGGCAGCTCGTGTGTGCGCATCCAGGGAATTAATGAAATTTTCTGCTCATATTTAAACACACGAGGATCATTTTTATGATTTCTTTGCAATTACAGAAGCTTAATATATTATGTGTTCCAAATAATACAGAAACTGGAGAATCTATTAGAGCTTCGTAAGTCTGAAACATCATATAATGTATAGAGATTGTATAGTACGTATAATAGTATTATATGAATCATGACGATTCACACTGTAATTGCTACTTTTTTATCAGCTCCACGGACACACTGCAGAAAGACGTCACCGATGTATTGAAAAATGCTGCTTTGCTGTTGCCAAAATATCAAGAAAAATGTTATCTTTTGAGGTAAACTAACGTCCTGAAGCATCAAGTTCCCCGTCGATATTATCCATAAATTTACAATTCACTTTGAATGTGGGACATTGACATTTTCCTCATTACTCGACAGTTTTGAAATAACATTTGTATTAGGTTCTCTTCAGTTTTCAAGCATCGAGTAAAGCGCTACTACATATGAATTATAACCTGCGTATAAAGGAGAGGCTCAATTAACTAATTTTGGAATCGCAGTCAAAGTGTTAACACTTTGACTGCGATTCCAAAATTAGCCCGTACGAATAACAGTACGTGTACCATATATGGTACACATCGCAGTCAAAGTGTTAACAAAAAATTTCACGACGTATAGACACTCAGATTCACTCCTGATACCTTTCAATTATTTCAGTACCAAGAATGCAAGATCAAAAAATGACCGCCGCTTTCCTGTTGACAGATTTTCATGACAATTTCATGCATACATTTTTGGATTTGAACCAACAAGTTATCTACATACTTTGTTTCCATAATTTCGGATTAATATTGGTTTCGAAAATACCCTCCTTCAACCGTGGAGTTATTTTATCAGTTCCTTCAACGTGCTATCGCTTCTATAAAGTAGAAAATAAACTTGCTATCAATATTTTTAACATAAAGTTATCCTTACCTAAACTCTGTGTGGTAAATTGTTACTCCTTGTGAACACAATTGTGTTTGTTACTCTCTCTATCTAGTTACGAGGTCTTATTTATATCCAATTAAAACTGCAGGAATAAATTATCTCTCCGAAATTTCCGATGGGTTACGAGGATGAACGTTATTAATTTATATATGAGAAGAGACTTTTGAATGCATAATATATCTGTACATATATAATTGTTAATAATTTTGATGTAAAATTTGAACGATTCTAATGTGATGAGTGTTGCTTTTGCTGTTCTTGTGCATCTTTATTACCAAAAATGCATCTAAGTTGATCAGTAGAAATGCGTTTGTTTTCGCCGTAGAAAATGAATTTCCATCATCACCCAAAATATGTACGAGGGGGCTTCAAAAAGTTCATGAAAAAAGCTTTCAAAAAGTTCGTGGAAAAAGGACAGTTTGGGAAAACGGTCTAAGTCATAATGTTTATTTTTCGATATATGCTCCATCTAGGTCAATATATTTCTGCAAACTGTGATACCAGCCTGTAAGTCCGTCTGTGTAAAACTGAGAGTCATGCGATTTGAACCATGTCATGGCAGCTCTTTTTACTGCTTCAACTGATGGAAACTGGGTACCTTTCAATGACTTTTTCAGGTTTGGAAATAAAAAGAAGTCGGATGGGGCTAAGTCGGGGCTATAAGGTGGATGTCGAATGATTTCCCATCGAAATTCGCGTAGCACAGCTCTGGTCTGCCGAGCGCCGTGCACGGGTGCATTGTCGTGGTGGAAGAGGACGCGCCGATGCAGCTTCCCAGGGCGTTTTTCTGCGATTTTCTTGGACAATTTTCTCAAAATCTCTTCATAATAAACAGCTGTAATAGTTTTCTTGTTCTCGAGGAAATCAACTAACAAGATCCCCTCTGCATCCCAGAAGACAGTGGACCTTTCCTCTTGAACGCTCAGATTTTGCTTTGACTGGCCCACTTCCACCCCTAGGCAGCCACTGCTTCGATTGAGTTTTGTCCTCGGGATCGAACTGGTAGAGCCATGTTTCATCCCCGGTCACAATTCGCTGCAGAAAAAGTTCAGGATTCTCATCCCACTTGTTCAAAATTTCCATAGAAAGATCTGCCCTTGATTCCTGCTGATCTGGGTGCAACAACCTAGGAACCCATCGAGCGGAGAGCTTACTCAGTCCCAAACTGTCCCAGAATTGTGTGTGCAGAACCCACGGAGATGTTGAGTGTGTCTGCTACTGATTCGGTGGTTATTCGCCTATCCTTTTCAATGAGGTCACGAACAGCATCAATGTTTTCCACACAAACTGATGTGCATGGCCTGCCGCTGCGGGGATCATCTTCAGTCTCATTTCTTCCGCTTCTGAAACGACTAATCCATTTGTAGGTTGCTAATTTCTTTGGGGCATTGTCACCATAAACTTTTTCCAGAGAGTCAATGATTTGGCTGTTCTTCCACCCAAGCTTCACCATGAATTTGATGTTTGTCCTGGCCTCGATTTTGGCAGATGCCATTTTGCTTGAACGGTTACTGCCTTGCAAATGGCGGCACCACGTTGCAACATTCATTTAAGGGTTCATGTGAGAACACGTTATAACACGTTAGTACAGGAACGTTCTGGTGCATTGACATCATATTCTTTACATATAATTTTCAGTTATGTCCATTTTCCACGAACTTTTTGAAGCCCCCTCGTAGATAGTGTGTATTTCAGCCTCTTCCAAATAGTTCGCAAAAATGAGTGAACTCGCAGATTCTAAAAAGTATATCATGTGGGCACGCTTTGTAGACGCATCTGTCACTAAAAATGAGTTTTTTTTCGAAAGGTTTTGCGCCACATCCTCTACAACAATTCAGTATAATCTCCTCAAAGCGGAGTGATTACGGAAGTAATCCTAAGTTTAGTGGAAATCACAAGCGAGTGCTAACAATGTATTGTGTTGAAGAACCAAAAGACCGCTGGCGCCCTTAAGTGACTGCGTGTTTCGATCTGAACCTGCAAAATGTGGCTACGCCAAAAATAAGAGGATACTGTAAGCCTTATGAAGTTTAATATCATGGACATGCACTAAGGAACTCCCTAGTTGGTTCGCAAATTCTTAGGAAGTTGGGACTTGCGTTGAGTCCGAAAGAAATAGTCGTTGACTCTGTAGAAACAAATGATATTCATTGACTACCCGAGTTCGTCGATAATTCTAATTTCAGAACGTTTTCAAGTCTGGACGCCGCTTAAAAACGCTTTCAATTCTGATTGCAGTGTTGAAACCGTGCAGAACGAATTAGAGCGAATGATATTTTGGGCGCCTGCGGGGTTTTCTTTGTGCGAAGGCTATCATGCGGAGTAGAATTAATAGCTACGATTATTTACACATATGGGTAATGAAATTACTTTCATAGTCTGTCTTATGCAATAAATCCCAGTTATTGCAGTCTTTTCTAAAATGACCAATGGCCATTACAGAGATGAATGGAGTGCAAAATGATATCAACGTACGCATATTAAGTAGGTCGGCATCTGGAAGATTTTTTTCCCAACCGCCATGTCTTAGTCAGTAGAATAGATAGTCTGTTGTGCGTGTTGGAAAGAGAAGTTCAATGTTTGTGCTCCACGTTGTCACTGGGTGGAAAAGCTATAGGGAATTTGGCTTTAAGAATGATTGAAGGTTATTTTGCATCATATGAAGAAATTTTATTAGCCAATTCCAAGTCGAATAGATGATATTTTAAACACGGCGGAAGGATCAATTTCGTATTTAATACGTATTTTTTCATTTAAGTTTTGTTTCGATCATCATGTCCAACTCTTTCATATCTCATCGTTGGCACATAAAATGTGTAGTTCCTCTTCACCTGTTCTTCGATTATACACCTTTATATATGAACTGATTTTAGTCTCAAATTTTCAAATACAGTAGAAGTCTTTTTAACCGGCACCCATGGGACTTTGCAGTTGCCGGTTAATATCACCCAAGTAACCACAAACAATCACATAGACACACCAGACAAAAAAGGAAAACAACATCAATTGCTTAAAGCAGTAAAAAAACATAGTGAATAAATATTTAAAGCTTGGCCAGCGAGTGCCGGTTTAAAGGAATTCTAATGTACCATGGTTTTTTTCTTCTTCTTCTGATCCCAAGAGTAGGATTTTGAATTAGAGATGAAGAGATATACGCCACAAAGATCTCCAGTCCATTAGGACAACAATCGGAATAGTCGCAACATCTCTATTTGGCGGTGGTGGCCTCTGTGCGGAATGCTTTCGTCTCAGCATCTCGAGGAATTTGCTGACCTTTGAATAGGAGACACGGAATTCGCTTCTGGAATTCCCACGCATTTTATCTTCTCTCTTTATTGGATACACTATTCTCTATGTGTAGTCCCCGAACTCTCACCAGTTTTCTTTTTGCAGAGCTTTTCGTGCTGAAGCAAATCAATTCGAAGTTTGTTAGCGTGCATTCCTATTTTCTTCAGTTTAATGTTAATAGTTTCCGATTATCCATACGAGTTTTTTTAGTAAAAGCTAGCTTGTACAACAAATAATCAATTATTGAAACGCACTGGGCTTCATTCACCTCTAGAAAAATATATGTAAGTCGAATTTTGAATTGTTCTTCAAATGATTATCAAAGGAATGAGTGAAGAGCATGGGAAGAGTTCGACGTACTGCAGCCAGCTGCAGATGAAAGGTTCTGATCTTCGCTCATTAAAATTAATCCCATTCTGCAGTTGAAATTTAAGTTTTACATTTACTTCAATGAAATCCTCAAAATCTACTTTTTCAATATACATATTCCTTCAATTTTGTGCTAAAAGTGTAGATGATGTTCATTCTATAGAAGGTTTAAATTATTATAACTTTGAAGATGTCTCGTAATTATTTTCCATTTTAATTCTGGCTTTGAGTTTCATTATTTACGTGCCGGAGGAAAGATCGTCCAACACTGACATCAGAAAGCTGAAATAAAAAGTGCGCTTATAGGTTTTAATTAATTTCAATTTCGCACATTTCCAGTTAATATCGCAGATGCAACCAAACAGGTGTGATTTAGTTATTATTTATTGCTCCGATTGAAATGTAAGACTTTAAATTCATCAGCATATGCATCCGAAAATTAAAATTGAACATGAAATAAAGACTCAACTAAACGATTCTATTTCATTTGAAGAAAAATTTTCAATACATTGTTATTTTCTGATGCATTAGGTTCCGTTACCCAAATGCCTTGGTTTAAAAGTGAGTTTTATAGGTAATATACGTTAAATATATTTTTCTTAACTCCTTTATTTAGGAGAAGCATTTGAAGACATTGTTCAGTGTCTATTTTTCACTATTGCTTCTTCTTTATTTCAGATTAACTCGGATTCCTTGCTTAAGGATGATACAGTTTCATAAAGGTAAGCTAATCTCGAAGTATTTTTATGCATGTATCATAGCTTTTAGGTAACTCTTACTGCATGTGCTTATTACCATCTAAGACGGAGTTTTTATAGTTAGGTTTTTTGTTAAACTTGTGTCATAGCAAGTAAGAGATTCAATTCAACGATTTGTGAACTGTCGAGTTCAATTACCTTCGTACCAGCGGAACGATGTATCGAGAAGAGATAGCTACTGAGTGTGGCTAGCCTTCAGTGCGTTGTTAGGCTTGAGACTTTGCTTTTTCGAACATTAGAATAGAATGAGGCTATAGGAACGAACCTTCGGGCCCATTCTTGGGTCGGATAATTACTTCGATAATTATTCGGTTGTTTACCCAAGTCCTATGCCGTATTTCTAGCCGCGTCAACCATGTCGGCAGCGGGATGCACAGCGGGTGCAACACTTACGTGTTCTCGTGGAATAGTTTATTGAACTAAACTATCATTATTTTTATAATAGTAAGTACTGTTTTGACCATCAAGCAGAACTCAAAGCTGTAATAGAATAGAATCGAATTATTGACTACGCATTTTATTTGAGTATCCGGTAGTTTGTCTCGGAACCACTTGGGCACTTGCAAGTTCTTTCCGGAGAACTAAGGTGTTTGATGCAATATTTAATAAAAACCTTAAATTTCTGGTATTAGCAGCTTTCGGTAGGGTATAATTGAAAGGGAGTAGGAGCAAGATTACTAATGAAATAATTTTTGGTATTTCTGATCATTTACTCATACTTTTTTGAAAGTATTTGAGTATGTTTGAATTCACGTATGTGTTTATCATGTTATTCATAACTCCAAATTGTAGAATATGATGAGCAGGATGACTTGATATGATTAATCATTGGCCGTAAGATTAATGGATTGCTCTCATAAATGTCCCATCATCCTAATTATGGGAACGTCAATGGTCTCTGGCTGATGTCAGACGCACCTGATACTCTGTCACAAAATTCACAAAATGAATCTGGTTGAAGTATGCAAGTTGATGAAACGAGTTCTGGGTCTCATTACTGTACGTATCGATGTTGGCTCGGTAGCCAACAGTTCCTGTGTTTCTCGTTGGATTGCAATACCGCGCAGAATGAAGTGCTCTCAGAGCCGCAATGAGCCCATCGTGTGTGGTGCATTAACGCAGAATTGTCGCAGTGTATTCTACAGCACTTTTAAATAAACGAATGCCGATTTCCATCAAGTTTAGCACATTACTGAAATGTGTTTTCAATGACTGAGAAATTACCATTTGAATTGGGTAAGTGCTTATTGTACCTAATGTGTGTTCTGAATCCATACCTTTTTTAGACTTTTCTTATTAAAATGTGCACTTCCTTCTCCGATGATTTAATGTTGTGCTGTGAGAGTTTGACGCTCATAGCAGATGGCTCATACGTCTCTCTGAATGCGAGTTCTTTGTTAACTGTTGGCGTTACTGAATCGATGCTATCGACCAGACCTGACTTCTGAATTACAAATCCCATTTGTTCATGTTTTATGTATGTTTACTTTTTAACTCATATCGCTAAGTAATTCCTAACCCATCTTTTAGGATATTTAGAAAATCTTACGAAATGAGAACATTTGTTTTATTCGTTACCTGAAGCTCATAGAGAATATTTTTCGAAGGACGAAAAAGCTCAGGTTTTTCGCTGCTGTTCGCTCAGGGAACGAAGCACGAAGCAACTATTGATCATTAATTGGTGCTATATCTTTCACTAGCACCTGTTGATCATCAATTAGGGCTATATCTTTCACTAGCAGCTATTGGTCAACAATTGGTGCTGTGTCTTTCACTAGCAGCTATTGGTCAACAATTGGTGCTGTGTCTTTCACTAGCAGCTATTGGTCAACAATTTGTGCTATATCTTTCACTAGCAGCTGTTGGTCATTAATTGGTGCTGTGTATTTCACTAGTAGCTGTTGGTCAACAATTGGTGTTGCATCTTTCGCTACATTTTTATCTTTCACTAGTAGCTATTAGTTAACAATTGGCGCTATATCTTTCACTTTATTTTACTACACCTACAGTGAGTGTTTTACTGCCTTCTTTAGTATTTTATTGCAGAGACGTTATGAACGAGCAGCCATTACTCCCTGCTTCAGTGTGAGCATCTTCGAACTTTCCTTTTCTGTTTTGTTAATGTTATTATCCTGGTTGAACCTTAATCTTGAGTTTTGGTACTTTTTCGTGTGGAGGTGATTAAACAATCCAGTGTCCTTTTCTTACCTATTATTGTTTTCCCTGCCAGTTGTATAAAAATTAATAAAAATGATGGATTGTAAAATAATAATACGTATAATAATAATGAAAATAATAAGATAAATTCTAAGATCCATACAAAATGTCATTAAAATTTCCACTGTCACTTGTTTTCATGTTTCTTAAATCTGGTTGTAAAATTATTCAGGTCAAGACTACTCTTATCATAGCAATAATTGAAAATTCTGATTAACGAAGCTGAGTTGATGTACGTGTTGCTGCGTACTCAATTTCTAAAGTAAGTTAGCTATAACTACTAGGTAGAATTAAAAATATTCAATTTATAACGCTCATTCACAAACGTGTACAGTATTATATCATCTTCAATTGAATTATATGTTTATAAATTTGACTGAATCGTGCGAACGATGAATCTTCTTTGCGCGCAGGACAATTAATGCCGAGGAGAAATAAATTTGTGAACACTTTTTTTGTCGTACATGGAGTGCAAAAGCCAATTAAAGCATATAAAAATAGCGAAGGAAACAATTTTTGAGCAATGATTGATAGGCAATTAAATGTTCAAAGTAATCATCAAAGTACTGGAGTTGAGTTAATGAA
Source organism: Trinorchestia longiramus (assembly GCA_006783055.1). NCBI lineage: Eukaryota > Metazoa > Arthropoda > Malacostraca > Amphipoda > Talitridae > Trinorchestia > Trinorchestia longiramus. Next base: position 483,299 of record VCRD01000049.1, read on the forward strand.
AATAGTTGTAAAAATCATTTGAGGTAATAGTCAACCAGATTCTATGTATTTCGCATAAAGATGCCGTGATACTCTTTTTGAAGAGAGGACTGGTTCTCGTTTTCAATTAACTTTGAACACTTAACGATGCAATGAACGAGTAACAGTAAAATTAATTTCTAGATATTTTATCCAAGTGTGAAACTTCGTTTGTAATTTTCCAATGAATTTTTGATGTAACTTGTGTATTTTACATTACAAGTATACATTTGTTCTTATGCAAAACGTTAGACAATACAGTACCTTCGCTTTAAATTCGTGTTCGGTACTCCTAAAGAATTTTATGAAGTAAGTAGCGATTAAGTTGTCAACATGTGCGTGAGTGTTAAAGTAGTAGCTGTAATCAAAAATCATTGGGAAAATCGTAATTAATGTTAAACAACATTTTCTACTTTCGTAACTGGGTGTCCTGTGGTAACTCTCAATTATATAACAAGTACGGTTGTTACAACTGTTTTAAAAGATTTCAGTATTTCAGTTTACGGCCGTTGGGGAATGTGCCTGCCGCTCACCCTATATTGGTGAGGCCGAGCTCGTGCGCTGTGACTATCACTACAGGAGGGAAGAATCGGAGCGCCTCAAATTCCTTCGCTAAATTTCTCTATTCCCTAAAAAGTATCAGCAACTCAGTGCCTCGTACCGTAGAGTGCATGTCTGTTCTCCCTGTACACGTACACCACTTATTTGAGTGTATTTGGCCATAACTTCGAAGCTTCATGCGTCTATGTTGTTTTGGTTAACACATGCATATGGAGCGTATGTTGACCAAAGTTTACATACATATTGATAGGCATTTATGAACATTTTTTTAGTAAAACCAAGTACAAATGGCACCCAAGAACAGATACTATTTACTCCAATTACTCAAGGCGCCACTGAGCCTTTGTCTGCGTATTTACGTACTAATTTCACCCCAGAATTTTCATCTGTAAATCCAATTGCCCAGGAACATGTCAGCAATTAAGTTCAAATACCAGTAGTTACGTAGGAGCAGAAACTTTAGTACAGTTAAAACGTTGTTAGGTTAAATATTGTATTTTTACACTGCCATCGTTGTGTCGTCGTTCTCCCACTCTGAACCTTTTTTTATGTAGAAAAATCAAACCTGGTTAAATTGTAGAAACGAGTGTTTGTTCTTCTATCGGTTTAATTGTTAAAATGGTGTAGATTTATAGCCCATATATAAGGAGGAAGAAATATTACACTGGATTAACAATCATCCTTAGGAAAATAAACACTGTAATTGACCTCTCTCAAGTATGGAGAACCTATACGAACTGAATTCGTTATTGGTCAAGAAATTTACTCATGTCTGTAAAACAAATGGTGAAACTTTCTCTCAGAGAGTGCTAGTATGTTTTTCAAAAAAAAAAGTAAAAGTCTCAAATGAAGGAAAAGTTTGCTCCGTTTCGTGTGCAAATTTTCCCTAAAGTTCTCTAACAACGTTTCTTCAAGTACTTGTGTAGCTTCCTCAGGGCTTATTAAGTTTTCTCACCTTTAAATTATTAAGAGTCATGAATATAAAAAGTAATATGAACTCTATGTTAGCCTCCTAAGCTGAAAATGTTTTTAGAAGCTTACAACAATTTTTGATGAGTAAATCACAGCAGAACAAGAATCCTGGAAGCGTGTACTTTAACGAGTCACTAGAGGGATTTACATGAGGTCAGACTGTAGATTGGTTTTAGAGGAAATATTCTAACCGTTGCTTGTACAAACCATGGAAACTGACGCTATTAGGTGAAACCGATTGCTAAATTAAATCCCTTCTTAAGCATCCACGTAAACCAGTAGGGAAATATGGTATCGGGTCATCCATTATACCTATACTTTTTCAAGACCATATTTAAAGAAAACACTCACCGAATGACTAAATAAATTCTTGGAGAAACATAGAAATGAGTAAAAAAATAGAATATTCTAGTGAATAAATTGTTTCAACATCTGTTGTTTCAATTGTTGATTAGCTCACTGTACTTGTTAGAAATAAATTGAACAATTTTAGCATTTGTTTAATTGAAGAATTACATGAGTCAATGAACGCCTGAACTAATTCAGAACTTCTTTGCAAAACTTGAGGTCAATTTCAGTAAATGCATGGGCCAATTATATTAAAATACAGCTGACATGGCTGGAAAATGTGAATGCATTCAGCAGGAAGTTGTAGAAAGCAATAAGTTTGCAAAATTGATTCCCTGTTCTGAACATTTCCTACATCTGGTAAGAAGGGCTGAGGTTGGCTCTTGCTTGAATACAATAAATTTCTTTGCCGTGGTCAAAAAAACTTTATTGTTTCTTCGCTGCCTCTACAAAATGGAGGGCAGTGCTGTACAATTTATTGCACTCAGTCAAAAAGTCTACTATATTTACTTGACACAAGACTGATGGCTCATTCTAGAGTTACGAAAGCCATCAGTGAAAGTTATGCAAAATTTTCTAAAGCTCTATCAGATGAATGACGACACTGAAAATGTACGAAAAGTTGAAATTCCTCTCCATAAAAGGGAATTCGAATTTTTGTTCTTGCTTCATCTATGTATAGGTTTGAGCAGATTCACAAAGTTAGTGATGTCCGTCGAGGTGAAAAAATTTCATTGATCATGTAGAAAAATCGTATTAGTCCACTTCTGAAATTTGTTTCAATACAGGAAACAATTTTTGAAGAAATTGAGGAGCAGCGAAAACTACTCTACCTGATGTGGGGTACCAAACTCTTTAAAAAAGGTTCACAGTGGGAGAACGACGACACAACGATGGCAGTGTAATAAAAGCCTTGAATAAAACTCCTCTAAAAAATTAATTTACGATACATTCATATATCCCTTTCATTGAGGCTCTTCACTCAAATATAACACACGCTCAAATATAAAGCTGCTGTCAACAGGGGCACACCAAACAATTTTTCGTTTTTGAGTGATCTGCAAGCAACGAAAAAATACAATTTCCATGATAGCTGTTTCGCTTGTTGTATGTCCATCAAGTTCGAGTATTTCATTCACTCACCTGTGTAGTGTATATTAAAGTTTAACTTAATGTATACAAGAGCATTCAAGCTTATTGCACATTGGTGACCACCAAACAGTGCAGACCTGAACTTAGCTAAAAAACACTCCAACAATATTCCCCGAGACTGAGTCCTGATAATTCCAAGAATTGCTACAAAAGTGTCGGAAATAATAGTAGATCAGGTAAAATGTTATATTTTACCAACTAAGTCTTCTGAGCATGTACATATACTGAACTGTGTGTGCAAGCATCCTGACCTACCTCATTCAGGTGCCTCATTTCGTCCCTAGCACAGGATATCATTTTGTCCCTAGCACAGGATCTCATTTCGTCCCTAGCACAGGACCTCATTTCGTCCCAAGCACAGGACCTCATTTCGTCCCTAGCACAGGACCTCATTTGTTCTAAATTTGGCACTGTTTACAACGTAAATTTTCCCATAATTGGACTCTTGATAATCAAGTTTTTGTTTACGTCGGTCGAGTGTGCTTTTGTATCGTAAATAATTACTGACTGGTTTGTGAAAGTTGCCAAACAAAATTTATGTTGGATCACAAACGTGGCTATCGTTTTTTAACGCGAATAAAATTGTAGAATTTTCAGGTTTAAGTTATTTGCGCTTACAATTGTACAACATTTGAATCACGATACTTGTAGAATCATTTGACTAAACAATTTTGTAAGTGCATGTTCCATTATTTCATTCCACTTTTTCTGGCTCTACATCATTAAATTATACATACAACGCCAACTTCTATTGTTATGCTATTACATCAGGAGATATTCAAATAAATAAATGAGCACAAACTGTACTTTTTGTATTATTTTACCATTCAAGATCATATTATGGTATAATTTTGTTTATTTTTGTTGTGACCGTAGGTACAGTTACTCAAAAGTGTAATAATTAAATAATTTGTGATTGTAGAACATGCTTGCAATTTTTACTTCAGCTCTGCAATGTTCACTTGAATTTAAAACATACAATGAAGTTTGATCTCGCTGCCAAAGTGTTTCAGTTGGAGGAACTATCATAATTGGACACAGGTTCTAAAAATATAATCAATTTTTTTTGCAGTATATCTTTTGAAGGCCATGAGCCGCCAAATGTCTGGCTATCTTCCAAAATTTTCTCTGTTGAAAGCAGTTAGAGAGTTATTTGATCTTCTTACCACTGCGCTCTTCAGATTCTAACTGAAGTGAGCCTGCGAATAGTTGTAGAATTAGAGCAACCACTTTCACTTCCGGATGCGAGACAGCATAGCGGTTTTGAAGACATAAATGTACTGTATTTCATGACACACATATCAAATATAGGTCAGTAAAAAGTTTATATTGACTTACATAGATGATATGCATTGTTTTATATGAACGGTTGTCTCTTTCAACCAATTTAAAATCATTATTTCATATCGCGTTCATTGGTGAAACTGTTGTACAGGGTCAAGCAAAATGATCTGACACATTTAACCTACAAATTTAACCTACAAATGTGTCAGATCATTTTGCCTGACCCTGTATAAGTTAGGTTAATATAAAAATCAAAAGCCGTTATATTAAAAAAAGCTGTATCCCAGTTTAAGTCTTCAAAACACCATCTAAGTTCATGTAACATGTGGAATTCGTTATTATTAATCATATTATAGCAATGATGTAATGAGTTACTCTAGTAAAAACAATATGAATCTTTTCAGAGTGAAAATGATGTGTTAACATAAACAAGGTTTAGAAACTACTGTTATGTAACGTGTCAGATAATCATGATATATTGACGGACATCAGCAATAGGCAAGTAAGTTTAGTGGGTATGCTTACTAGGTACACTACAGCTGCATCGAGATTTTAGTAATTTAAAAATTCGCTTTGCCGTCACACGCCTTCATGTCCCACCTATTACTGTTTGATTTTGGATGCATCACTGTTCTATCACAAGTACCTAGCCATGAATACCGAAATGTATGAGTGCAGAAGATATGAAATGTTCACATAATTTGACATAAGCGCTGTACATGTTTTGGGTTAAGTCGGTTGGGTGCGCATAAACGGGTAATCAAAATAAACGAGTATCACAACAACTGGATCAACGGCACTCATTAAATATAATTAGCATTCATAGATTACTCAAGTTAATGAACTAAAGTTCGTTGTCAGAGATGTTTTCCCTGAAACACGTGGTGTAGTCCATTGAACTAGGGAAAAATTTTCTTCGACATCTGTTCACTTGTCGATATCTTTATCTGTTCACTAGATAAAGTGCGTTTTTACTCTCCAGTGGTATTTCGTTGTTAAATCGGCATTTTAAAAGAGAGTCGATACTTAAATTTTTGGGGGTTGTTTGTCAAAAACTTCATCCATTTCTTCGTTATGCATCAAAATCCTTCAAAATGTGTGAATTACGTGAAAGTTCTTTCATTAAATCTTTCCTAAACATCTCAGCTCCTGAAAATGTTGAGGCCTAAAGCTCATGGAGAAACTAGAGTAGTTGCTCCTCTGGATTTCGAACTTTAAATCTGGGGCTTCACTTGGTTCTTCCATCAAGCGCAATGAAAAACTCTTGTTTGACAGAGCCTGATGGGCACTGACGCAAACATCTGGTCGTCATAGCGTGTAAACAAACAATCTGAAGACTCGAAAAATGTATGATTAACAAAAGCGTTGGAAACTGTTAGAATGCTAAATAAAGGTTTCCTGGATATTTGAATTCAATTATAATATCTACTAAGGAATGATGACACACAGTCGAGTTCTACTGTCAGTCCTAGCGTCTCTAACTTTTTCATAATTTTCTGAAATATTTGTATCCTCATTCGTTCCATTTAAAGATCACTATTAACACTTTTTACAGCATGAGTTTCATAGAAATGTCAATGTAAGTAATACAGAAAGTCTATTCAGAGCGATTATGAAGATGATGCAGTTAATAAAAGAATTGCAGGTGCTGATTTTCCAGTTTCAGAAGAGGAAATTTTAATTTGAAAAACAAACCAAACGAACGTTATCATAAAAAAACTTGATTCTGGGGAGTTGGAAGCCGTTGTCATAGAAAAATTTCTCCATTGCCTCTAGGAAACTTCCAGAAGATATATGTATAGACGGCATGGGGCTTGGGCACCAACCCAAGAAGGGGTTTAATGGCTCGTTTCTATTCCCTTATTCTATTCTAGGACAGTTTATCGTAGTCCATCCAACCGTGCTGCGCAAACTGAAAAAGATCAGAAAGGTTTTAGTGGTTGGGAAATGGTGACCAAACTCACTCCATTGAATTTTGAACTGCGTGTTGCTTGTTCAGAATCACCGTTTGCACGATACCTTCAGGCTCCACTTCTAGGTCAGTTTGCTTTGTTAGACTTGTTATTGGTGATGAAAAGTGAATCCTTTACCTTAAGGTTAAACGCAAGCGATCATGAATCAGTTGAGGAGGCAGATCAGTCTAATGACAGAGAAGTTAACTTCATAAAAAGGAATCATGTTCTGTATTTTAATGATCTAGTGAAGGAATTGTCCATTACGAACTATTAAACAACAATTAACCAATTACTGCTAATCTCTGGTGGGATAAACATCATCGTTTGAAAGCAGCTCTGAACCGAAAGCGAACCTCGTTCGGGAATTGAAAGGGTATCATATGATGTCAAATCAAACCTCACACAGCTAAACTGACCAACAATCAAATGTTGAAAGTACCCCCAAGCTGACCCCAGCACAGCACAACTCTGCTCTTTTCTTGGTTTGGATTGTCATCTTTCTGACAGAGTGCTAGGCTGACACATAACGACGTGTGTCATGGCCTGGGCCCAGAAAGAGAAATGAAAGGAGGTCAATTCTGGAGAGTATGGGGGTCAATGATGATCCGTCCGACGTGGAATCAATCTGTCATCAGACTTAGATTCCAGAAACTGAAGACACAAGGCTGTCATGTCGCAGCTGGTGCCGTCTTGTTGAAACTATAACTGACGTCTGATGGACACAGCCTTCACTGTATGCCACAATGTATTCTTCAGGAGCTGGCCGTATGTGAAGATGATTAACGATGACTGTTGTTCAGTGAAGGGAGAATTTTGTTTGAAATGATTTATCATTATCTATAGATCATACTGTATCTCTAAAATCATCTGAATCGTTTTTTTATTTTTTCAACGTCTTAGGAGTGTTTATTCTGTACTACACCAAGCACATCATGTTCACTGACAGCTATCACAAACTTTAAAATTAGTTAAGTGAAATATTTTTCATTTATAAGTGAATCTGTGAAGACTGGAACAGTTTCCCAATTTCTTCTAACAATCCGTTGTGTATTTTGTCATAAAATTGTACATACAATGCCGGAAATCAACTGAACATCTAAAATCAGCTTATTCTTTTACAATTCTTTTGCCGTTGCCCCATCGGTGAATTGTATTTAAGATCAGAGTATTGGTTTGTATTATGTAGTGGCTATGCTGCAGATTTATTTATATCACGCCATTGCAGCTGATTCGTCATTTTGAGTGTCTGCATGTACCCAGCATTATTTCATTGCTAAATATGTTCGTATAACATGATCCGTTTGGTAGTGAATTTTGTGAGACAGATCAAGGTATCATGAACTTGGTGATAACTACCAAAAATACAAGAAATTGATCAACAGGAATCAATAGTTTCTAAGGAAAACAGTGAAAGGTTAACATATTTTATCCACTTGAATTTAAATACTGAAAAAGGCATAACTGATTCCATAACATTAAAAATGAAGAAAGTGTTCCAAATAAGAATATTCGACGAAATAAGTTCTGAAAAGTTCGGGCTCTCTTACACATATTTTACCATGTGTTTTTCATTTTTTATGTATTTATTTTATTTGATGTGCTACCAGACGCTAAACAATCATAGAGATACAACTGATGTTGAATATCCCCTAGTAAAAAGTTAATGTCATGCACTAACTCAACCCATCATATTCCAGTGATCTATCTCATATGAGCTCATTTAATAAAAAATTATTTTATGAATAAACTCTATCTATTCATATGTATCTAGCTTATTTGCAAAGATTATAAGTTATTTTTCTTTTTATATTCATTTGGTATTTGAAAACCGCTGAGTTCTTAGGTAAATAAAAATGATTGTTATATAATAAAAATTACATGTATGATATTAAACTCATTTTCTGAAAAGATATAATATATGATATCTATCAAAATAATGTTGTAAAGGGCCATCAAATAATGTAAAAAACGTATAAATTGTCAAATATAATTGTTCTTTTTGTAAAATAGCTTGACAATCTATGTGTAACTATTGGAACTAATTATGATAATACATTGGAACCTATCGGTTCTATCGTTAGGAGGTCAAAATCCTTGCAAATTTCATCAAAGTTTAGAGAAAGGGATCTAAAATCTTTTTTCAATGGTAATTACGGACGTTCATTCCCTATATTTATATGAAATGAGGAGTATACTTAGGTTCAAACTATTCACAAAATTATTGAACCATGTCTGAAAAATTATGCTTTCTTGAGACAACTTTTTTAATAACTATGTGCTCGTATTATATGCCAAGCCACATTGAGATGATCATAGTCAATATTGTTAGAGTTATTTTTACTGCTAATTTTGTTAATCTCTGCTAACTTCTAAAATTTTAACCCGCCACGCTTGCAGGTTTAATTTTCCTTTTGACCAATGCATTTTGCTTTCATTAACCGTTTATCATGTCCACTCAGAGGAATAATACTCGTAACAGAATTGGAATAAAAAATCTTGTTTGTTTCGTACTAATTAAAATAATATTACTCTTGAGGCATCTTAATTAAGCAATGTGTGCATCAGTACTATTACTGCTACACCTCGTATCTTAATATGTTTCAAACTTCCCCTTACTATTTACTATTCGTTATTTTCTGATCGACACTTTTCCTTCACCTTTCGTATGTACTCCTGCGATTTCGACAAGTTTTTATCAATATATTCTGTTAACTCCTAATATATTTAAAACTCTTCACATGCTCCAGAAACTGAAAGCAGTGAAAGTCTACTTACAAATCTTGGTTTAAGAATTACTCTTTGAGCATAAAGAATTAATTATAGTTAAAATGTGTTTGAATTATACGCGTACGATTCCTCTGCAATTCTCGTATTGATTTTTATATTTTCGTGATTGCTACTTCAATCCTGAAAAATTCGTGTGTATCATTAGAATGCTTGATTCGAACCATTGGTGTTTCTGCTACTGTTCCAATCTGTCGTTGTTGCAGTCAGTAGCAAAGTTAATGGAAGCCCTCAAGAGACTTGTCTTTTAATGGGAGGAATGGGAGAAGGAAAGTCTCGAAAGAACACTTGAGTGTGAGCCTGCCTTTCTCGAATGCACGGCTCTGAATTTGTAAAAATAGACTGTAGTAGCTTGTCTCATTCAGAACAGAACGCTCCGTCAATCCGAATAACAATTTACTTCGGAGTTGAGACCATGTAAATTTTATTTCAAAACAGCTAAATATCAAGTGACTTCATTTCTTTATTTTTTCTTGTTTCTCGTCCCATTATTGCTGTTTAAATTTAAAGTTAATGCGAATAGGAATCAACAAGGTATGTTAGTATGAAGATATAAAAATATACGTATATAGAGGCTAAAAGGATAGATGATTACAGAAGTAAAAATGTGAAAATTAAGTTCATGTACAGTGTCTCTAGAAGAGTGAAGGAAAGGTGGCGTGTAATTCGGAAAGTGAAAGTATTGGCATGTGGAGCGTTCAGAGAAATCTTAGGGAATAAAGAAGCTTTCATGAGCACGATTAGTTCAATCACAAAAGTGAAGTCTGTAAATTGAAGGAAAATAAAAATGAGTGCATGCACGGTTTCTGTGAAAAAATATTTTGGCTATTATCTACGAATTTTCCATGGATGTTATTCATTCAATATTACTAACCATATCAAACAGAGTGAATAAAATACATGTATGATACAAGTCATTACATATTGAGAAGGTAAGCAAAGTCTCACACGTGTGTGTGACTCGTATTACCAAATGTACTGTAATTCTAGAGATGTAGCCCATGTGTGTAGTCGTTGTTGTTGGTACCATTTACTGCTCTGCTAAAACTTCAATCAGCATTAGCATTTTTTCTTCCTTGTTATCTCAATGGCAAAATAACATTGTTCAATAATTGTGAAACATTGGTATTGCAGAGTAGTATATTTATAAACCTCTAAAATTAGGATCCACACATATACACTTCCCCTTAAATTTAGCTTGAATTCATTAAATGATCCTCGTATCGTCATTGTTGAAAAGAATTTATGACATTACCTGCATGTTGTTATTGCTATGAATGCCTATATGTAATTTGTAAAATGAATATGACGTATTCTGAAAATGGTTGTATTCATTTCTGTACTGAAAAAACCTACTCATTAGCAAGTTCTATTGTAGCTGCCTAACGCCAACTGACTGAATGAAAACAAGTGTCGCAGGTGTATAGAAATTTTCAGAACTTTTACTGTCAGCCGTTACTCTACCAATGCATATTTGTGCGTAATTTCCATGCCATTGAGGGGATGGGGCACCACGGTGCGTTGTATTTAGGTTGTTCAAACGAACACCTGACCATAGGACCTCTAAACATGTTAAGCCTCTTTTTCCTTCGTTGGTACACTACCAACAAATAACGTCTTGCTTAACGAACCTACTGTACAATTGCTTTCAATGTAAACTAAATCATTTTACCAGTTCCTGTCAATGTACGTTCCACAACTTGGGGCTACATTACACACGATACTTGATTTTACTCAGCATATCAGTTTTTCAACTCAAAAGTATTCAATAACGCCACATCTGATAATGCTGGAAATCGCAATGAGGAATTGTAATAGATCTGTATTACCCACATGCTATACATGATGTCGACATTAGTTTAAATATTTGTGTTCTGGTCTAGTGTGTCAGGTCATGAAAGTAATGCCATAAACGAAATAATTGCGGGAAAACTTATACATTCTCAAATAATTAATAAGCCTGACGATTGTGCATCAATTACTACTCTGTCAAAATTTATATTAGGGAAATAGCAGTTGTGAATGAGGGAAACATTTTACAGTATAATTCATAGCTTCCAAACGAGTTTGAAATGCAGGAATGCAAATTATTTGCATAATGTACGTTTTAGTTGTAAATGCGCTACGTAAAAGCTTCTAGATAAAAATGTTTGAAAAAAGAAAGTTGGGGGAGGAATTCAACCTGTAGCTGTATGGCTTAAGCCAGCTGAGTGAAAGCCAGCCAAAACGAGGTGAAAAGAATATAATAGAATATGACATTCTTGAATATGGGAAGCCCATTGGTCCCTTCTTGGGCTGCTACCCAAGTCTTGTGAGGTCTAAAGTTACGGTATCAATTTCGCACGGGCACCTGGTACTTCAGGTCACGGACTCGCTTCTCAATCGTCCACAGTCACCCTAAAGTAAATAAAGATAGAAGAAGAAGGGGTAACAGTCTTACTCTGTCATAAATTTTTACACGATAATTACCTATCTCACATTACACAGCAATTATATAACTCTTGGTACACAGTAGTTAAATACCTCCCGGAGCACATAGTTCTGTGACACATAACTATGCCACGTGGTGCGCAATAATTATATGACTCTCAGTACACTAATATTACGTGCCTCGCGATACTCAACTAGTACATAACTCTTGGTACTCGACAGTACGTGACTCATCGAACACACTGTGTTACGCGTGATACACAGTAATGTGAGTTGTTTATGCACAAATTATGTGTCCCATAGTACACAATGACATTGCTCACGGAAAGCAATAAGTATAAACTCGTGGTACAACACTTATAATTCTATAACTCTTAATCACAATTACTATATGACTTCTGGTACCTATAAATTCTTGGTGCAAAATTGATATGTGACTCTTGATTTACACCATAGCGGTTAGGTTGAAAAATATTCAACACACTTTGAAAGAAAATTATTTACTTAGGGTTTAATGAATTATGATGCAAATTACAAAGCCGAATTATACTGAAAGAATCTTTTCTTGATGAAGAGTACAGAATAAAAGAGACACTGAAAACACTGTCTTAGCAATAAAATCGATGAAGTTCTGACTCAATCGCTTTGCAGTCCAAAAGTCTAAATGTATATAGTCAGCGAGTTCACATTTGGAGCAAAAAAAAATTGAGACACGTTTCTACCTCTAACTTTTGAAAACGCTGCCGTATGCAATCCTGCTAGTGCCATCTATTGCAACCCCAAGTCTTCATGAACTTTCTGGCTCAAGGGTTTTCCTCTTGCACTTGAGACTTTGTTCCGACTTTCTCTCCACCTTGTACGATCCTCGGGAGCATGAAAATACTCTAATGCTGTCTTTAGCTATTATAAAAGAATATGGCTGCATCGCCGATTATGGCGTTGAGAGCGAGTTTTGTCAGCCTCGTGAAATACACTTTGCGGCGTTAACCTCTTATTCCCATCACATTTTAAACTATCATACACTAAGTGCACTCCGTACACACTCAAAATACATACTGAAGTCCCATCTGATTGAAGGTTCCATTTTGGTTTTAGTTTGATGGTGTAGTCAAGTGTTAACACAGCTGACACTGGCACCTATGTAAAAATTCTGCTTTTGTCTTCATGAGTACGGACGGAGCATTATCCGATATATGAAATTATCATATTTCTGGGTAAAACAAGTAGCAATCGATTTTCTGATGTGTATGAATTTACAGCTTCTGACTATCAGATACTTGACAGCTTAGCCACGTAATGTTTGGAACAGATTGGTATTAAGCAGTGCTCGATCTCCTGAGACTCGAGAGCGACGTGAAATGCAAAAGAACCGTGATGTAGAGCTGCTTGTTAACAATTGTTGATGCAGAGCCAACGACCTGCCGGCAAGACTAAATAATGTGAAATTAAATTCAAGTGAACATAGGAGTAAAAAATAATTATTATGCAATCAGTTTCAATAGCTGTTGTACGCTGATATCAAAGTGTGTTCAATGAACGTATAGTTGGACATCATACCAATGAGTCCATTTATCAATGTTTTCCGATGCGTATGTTTTAACAAATATCCATTCACAAGTATACATATTTGTAGAGTATTGTTCTCTATACTGTACGATAATTTCGCCAATGCTAGCATGGAACTGTGTTTTTATCGATACTGATAGAAATTGTTTAATTTTGATATCTCGTATTTGCTACCTGTGATAAAACACACGCTCGTTTAAGAAAAATGAAAACAAAAATCAATAGAACCTCCATGTTGTGAACGAAATATTGCAAGATAAACGATGCTAGAGTTGACTTTTCATAAGTCATTTTTTTAATCAAATGTTTGCTAATGAAACTAACTTTAAAATGTTACTACAACATCAGATAAAAATGAAATACCTGACAGCAAACTGATTAAATCAGTCTTTTGAACTCTCCCACATTCGTAATAATAGAAGTTGTGATTCTCACTAATAAAAGAACCCGACCCACACTTTTGCATCACGATCTGTTTGAGTTAGTGCCACCAAAGTTTCCTCGCTGGGCAGCCCCCGCTGTTCACTCATCTTACTTCTGTTCGTGACTATAAAAACTATCTTCTCTGCTTCACACGCTGTGTTCGTTTTACTCAGAGTGTAAAACTATATAGATGATTTGACTGTTGATGAATGCATTTTTCGGAACATTGGTCCTCACTTTTGAGTGTGAAACACTGCTAAAATTTTAATTACAAATTTGTGTATTGTGATCATGTGGAGTACGTGTGCATTCTGAGTGTAAAACCCAAACACTGGGAAATAGAGTTATATACACTAGAAAATAGAGTTAAATTTAATTCGCACAGTATATGGCTAATAAACTGATAGCAATTCTAAGAACGTATGCTGAGAAGAGTAACAAATGTTAAAATATTGATTTATTCACCAAAATCGAAAAACAAAATTTTGGTATTCTTTTCAAATTTTATCTACCTCTGTCGGATTCCTGATGAATTACAACTCCAATATTCTGTTACTTATTTACAATCATCTGCATAATTCCTTTATTGGCAAAACCTTACACATGATATTCGCCCTCATGAACATCCGTGGACTATCACGAAACTCTGCCTTCATGCTGGACCATAAGTTATGGATTAGGTGTAGGCTCGAAAAAAATGGTCACCAGTCCATCACATTATTAACCCGGATACCCATGAAAAACGAGAAAGACGTAGTTACTATAGCGTTTGCCGAGAGAGATGACGCATTGATCGTGGGATGACACGATATCATGCTATTGCTTGGTCATCTATTTTGTAAAGGTGAATTCGATCAACTTGAAATACGCTGCTAATGTAATCAGAATTCCACCAAGAGCTCTAGAAGTGACAACTTTAGTTTCAATAATTTTAGCCCGTATCAAATACTTGCGCGTGTTTAATGACGTCTGGAATGCTTGTAACGTTGGTCTCTTCCTGGCTCATCATTTTACAGAAGCCTACAGGGCCATCAAACATCGCTCTGGTTTAGTTCGCTGGATGGGCCAGAACTTTAATTAATTTCAAGTCCTTTCAAACGTATTCCGAACGCAGTTTTTCGAGTCGCGGTATCCATGGAGTGCTTTCATCTAGACACGGTTAGAGCTGGTTTTCATTGAACAGTCTTCTTTAGTAATGTTTGCTGTATACACAAGCTCATCGTAGGTAAATAATTTACTAAAGAGCCAGAGTCTTTGCATGTTGCAAATTTGATCGCTTTTCAATGATATTTAATAGGAACTTCTACGCGTTTTATTTAATCATGATTTTCGTGCTCGTGATTTTGTATTTTTTTTATTACTCGTTGAGTGGATACTTCTTGAAATGAACACAGATTTTCAAGCTAATTATTAATCTGACCAATATTCGTAATGAAGACAAGGAGGCTCTCTCGTAGCATGTCGATAGTTCTCAGAAAATTGGATTCATTTAAGACAATGGCGCTGGGACTGACAGAGGTCGTCGCGTCAGCAGTTCCCTGTGGCAGCTTTGGTGTCTCGTTAATGATCTCAAAGCACTTCAATAATATCATCTTCTTCTTTTTCGTTGTCGAAGATTGTACAATATCTCAAAATGGCCGCTTTGTTTAGACGCTTGACAATATTTTATGTCAGGGCTGACAGAATGAAATGACAAAATTTCATCGGATGGAACGAAACGTATAAATTCTCACCCTCATGCTGAAATAAAATTCTAAAAATGTACAGTGGGGGGCAAAATAATACAACACGTTGATTAAATCGCCAGATTGCACATTTATAAACCACGTACAATTACGAAAATTGGATTATATATAGACAAAGGTTAATAATATATCTAAAACCCACAAATATTTAACGGAAAAAATATATAGGAACATGTATAATAAATACGTGAACAAAAGTTTACAGTACCCGACTTTTATCTCGATATTATGCATGAAAATTGTTGTAGGATTATCCCAAAATGTTCTAACATATTCTACTATTTTGCAATCGAACTTTCGTCAGTATTCATCTCCGATAACGTATCATCGGTACAGCAGCTCTCATTCTGAAAGGTCGTAAGCATGGGTAAGAATAAGGACATCAGCCAAGATCTTCACGAACGTATTATGGAGCTCCATAATGAAGGTTTAGAATATCGGAAGATAAGTACACAACTCTGTGTTCCTATAGCCTCGGTTGGAACCATAATACGTAAGTGGAAATGCCGGAATACGACTCTCAGCAAGCCTCGAACTGGCCGTCCACGGAAAACTAACGACCGTGCTGTTCGAAAATTGTTCCAAACAGTAGTGCAAAGGCCTCAAACTACTCGTGAAGAATTGAAGGATGATCTCAAGGCATCTTGGATCGAAGCCAGCAAACACACGATCAGCAGGACACTACGCCGTGAAGGTCTTCACTCCCGCGCCCCTCGTTGGACACCTCGTCTCCAGAAACGTCGCGTCAAGGCCAGGCTGAAGTATGCCAATGTATTTGAATAAGCCAGCAGTGTTTTGGAACTCAGTACTGAGGTCAGATGAAACCAAAATCTAACTATTAGGGAGAAACAGCACAAACCATGTTTGGAGGCTAAAAAACGTAGAGTATAAACCAAAGTGCACCATACCCACTGTTAAGTTTGGAGGTGGCACAATCATGGTGTGGGAATGTTTCAGCTCATCAGGGGTAGGTAAACTTCACATCATTGGAGAAACCATGAATGGCAGGAAATATCGTGAAACATTGGAAGAGCAACTCCTACCTTCAGCTCGTTTGTTAAAATTGAAACGTGGATGAAAATTCCAACAAGACAACGTTCCAAAGCATACTGCAAACGAAACAAACGAATGGTTGAGGATAAAGAAGATAAACATTTTAGAATGGCCAAGTCAATCCCCGGACATGAACCCGATCGAAAACTTGTGGAGGGAATCGAAATGGAAGATTCAGAAGAGAGGTCTCAATAACATCACTGAACTCAAAGAAATTTGCATTGAATAATGGAATAAGATTACACCCAAAACTTGTAAAAGTCTGGTAGTGAACTACTATAAACGTCTCGAAGCCATAATCAATAATAAGGGTTATGCAACGAAGTATTAATGTATGTATGTATATCTTGAAATGTGTTGTAAACTTATGTTCACTTATTTATTATACATGTTCCTATATATTTTTTCTATTAAATAATTGTGGGTTTTAGATTCATTATTAATCTTTTTATACTGTTGTTTATAGATTGTCCAATTTTCATAATTGTACGTGGTCTATAAATGTGCAATCTGGCGATTTAATCAACGTGTTGTATTATTTTGCTCCCCACGGTATTTCAACATATAGATGAATTCGTTAGCGTATGGAATTCTATGTAAAATTCAAATAAGGTTTTTGACCTAGGAAGCAACCTTTGTCACATAATTTCTTTCATGGTATACATATTAATAAACTCTAATACAAGTAGTTCAGAGATTTCAACTTATATATGCATAGACAAGTAGAAAATTGAACAACTGTGTTTCAATCTCTCACGCTGCTCCAGTGACGAACGATATTTTTTGCAAACTATTCAGTTCATACTAGTATTGATCGGAAACTGCATGTGGGTCACAGAGAATAAGATTTTTTGTATTGAAGTAGTGTACACAGTTTGCTACTTTTTAGCACGTACATATCACTCAAGAGATGAGTAATAAATTCCACAAACTAAGTTACGATTCAAGTGTATTCTAGTTCACCTGGATCAAACACCTGTTCGTTGTAACTCTTATTGCTCTCCTGAAACCCTTATAATTTGTCAACTTGTAAGTCTATCCACGCCCCTGGAAGTCATCAAAATGTCACTCTACTTCTTGCAAGAGATATTGCTGGCAATGGAGCTCGATAGCGGAAAGTGGTTCAGAATTTACGAGTTCCCAATAATTCGTCGCTTGGCAACTCGACTGTGAAGGAAGTTTCCTGAATTAAAGCTTTGAAATTACCAGCCAGTAAAACATGTCTTCCTAAGAATTATTTTGTTCAAAAGTATTAAGTTTTTTATAGCAACATGTCTTAAGGTTTTGGCTGTGAGGGGTATTTCGATGTAGGCTCTCATATTGCATTCTATTATTAAACATTTGAGCAGAAAATGTCGCCGCTCAGCAGATTAGACTAGTGTTAGGAAATTGAGGTATTTTGGTAAAAGCAGGTGTAAACTCCATATGTACTACTTTTACGATCGATGGACATTATTCTCGTTTCTCTATTTTCAACAAATCAGTCGAAACTATGGTCAGAATATACGAGTATTTCTGTATTGGTTTCAAATGCTGTTTAGAAGCTTTGCTACAGCACTTTTTAAACGCCTGAATAAGGCACTGATTCACAGCAGAGGAAACAACACTGAGTGGTTGTGTGTTGGACAACAAGGATCACAGGAAGAAATCGAGGGTTTCAGCATTGATTTGGTTTCAGAGTTGACTGCACGATTTCAAGGGGAAACATGTCCACATCAAAGCCTTGAATAGCGAGTTCCTTGATAAATCTTTTGAACGCTTCTCATGATGAAAGGGAGCGACCTAATTTGAATCTCTTTTACAATTGGAATGATTATAATTACCTGATTGTATTAAGTTCGCGCTGATTATGACAAACTTGTGCCGATAACATAATTAAATGATGCATTGGTTTCTGTTTGTAAGTCGTTTCAGTTGTATATCCCCTTGAGAACTATGTTGATTGCAGCTGATAACAATACGAGTATGTTAAAAAATACGATATTCGTGTACCCATGAACGTAAAGATTCAGAAGAGTTTTTGAAAACTTTCAACGCTGTAAAAGGACTGCGTGGATGCGTTATCCTGTCCAAACATTGCTACTTTACTCCGTCAGATTACATCTGTAGCTTCCCTTGTGATTAAGTTAATCCTGCTACTGAAGATAACAATGCAATTCCCATATTCTACCGTAATTTTGACCTGCATTTAATGCTTGTTATTCGAAACAGGTGCATGTAAACATATTTTAATAGTTGTACATCAAATCTTCTTCTCTGAGTGTCGGCATAGAACAGAGTTTTATGTGCATGAGGGAATTTTTTCGCGTATGTGAGGCATAAATCCCATTTTATAAGAGCGCAGAGTACACTGCGTAAAGCTCTGTGAGTTTGTCTGACACCGAGGGCTGCACTTCATCATCTCATGATGTTGGCTTCACAACTGGCATGAAAAGAGAGCAAGCGGCAGCTGTTCGCTTTATATTTATTGCATGGCTCAGCAGTGGCTCTGTCTCACGCTCCGTTCAAACCTGAGCTCGACTCTGCTTCATGCACATAGTATCACTTTGCCATGAAACTTTGCTTGCTTTAATATGTTAGTTTTTCCTACTGAAGTAACTTATGCTCCCAATTTGATGATACTTCTCATTAATTTTTGGAGATCAGAATGTTTTCGACAAGTATTTTGTTTTGTGGGTCGTTCTTGTTTTTTATATTAGAGTGCACTGGGGTCAATATTTCTAAAGTCGTTTAATGAACATTATTTCATATAAAAAGATATAAAGAATTGCATTTGTTTTTTAATTATTTCAAGCAGTATAGTTTTTCCTTCATGCCCTCCGTAAAATGCTGTAATTTTCTTTCGTGTAGATTGTCATATCTAGATCGAATGTGTGAATTACGAAGTGTAATCTGTTTTCTGCAAGAACAAGGACGTAGTGCTACTGAATAAGCAAAGTGTACGGTGGCAACTTTATGAGTAAGGGTAGTGTACGGAAATGGTGTAGAAAATTTCAACAAGAGCGAACCGACGTCCACCAAGATCATCGCCTTCTGTTTCTGCCCACGAGATGATCCTCAAGGATGTCTTCGAAGCCAGCCTTGGCTCCTCCTCTAGTCCTGACATTGGAATCTTCGAACGGCTCCGTGATTGATGGTGTTTCGTGGATTCCTCGTGGAGAGAGGCGGTGGAAACATCGGAAGACCTCATAGTGTTCTTTGCCACCAATGATACTGCCAGCAAGCCGAAAGATGACGCATCGGTGGGTGTCTTCGACCTACACTGTAGGCCGAAAAATATCCACCGATGCTTTTTATTGACATGATACTGCTTTACGAACATGTGTGTTTATGGAACTGTGTTATCATTTTTAGTGTCACTCTCTCTTTCTCTGCACTGTAAAAATAACCATCGCGTTATTTACGCCTAGTATAACATTCCCTAAATTCACGAGTGCCATGTTTCCATCATTTCGGGTAATTGCATTGATAATGGAAAACAATGCATTTGAGTACCCTATTTATTGTGTAGCTTATTTGTTTATT
Source organism: Trinorchestia longiramus (assembly GCA_006783055.1). Lineage (NCBI taxonomy): Eukaryota > Metazoa > Arthropoda > Malacostraca > Amphipoda > Talitridae > Trinorchestia > Trinorchestia longiramus. The sequence continues at coordinate 503,115 of VCRD01000049.1, forward strand.
GAGTAACTTATTTATTCAGTATGTAATTTTAGAAACACTCGAGAGTTCTGGACGCGTACGCGTTAAAAATGATTCAGTGAGATTTGACTCGCGTCTTGTAATTAAAAAGTGTTGACCCAAAGACATTCAGATTGAATTATATTCTATACACTGTAAAGAAAAGTGACAAAACTTATTATTGCTCTCTTTTGTTTTACTTTGTTTTGCACACGAACACTAGAACCTGACGTTCTCCTGGTGGAAGAATAGATAAGGAGCATAGCAGCACTACGCAGTGAAATCGATTGGGGCTCCGATGCTGGAGAGCTTTTTTGACATAGTGTGCCGGCCACTTCATATTTTGTTTTTAAATTGTGACACAAAGCTCTTGAATGCTGAAGTTCTTTCATCTTCTGGGAAGCCCTTTTCTACGTGTCATTGTTATTTTTTATTTACATTTTAATTTCTGGATGAAATATTATTTCAAATGCAGCCTTTGTGTTAGAAATTCTAACGAAACGAAACGAAAACGAAATCTAATTCTAATTGACACAATACGAAGGGTATTCGAGTTACCATCAGGAAAGCTCCTAAAAGGCTGCACGACTGCCTCAGTTTCCATTTATTTTCTCAGTATGTACTGATATGAAATGTAATGGCAGGTGAATGTATTTCTATTTATATAATGAAAAACACGTTTAATATTCATATTTTGTGCACACCTTCATAGTTTAGGTAATGGCTGGCAGGAGTTTGATTTTTTATAAATGAGAATAAATATTTCTTATGAACTAGCTACTTAAGTCTGCATGGGCTTGGTATTGTTTTTAGCATCGTCAGTGTTTATATTTTCATGTATTTAAAATTTTGAACAAGTCTATATTAGTGTAAGAAATGTTAATCTACGAAGTTCTCCAAAAATGTATAAAAATTCTTCCGTAATAAAAAATCACGCCGTAGAATAGAATAGAATAGAATGAGGCTATAGGAACGAACCTTCTGGCCCATTCTTGGGTCGGATAATTACTTCAATAATTATTCGGTGTTTACCCAAGTCCCATGCCGTATTTCTAGCCGCGTCAACCATGTCGGCAGCGGGATTCGAACCCGGGTCTTTCCGCTCGCGAGCAGATTCGCTCACCAGTTGACCAAGCTGGTGATGACGGGTATACTCATAGAAAGTACGATTGTATTATCAACAAAATACTACATTAACACTGTCTCACCAAAACCAATTTTCTGCTGTACTAGACGCGAGTTCGTTGATGTTACAAGACGAGTTTGAAACTTTCGTGATTTGGGAGTACGGATCCTGCAGGCAGTTATCCTGAGCTCAGCATGAGTGCCAGAGGAAGACGTGCATCGCATGCAGGATGTACTCGCAGCTCCTGAGAGAGGCAGTCGCAGCTGTCAAATCTATTGCTTTGCTTCCACAAGGCATTCACGTACACAAGCTGGAGATTACACTGAAAGAGAGAGAGCTTGTTTTCAATCTGAAGTTTATATTTTGAAGCTAAAAATTAGTTTTAGCAGTACTGTATTTACGGGTATGTAGTCTTTATCATGTAGACATTTTGTTATAAATTTGATGCTGAGTTTATCTCCATAATTTTTAACTTTCCTTGGCGTGTAAAATAAGTCTTTTTACTATTCAGTAAGTTGTCAACTCATTTGGACTCAGTGCCCTTTTTTACTTTAATTTATTATAATAAATAAACTTAATTTATCTGCACTTAATCTTCTCGTATACGCTTCAGTTCCATTATTGAAGCTATCAGTATATTTCGTATGTCCCCTGATTTAAATACGTCTGGAAAAGTTCAGTATTCCGTCCATTCAATAGTAATGAGATTGTCCTCAAGTTCAGTATTACTTCCTTCTTCTATATCTTCGTTATTTCTTTCCCTATGTATGCATCCTTTTAATTTACAATCTTAATGAATATAATCAGCAGGGTCGCTAGAATTTTGGCAATACATGTATCCCATGTTGAATGTTATGTTTATGAGTGTTTTTGTGTTTTTACAAATAAATATGTTCATTTGAAGTTTCTGTTTCGACTATCAAATTGAAATTGTGTTTCAAATTAATAGAAGTTCATTTTTGTTTGATTATTGTTATTATTTATTGTTTAATTTAACTTCTCTCGCATGCAGAATGTAATAAAAAATAAATTATTTACATTTACAATGTATTACATATAATATGTCCACATAAATTATATACATAATGGTTCTTGTCTTACATCCTGCTTTTACTTTGGAATTTAGCCTGGAGAGCGAGGGACTGGCTGGGGAAATTTTCGTGCACATCCCATTAACCGCCCTGTTGAACAAATTAACTTCCATTGACCCTATAAGATGGAGTTACTTCGTAATTTCGTTTAATATGATTTGGAGTTTAGGGCATAAGAGTTTACGGTTTTAAGTTTGAAAACGAAGTTGCTCTCTGATCCTTTATTTCATTTACTTGAGCGAATTACTTTGCCTTGCAATCCTTTTGAGATAAACTCCTTAACTGACAGGTCTCCCAAAGCGCCGAAAAGAGTGACTTAATTCAAACAGCGTCTTGGTAAAACCGTATTGAACTGAGCATCCTGCTCACTGGCTC
>VCRD01000049.1:505847-535597 GCA_006783055.1 Trinorchestia longiramus
TCAATATTCCAGCAGTAGCCTTCGAATTCATGAAGGTTATTTCTGCAAATTTTTTTCCTTTTATACGTTGAGAATGCTAGCTCCTATAATTTCTCAAGACTGTATAATCTATCTTGGAAATCACTGTTTGTGCCAGATCTCATCGATCAGCTGTCACTCCGACATAGCATTAGAAGAAAGACAGCATTGAAATTTCTTAGAAGCTGCGTGATGCAGTAGTACCAATACTTACAACTTCAAACCGTTTTTACGTTTTTAGTGAGCAAGAACATTTACCGAATAATGTTTCACAAACATTCTTGTACTATTTTATACATCCTCTTGAAATAATAATATAATGAACTGATCTATTTGTATAAATTAGGCCTGATTTAGATTTTTGAGCGCTAGGAAAATTTTTGCGCCGCCCTAGATATATTTATAACTAAAATAATATTACATGATTACCACTGTTATGTAAGGTAAAAAATAGTCACTAGATACTTTGTCGTCTCAGAATGCCAAGTTTTCCTGAAATTTTGAACTTTTTCGAAATATGGTACATTTTTACGGAGGACAATTTTCATACAGTATGTTTCAATAGACATAGCTAAAATAATTCTTTTTCCACCACTTCGACACTTTGCCTGTACGTGATTGCTAATTTGAATTATATCAGTTTGCACAACGAAAACCTAAGAGACGTTAATTCAGAACCTACCTTTAATGTTAGCACGGCAACCTGTTTGAATTCTCCTGAAAAAGTACTACAAAATTATGAAATAGCTGAACGCGTAAAATAAGACTTTTTTAAATTTTATCTTTCTTTTCAGTTTGCCGGACTGTGAACATAAACACACTAACGTTTTGAATGCCTTGTAGCTGATTTGGTAATGTGAACCTTCTATCATTGAGTCTTGTACGGTGACTCTTTTGCTCAACTCTACTATAGTTCGATCAGTTACAGAAAGAGCGCAGAAAATAATATTTTTCTTTTATACACTAAGATATCTTGATAAAAAAGAAAAGTTCCATCTAAAAGTAAAAACTCGCAATTCACGTTGTTCTTTCTGTAGGAAATAAAATTGTGATTTCGGAAATCTTCCTTCTTTCCTCCTATCATTCAAAACCTCTCTAACTTAATGGAATAAAAGAACTTTGAATTCTAGAAGGATTCCAAATGCTTGTCAAAATTTTAAAGACTTACAACTAAATTTCGTTGAGCCTAAGAACTGAAAACTGTTACGGAGCGAGAAAGCCCTGAGGTCACCGGGGGATCCTGGCCAACTTGTGACATGCTGCTGAAGCTCCGCGTCTCATTCCCCAGCAGCCGCAAAACGGAAAGCTTGCCGGAGCTAATTACTCCAAGGAAAAGCCTTGACGTACTTAGTTCACTTTATTGCTCATTGGTCGACTTATTTTTATGAGGTGTGCTGGCGTTGTTAGTAGGCACAGACAATACTGTTGAAAGTGCGACTAGGCTGGACAGTTTTTCACCTCCTCGGCCGATTATTAGTCGTTGCTAGACATGAAGATTGTTAAGAGAACTTGTAGCTTGAATTCATGGTTAAGTTTTTTCAATTGCAGTGACAGTTGAAAATAAACTAGGGATAAAAATGCATACCTATTAATAAATTTGTGGCAAATATTACATATGTGTGTACGAGGGAAGGGGAAAGAGTATGGCCGATTATGTTATCATCGACACATTGATTGCTGAATTGAATATGCATTTAAAAAATTTATACAGTTTGAATAATTTTTTGAGGAAAGGAAAAATGGCTTCATTGTCAAGTTCACCAAAGACGTGGTAGGAAAATTAAAAATAATTATTTTCTTGATAACTACTTAAAGCTCCAAATATTTCATTCAATTATTTTCAATTTCTTTGCGTATATCGCTATTTTGAGTGCATGTGTTCTCAAGAGTGCAAGGCTCGTGAGAGAAATCGACACCACTTAGCTAAGCTGAAAATTTAAAATTCACTACGAATAGCAAAGTGGAAGAGTGCTGTCCGGCACTTTACTGGGGGAAAACGGAACAACTGAAGCCCCATTCAGGACTGTGTGCTTGCTCTTATCATGGCTGCCCTCCTGTGTACAAGTGAAATGGAAATGGGATCTGTAAGCTTTCACAGTCATAGTTTCTTAATGTAGGATTTGAAAAGTATAGAACGCCAAAAGAATACTATAGCTGGTTAGAAATATGTATGTAATGTCTGATATTCTTGAATAAAATTTTAGACCGTAACTATACCAACGTAGCATATGTATACTGATGTCATCTACGAATACTTCAATGAAGAATTGAAGAATTTTAGCTTTCAATTTTAGCTTATAAAATACTTTTAACGTAAACTGTTTACTAATCCCATTTACAATCACACGTGCCTTATTTTACTCCAAAAATCCTTTAAATGTATCAGAGCAAGCTCAATTCTAATATCTGTTCCGATCGTCAGTGGATATGATGCTGTGTAGGTTTTATTCTTTAAAAAGGAACAGTGGAGGCTAAAAAAGTGTGATTAATTTCCAACCTGACTACAGTCGTCCAAAGAAATTAATTTCTAAGACTTAGACGTTGACATCACAGGAAATCCCTCCACAGCTTAAATAATGTTTTCATTATTTCTATTAGACAAGACAATGCTCATAAAACTAAGCATACTTTATATTTGATAAAAGAATACTGAGTCAACAAAAACTCAATTATGCTGTTGCAACAATTTCTCTGATGTAAAAGCTTTATTTACTGTACCATGGTTTAATCGTAACTTACATGTACATATGTATGTATAATGTAACAACATTTTCGCAGATCGTGGGGTTGTACTCTGGTAAATTTAGGCAAACAAATTCAAGATGTAGATCCTTGCCAACTTTATTATCGAAGGAAGTCCGTTAAGTATGGAAAGTATTTCTAATGTTATATCTGAAGGAGCTTTGTACGTTATCTTTGCCTTCAATGCGAACAGTTTTAGTTTCATTTTCAACTGACCTAAATCTTTGATTAACGTCGATTTAACTTTTCAATTTCGAAGTTTATTATTTAATAATAAAAAATTAACATCTTATAATGTAGGATTTAACTAGCTTGAACGGAAGTGAACGTTTCAGCTTTCACGGAACAGAACGGTCTAATAAATGAAATAATAGAACTGTTTTTGTTTGCATGTTGAGAATGTGAATTCATGAAGGATTACTTAGTTGCGTTTTGTTTTTCAGGTACTATCAATAACGCTTTGTTATGCATAAATAAAATCAAGACATAACTTGTTTAATGGTACAATGCCTGAACTTCCCTGACAGCGGGTGGTCAATTTCTGAACACTATTTCAGCTCAAGGGACCCAAACAAAATAAATAACTTTTAGCGGGAGAAATATAAATAAGCGTTCCTTGTACGAATTTGACACATAATTTCTAAAAATTGTAAATTGTAGAAATTTTGATGGGCAAGAAAGCTAGACTCTGAGTTGCCCTTTTAATAATGGCCGATTTATGAAAGCGGCTTACGACTTCATCAATCGTCAGCATTCAAAGCTAGCTGTTCACTAGATGGGATGTTGACCGAAATTTTGACTGTGCTCTGAGCGCACCGTCTAAAAAATGTATTCATGTTAAATACCGAGAATTTGAGATTAAAATAATAGATGAAATTGAAATAACTTAAGATGTCATGCACATGTAGGTTGTTTTAACATTCGGTATGAAACTTCTCACCAAATGTTTCTGCTAAGTTTTCGAAAGCGTATTTCTAGGTTGGTAATAATTATCATTCGGTGCCAGAAGTTTTTGTCTTTAGTCTCGCTAGAGGTTTTGTGCTCTAATACATTTTTCTTCGAAACGAAGTAACTATTTTCATTATACTTCCGTATTAAAGAATTGAGTTCCGCGAAATGTTTCATATGTGCCGGAAAAACCTGTTTTAACTCAGCTTGCTGTGAACTACACAGTTGGTACGGCACCTAGAGTTACCTTAGAACCTGAATAGTTAAACCAACCTGCCTTTTGTACCACAACTATGGTGAGTCTTTCTGGAAAAAATTATACAATTCTTTTGTCTCCTGAAGTAATGACCCCTAGCATATTCTGGCGCAACTTTATGATGGTTCTGCATACTAATATTGCAATACTGTGTTCGTGTTCTCCATAGTTCGGCTCAATTAAAAGTTCATGCATCCGGCTGATGGTACGAATAATAATTCTCATCCAATTCCCGATTTTGTTCAGGCCTTTGCGTACTTTTTTATCCTATGTTGGCAAAGTATCTATTTATCTCCTACTCCTACAATCTGGGAAAATGTTTTTTCCCACATTGAAGTTCGATGTGTCACGAGAGAGATTTTTGATTTTGCCTATTCCTATCGTAAAGTTCTCATTTTTACAGTTCTTTCGAGGGATGGCCTTTTTGTTGTATTTATTAGTCTTAAGATCTGTTTATAAAATTACATAGTTTACTAAAATGTCTTACTGGATATCTCAGAAAAATACACGTTAACTTAATATTTTGACTATCACTCATTTGTGTAATATTAGCACGACTTCAGCTCTGAGTGTCATTCAATACAGAAAATAATTTCTTAATAGTGTGTGGTAGCCAAGTTTTCTTTTAATGTGCTGGTTGAATGGCCTTGGTATTTAATTTTGAGAGCTTATTTTTCCTTTCAAAATGCAACTTATTCAATCACATCGAATTTTTTGAGTGAACAACCGAAAACAAACGAGTAAACGAGGGCCTCATCTGTTTGAAAGACTTTTACTGACAGAGGACCACAAACAAAATTAAGTATAAATCGCACAATTATTTGAATATAGTTTGGTGGATGCAGGACAGTGCTCCTTGTCCTTGAAGATTTAATGCCATAGATTACTTTAAAAGTGTCTTTCGCAACAGGGTCATTGTCTTGAGTAATGAAGTTGAATGGTCTCCAAGATCTAGTGATTTTACTCTATGCTTTTCTCCCTCTTCCGTCCACTTAAAATTGAAAATATTCGTCACTCTGCCGAAAGATGTAGAAGAATTAAGGAAGAGAATTCATTTCCAATTTAAATTTTCGAAGAACAGCCGACCAATAATTGAAAAATTATATCGAAGCTCCGAGAGTCTGTAAAAAGAAAGACGTCGCGTAATGCAAAAGCCTGCATAAAATTTATGCCATTTAGCACTATATATTTTCATCAGGAAGTTTTGTTTCACTATTTTCTGCTTTTAGGAAGATGAAGTGAGCTAAAATCGGCTTCATATTACGATCCACAATATAAAAATAAAATACACTAAACTGACGTAAATATATTTTGATAATTATGGTTCATAAATTTATTATTCATCAAACAGACAAATTTAAACGAATGCAATTAAAAGAAAAAATAGTTAAACATAAATTAATTGAAAATTAACAAATTTCACTGAAAATGCCCTATATTTGCGTCAATAACAAGCTGAAAATGACCTGAGCTAGTCATGCATGACTTTTTGAGGGACTTCAGCGCATTCCTTTTTGTGTTTTGATATCAGTGCCTCCAAATTTCGGTGATGTGTTACAGAAACCGAACTCTCCAGTGTGGACCAGATGCTGTAATCGAAAGGATTCATGTCTGGCGATGAAAGAGGCCAACCACTCTTGTGTTCCAACAGCTTGTGTTCTAACAGCTTCGATTTTTTGAAATTATTTTAGCCAAGACGACAATGACTTTACAAGAAAATCGCTGTGGTAATTTTCTGAGTTAGTTTTAGCCCTATTTTTCCCTAAATCCAATGGACTTGTTCCAATTTCAGTGATCGCGGCCCAAACCATCACTGACGCCACTTTTTGTCTTTAAGTGACTATCCAGGTGTCAATCTCTCGAGTCATAGACCAAAATTGGTGATTTCCAATGTTAAATTTGTGCTGAACATCTAATTTCTTTTCGTCACTGAACAATGGAGATTAGGTAGCGCGCCTTCATGAATACGAAAGAGAAGGATGTTGATTCTTGCAGGACGTTTGTCTACAGTTTTTGCAGTTAATAGCTTTCTTTTGATGCTGATAAGCAGTGGTCTTCGAGCATTTGTGGAGAATGGTGGATATGGTTTCAACAGATACATTTCCCTCTTATGTAAAATTTTGGAAAGATCTTTTTGGTTGTTTTGGTCAGTCATCGGAATTTTCATACTAGAACCTAGCAGATGCTATGCAATAAGGTTCGGGGTGACTTCAAATTTCTTACTGTAGTAATGTAATATTTTATTTTGAGAAAATATTCTAATCAAGTAAACAAAACATAAAAAATGATGAAAGTGTTTCTAATTTTTCCTTCACATCTGTATTTTTTTAGAAATCTAAATACTCCTCCATTAACGACAGGTTAATTTTATGGCATTTAAAATAATGCCCAAAATTCCCTATATGTATTACTAGGCAAGACTGTTTTCTTTCTAGGGGACGTACATTTGAATTACATATTATATCATCTCTAAAGCCGTATAATATTTCATTATCGAATTTGCTACAAATAAGAAGTTGCTCAAGACTGCTTAGTTCGAAATAATCAAATCGTCCAGGCGAAAATTTTCACCCCTCACTCGCAGCAGTCGGTCTCTTCGTGACACTTATTGGATCACTAAGTCTAATAGCGTGACGACAGACTACCATTCTTCTTGGACACATTTTCTGGCATATCACGCAAGAATGCTCCATAATTATTGTTAAGTTCAAACGTAAAATTATTTATTTACACTGACACCCCATTTATTTGAAAGTTTGGGAATCAACTGAAAAATATCTTTTCTAGGTATAATATTTATTATTATATCTAAAAGTTTAGACAAAAAATAACTAGTTTAGAATTGCATAAGGCGGGGAAATCTCTTGGGAAACAAAAGGGATGATAATACATAACAGAACAATACTTCTGAAAAAATATCATCAACTCGTATGTAACATGTCCCTCAGAATCCACTTTCTCCACTCTCACAGAGACTTTTTCCCTTCTAGTAGTGGAACTGTTCCTGATGAACACTGAGAAAGATTCCATCAGTATATTACAAAGTTATCAGTAGAGTTGGAATGAAACTATGCTTGCGGATTACTGATGGTCTGTGTGTAGGGATGCTCCGGAATTCACTTACAAGCAGAAATTAAACTTTCTCATGAAGCTGTCACATGATTTTTTTTAAATACCGAACCACCTGCCAGATAATCATCCATCAATGTAGAACTCTTCGGAAAAAACTGTCATCATGGAAATTTGAAATGCACTCTCAATGTTATTAGCACATGTGATCGAAATCTATCGTTTTTTTTCAATCCGGTAAAATTATGTTTCCACCTATTTACAAAAACTAGAACTAATAAAGATTTTTTTCTTTTTTCTCTCACCAAAATTAGTCAGATTCTGCTAATGAAGTTCAAGGAACATTCCAAAAATTATTTTTTGTTGGTCTGTGTTATTGAGCACCTTAATTGTAGTAACAATAAGCCTCAAGTTCGAGTTATGATATGTTTAATATTATGCTTCAATGTAGTTCATATATCCTGGCAATAGAAAGGAAGTTTTACCGATTTTACTATGAAAATAAAATAACATTTAGTAAGGACTGTAGAAAAGTAGACACTCAATAAATGAGTTAGATTAATTTTATATACGTTCCAATGTTTTCTTTGCTTATGAACATGTTCCATAATATTTTAAAATATTTTTCTTTAATGTGTTCACGTTTTTAGTGTCATTTGTATCCTTCAATTTTCATTTACTACGGCAATCTTGCTTCAGAGGTGATATAAATAAGCAATACTGACATATTTATAATTTTTAAAATGATTTAAACCCATGCATTAGAGTATACATCCGCGATTTATATATTTTATCTACATAAATATCTTGTTCACGTACTGGAAAATAATTATGTTGTTCGATTCCTACATTTTATGCAAAGATCGTATTTACATTCATGCGAAGATGAACACGTTTTTTGTGAATAATACGTCAATGCACATAGAAACTCAGTCCTGTGAATATAGTCTACGAATGTTTGACCATATTAGTTGTAACATTACGCGTATTTTGAGCATCTCATCTGAGGAAGACCTCAAAAAATCTGTTTGATTAAATTTAACGCATCCTCATGATGTACCGCTTTTTCCCGCTGGAAAAATTAATTTCAAACCTGTGATGCAAATAGCGTCTCCTGAAGCCTCACATTATTTTTCTGGTTTTTTGTTAATTTGGACTATTCATGTGATCCGTAGATGTGGGATTCTTGTCACGGATTCCCTTTCGATTGCATTTTTTGGTGTCATTATCAAGGAAAGAGTCAGTTACCATGTAATTGATTCTGATACGCCAAGTGTTTGCGAGAAGGTACTAAAATTTAGCCCCAAATTGCACTAACTTTTAAAATAGCTTCTACTGCTAATGAACCCATTAACTAGATGTTGATGCGGGTGTCTAGTGGTGAAGGTGATGAGTGACATACTCTCATAATTCTGCATGAGATTGAAAGGACTTCATGCATTATCGATCAGGTCGGGATTCTCATCGCTGCTGCCAGACAAAAGATTGAGAACCACTTCTCGAACTCCCAATAAGGCTACAAAATCGATACTTTAGATCTTCCAAATAAAGTGAGGGAACACAGTTTTGAAAATACCTGAAACAGCATCTACTTTAGCTGACAGTGTTAGGGTGAAAATGTGTCGCTACAAAATATCTCGGATTAATTGTGTTGAACAAAATTCCGCAACTTGCTCACTAATTACAATGATTGTGTTGGTGCGAAAAAAGTTTTAAAATATTTCTCTAATGTGTTTGAAATTGGTGTTCTTTAATTTGCTCTCATTTCGTTTGTTTTTCTGTGTCGCTAGCCACTGATCACCATTTGCCGTGCTCTACCTACTTTGGAAAGTTTGTCCAAGAGAAAGAAGCATCTATCGCGTAGAACGGCAGCTTGGACACTTTTCCAAATGTTCAACTGTATGAGACTGTTAGACGTGATTTGTAACCCAACCGAAAACACGATATACTCGTAGTATTCGTGATATTTTTCCTATATAATAACATTTCAAAAGATGGACCAATGGTCAACACTCTTTATATTTTGAGTTCAACACGAGACAGGTACACAAATTTACAAAGTGTTACCTTGGTTTCATAATAGAATAGAATGAGGCAATAGATGCTGATTTTTATTAATTTCTTCATTAGTATTCTATATGTACGTCACCTGATGCCCTTGTACGTCATAGGTTTTTCATTCACGGACAGTTCGTGGTGGCAAAGATATACTATTGAGATATCAGCTGAACTTCATCTTTTTAAAATATCTTGTGTCGTGATGTACGAAACACTCGCATCAGGTTCAGACGCAACTAACGTCCGGTACCTCGATTGAAGTCTCAACTTCACGATTTCAGGAGTTTAAACTCCTGAAAAGATTTTTGATTCCGGAATAACATACTCGTACTTGTTTGCCAGAAGGAGTTTGAGAGTACGAGCATGTCCTTTTTTGGCAACCCAAGCTCTGCTATTAGTCATTAGTACATTTTTCAGAGAGTAATGAGACGTTTGAACTTTACACTCAAGCCTGCTTTACGGTTCTACATGCAAGCTGTTTCGTTGCCTGACTTAATGAGTAGCTCGTTTTTTCTTAATTTCCTATGATGAGCATTAAAACTCTTTCCGTCCTCTAAGCTATTTCAGCTAATTAAAGATGTTTTTTTAACAATAAATATATTCAGCTTCCTAAGTAGAACGATAATTATTTCCATATTTTGAAATTGGAGAAAATCAAGACCAGGAATAATGTACACAAACTTCAACGAACATATAAGACGTAATTTTTATTTTTTGATTCATTTTTTTAAACAAAAATGTAGTATGAACATATACAACGCAAACCAAGATAAAGTTTTAAATTTCACTGCAATTTACAATCTGAGAGGCTACAAAAAGGCTTGAATTTCCTATCAGAAATTGATACTCTGTTTCAAATTAAAAATGATGTTAGAAAATTATTCAAAGACTTCGATTTACTTACACATCTGCATACAAATGGTCTGGTTTTTAAGTCTTAGTGTTCTTCCTTTACTTCCCATCGTAGTCTTTTCATACTAGGGTGGGTTCTTCTAGGAAAAAGAGTGATGCTTTAGTTTCTACAAGATTACAGGAGCTGAAGAGGCGTTCTCGTTCTCGTTTTTTAGGTTTTTGCTATTAAATTACGATGGGAGTCCAAACCCTTTGTGCTTTTACGACCTTGTGGTAGTACAATAGAATCGAGAAGTCGACTTGTATTGTTAGTTTTAGAATGGTCGACTTGGATATTTTCTACCCTTTTTCTTGGCTGTTCTTCTTGCGCACACTATTTTCTTGTTTGTTTCATTACTTTGTTATATTGATCAGAAAAAGTATTCGACAAATCGAACTCATGGAAAGACATTTGGCGTGAGATCGATAGAAAATTCTACAGCTCGGTCTTGGTAAGTTGCAAGAAGATCAGGTACTGGTGGCTACATATTTACCCTCCTTTGACATTTGAAGTTATCCCTACGGCTAATTAAAAAAATAATTTTATAAATGTTGAACTCCTCACATCGTGAAACATGCATCATCAAGGGAACATACGGTGTTTGAATGCATATACAAATCTCTTCAGATCATGAATGAATCAAAAGAAAAAAATTTATTGCTTCGAGCGAGGAATAGAACTTCAATACTATGAAGTTAACGTAGGATATTGAATGATTTCTGAGCTTTTTGGAGCGTATGACTTCGATGCAGTTTATTATGTAAAAGATAAATATTACCATACCCTCTAACAATAAGCAAGGGTGGCTATGTAATGGACAATAACCGTTGCTTCTTGCTTGACGTAACCAATAGAGAAATAATTGTTTGATCACGTGTCACTTTGAGTCAGCGTCTCCAGGCAGAAAATCAACGAATGAATTAGGTTCCGGTACTAAGAATAAAGCTTTTTATCTGCCAACGAGTTTACTACAAAACTTATGATCAACGAAGATATCACCAGCTTGGTCGACTATCACCAGCTTGGTCGACTGGATCACCAGCTTGGTCGACTGGATCACCAGCTTGGTCGACTGGTGAGTGAATCTGCTTACGAGCGGGAAGACCCGGGTTCGAATCCCGCTGCCGACATGGTTGACGCGGCTAGAAATACGGCATGGGACTTGGGTAAACAACCGAATAATTATCGAAGTAATTATCCAACCCGAGAATGGGCCAAAAGGTTCGTTCCTATAACCTCATTCTATTCTATTCTATTCTATTCTAAATCAGACAAAATTCTCTTATTACGTTAGAATAAAGTTAAATAATTTAATAATACTTATTCTATTGAGGTTCAACGAAAACGCATTAAGCTTGCAAGCAACCACCAAATTGAATGTGAAATATGGTGAAGCCGACAAAGTGAGCTTTCACATCTTATACAGGACAGAAAAGTTGTTGAAACATAATTTATTTAAGTGACACGTATGATAGAAAATCTCTGGAAACGTCAAAATTGGAGAATGTGTTTCAACAGAGCAGCTCCCTAAATTGCACCTTCATGTAATTGACCAATTGAATAAAAACACATCATATAGAGTTTGTCTAGCAGCCCAACCAGTCTAGTCACTTGAATCCATCAGAAAATTCTAGTAAACTTAAAAATATACGTTAGAAACAGCTGTCTTCAAATATTGGAGATATCGAGCGAGCACGCATTGAAGAAGTGCAGGGTTTTGAATTGATGTGTGCTAGAATATTGTTTTGTCTTACTAAAGGATTTTAAACTGTCAGCTGGCCTATAAAGGACATTCTACTAAGTGTTGACAGTAATATGAATTGGTTCGTGTGAATATTTGTGTACAACATTCGATTGTTCCTCGTCCACGCTCAAATGTTTTATGCACGTTCCTCGAGTTTATATTGTTTCTTGTTAAGCAATAACACGTTAAAAGCTTTTCACTATTTTGATGAGTCTTAAGAGTTTCAGTCATGTGGGTACTGAACAACAGACCTGTAGCTAAGTCCAGTTTTCGTCGAATTATTCTCCCTAAAAATTATTTGTACGAATGTATTATTGAATAAATTTTTCTCATTTATTAAATTAACATTTCTGTTGATTGACGTATTGCTATTGTTGTTTACATTTATGACACAAGTAAATTTTTGTTCCAATTAATGTGTTTATCAGGACTTACGTACACATGTGATTGTTGAACTAACGTGGAAAAATATTCATCGTTGGCCCGGCTTCGAGTAGCATCATCTACCGTTTAAAAAGCCGACACTTAGTCCTCAAAACTTTTAAATATTCATTACATTATTTATTTTTTTGATTTTCTACCCAATCCCACAGTAACTTGATAATTAATTAAGTTTATATCTGAAATAAAATTTCCAGCGTACAGAACGTTGCTATGCGATTTTAACTAACAATTTGTAATGTTAGTTTTTTGTAATCGGTAAAAAAGTATAGTTTTTTAAGGCACGTGGCAAATGAGTACAGTTTTTTAAGGCACGATTGGGACTCGGAGCCTCAATTCAGCTTAATTCACTGATACTGAAACTTTATGGTATTATGATCAAGATTTAACAGTTCTTTGTAGAAATATATTTTTTAAAATTCGAAAGCTCGGGAAAATTGAGTATAATAGGATTTATAAACTGTTAAACTTAAGCTCCTCGACGCTTGTCAGTTGCCCAGAACTTGTATTGAGTAAACTTGTATAGTTAGTCCGTGATCTCATAATCAGCGCTCGAGGGACGTCCTAAGAAGTTCATCTTGCCGCAAGTGCAAGAGCCGTCGACGAGGTCATCTTTTTAACACGTTTGTTGCGATGCGACCCACCGGTGGGTCACTTAGGTTAGGTTCTGTAATTTTTTCAGATCCTTCTAGTGACTATGCGTACAAAGTGAAGTTTTACACCAATCAGGCAACCGCAACAAACGTGTTAACGCAAATTTCTTTCGCTCATGACTGAAAAAACTGATCTAGTCGCGGTTCTCACTCTAGTCAGAAGATGTTTTCACTGTTGTCTCCCTGAAACAAACTCCAACAATTGTGCCGCTGCTTATTTCCTGCCTCTGAGAGATGAAAAACAAGTTGGTTTCCTTACCTTTACTGTTTGAAAATTCAATTTGGTATCAGTCTTGATTCCATCTGCACGTTTTTTCCTTTTGTGATCGTTCCCTCATTCAGGAGATGGCTGCTGTCACAGTACAACTGATCCGAGTTCCAATTTGGTTTTTTCCTGTCGTAAATTCTCTGTTTGGGCTCAGGAAATTTTGTTCTATTGAAAGTGACACAAAACTTTTTAATCGACTTCTTCCTTTGTAATTGCTCAATTCGTAAATGGCTTAAAAAGGATTAAGTATCTATCACATTGAATTACAGTAGGTAATGGTTTCTTGTGTTGTTCGTTTCCTTAGGTTGCATTCCTTGTGTGAGTTCGTGTTCTTCGGATTTGTTGTGAGATTGTGTGATGACTTGAAATCTGTAGCTGATAGACTCATAGAGCGTTCGTGTGATTGCATAGTTCCAAAGAGATTCCCACTTTCAGAAATGACTTTACTTTTTTGTCACTAAATAAGCAAAGAGCTTTTCTTAGATTGTTTCAGTTGATAACACGATAATCGGTTTTTAAAAGACGCAATTTCTTGTTTTCGAGCATCCTGAAAGTTTAATGTGCTTCTGGGCAATGTCTAAATATTTTCTCAGCAAATCTGCGCGGAACTGTCAGGTTCACTCCATCCTCCGTAGACCTGTGTTTTGCTCGTGCCTTTCGTTTTCCAGAATTTGTGGTGCGTTCTAATTTAAGTTGCTAGAAGGGCATATTTTTCTAAGACTAAGGTGTCACTCTGAGTATTCTTTCAGCGCGGTAGTGGGGGTACGAAAGTCATAGTTTTACGCTCAACATATTTTAGTTTGTGCTCTCAACCAAGTTATCAGATGAAGTTTGCCGGTAGATCAAGTTTACTTTGTTTTATTGTTTTAATTCGAGTCCGTGTATTGTGCTCGGTAGATTTTTAGCCACGAAATTTATATTGTTCAACTTCAGGGAAATATTAAGCTACTACAATGAAATTAGGAAATGTAATTCTGCTTTACTTTTACTTCTTATCAACTTACAGCTTCAAATATTATACAATAATATCAATTATTGTTATAATTTTTGATTGAACTTGGCTTTCACTAGTATCGCATGCTTACATGATCGTGTTTTTTTCATTATACTGTAGATCTTTTGATATGAGGCTTATTGATGAATTTTCATATACTATGACTATAACTTGTGAGAGCATGGTATTTTATTATGTCCTGCAGATATTTATTCGCAATCAATATATTTTATGTGCTTATATTTAATATGCAGGTGAATATGCTTCAGTAGTTGACGTATTTTGCAGTTTAGTCGGAAGCAGTCTTATTCGTGATGGGGGTTTTAGGTTACACTCATCTTGTGTATCTAAAAGTGAATAACTGCACTTGTGTCAAGTATGCGCAGTGCAATGGAAGCTCAGTAAAGCTCATGCGAGTGATACTTGAACACTTCCTCCGCGTCTGTTTATTCTTCGCAATTGATACACTTGCGTATCCTCTGATCTGCGGCAAGGGAGAACCAGTGCCTCGCCCTGCAGTGCTTTTGCGGCTACACTGCATCAATATTAGGTTCCCTGTTGTTGCTGCTTTGCACTTCTTTCATATGCAACTCTTGAAGTTTCTGGAGAGACAGTTACAGTACTGCGATCTGTCTTGAGCAACATGCTGAAGTTGCAGCAGATGCTTGTAGCTTTTTTGCGCTTCGTTTTTCTAAAAAGTCTGAAATTCAGTCATGGGGTTTGTTTGCATCTGCTTACTCAAATCGTCAATACATGAAAATTTTAACACATGTTGAAGGCTGAAACCATGGTTGCCAAATTCCTTATATTACCTCCATAGCAAATGAAACGAACTAATGCATGATTGATGCCTTCACTTTAGATGACATGGGACTTGAGTATCAACCCAAGAATAGCCCAAACTGCTCGTTCCTTTTGTCTTATTCTATCCTTTTCTATCCTTAAATTAATGAAACATATTACAAATATTGTAGAATGTTGAAAACCACATTTTTTGACCACTAAGTTTAAAGGGCAAAACGAGAAAAATAAATAGAATCCAAATAGATCATATTTCATACTTGGGAATTTAAGTCATAGGAGTAGGATTAATTAATGTGAGTCAAGTATGTGTCCTCGGTTCCCTTTGAAAACATATAGATTATGAAATTCAATACATTTTCTAACGTTGGAATTTTGCGTAACACAATACATACGAGATGCCTTCAAGTTACAGCACCTCCGATGTTGTTTCTCAAGACTAGAAACAATGAGAAGCATACAGTTTGTTTTAAAATACGTGTGCACAAGTGCATGCGTAACTGAAATTGCAACACTATTGCAGACAGAACTCTAGCTGCGGCGCCGAAAGTGAGGATTGTTTTTGATATTTAAAATGGCGACGTCCTACAAGCATTACAAATATTGGAAAATGATGACTTTGTGCCTCTGCTAAAAAATTTTGTGTTCATATTACCGTAGCCGGAGTTAAAATAAATAATTATTTGAGAGGGCTGGGATGCCTGTTAAATAGGTATCTAATGGTTCGATATTGGTTCTTCTAAGCCAAACAGCTTTAGCAATTTGCCAGTCAGTTTCGCTGCTAAGTTTGTAACTCTGAAGTACTCATCAGGAAAATTTCCGAGATGCTAGAGATACAGGAGCAATTTTGTGTTTATTGTAAAAGTTTAGTATACATGTTACTAATTGTATTATTGAGTTGATACTTTTTCAATTAAATCTAATTCATAGACTGTTAATACTTAGTTCAATTTGAAAGTAAACGTACGTAAAACAGAATGGTTGGGAAACTAAACTAATGAAAAATCAGCGAGCGAAGTAATATTAGTTTCCCTGGTCGGCTGATTTAATTTGAAAAAAGCGACTTTATTCTACCCAAAAAAATAGTTTTTGGCCCAAAGCGATTACGTTAGAAAGCTTTTAACTAAGTCCTGCTCTGTTTGATGTGAAACGAATAATTTTTTAATGCAACGAGGTATCCTTGCGTGAAATTTTATGAATTTAGGCGAGTTATTTATCATTAATTAGAAATTGTGTATGTGATATGTCCCGTACAAATTAAAACTCAACTGTTTCCATTACAAATGACGTCTTTTTATACCATTCCGATCACAATTTATGAGCAAAGCTGACGCACTGAACTGCAGTTAATTTACTTTGTTTTACAACGGAAACCATCACCAACAGTGCCTAAACAACCGTGATCAAGTGAGAAAGAATTTATTCCCTTGTGTCTGGCAATGACGCAGTAGGTAATTAAGCCATCGGTAATTAATTAAGTTCACTCCTAATTGCACTATTCATCCACAACCAAAATTTCTTCGTTTTTCTGATAAAAACTGTGAATATACGTTTTTTTGTATTTGGTAAATATTTTACTGCTTTTTTTGCTACATTAGGGCGCATGTACTTTATTGTGAATTCTTAAATATTCCCTCTCTGGTTTTCGTTATATTTTAATGTCATTTTATATGATTAAGTAGTTCAAATGCTTAGAAAGAGTAGCGCTGAAACCATGAGTCAGCCTTCTATTTGATGCTTTTCGTATTTTAAGTTGTATGTTTTTACTAAATCGTCTAATCGTTTCTAAAAGCTTCTTAATTATTTGCACATGGGAAACTAAGTAAAGAGACTAGGACTGCAACTGTTTTGAATAAATAGTGGGGAAACTGTTCAGTTATAAAAACGTGACAACGTCTCCGAAGCAAAAATTATGATGTTGACTGGTGAAATTTTGGCATCATTAACCGGAAAAACTCAACTCGTAAACACGCAATGCACATTATACTACCACCACATAAGCGAACTCAGGAGTTATGGAAGGCAAAAGAAAGGTCTCACTGTACACTTAATTATCCAGAAACATGCTCAAGTTATGAAGTCGTTTAGCTGAGGTCTGGAAGTCTAAATGGGCTGTATGTACTCAAGAGTTAATTGCCAGTTAGCAGAGACCAGTTTAAAAGGCAGTTTCGAGAGACGTTCTGCTCGCTTGAATTGTGCTTCAATTAAACAACGTTTCATTAATTAACTTCTTGTCTCAAAATAAGCTTCCACTTTTCGTTGAGTTTTTGATTTGTAATTATTCGCTTAATTTTTGTTGTCGATTCTCCAACAATTTTCGTTGACAAGCTCTCCACAAAAATCATTCTCATACTTATTTTCTCATACTAAAAATGAATTATTAATCAATAAAACTAGAAATTTCAATGAGGTATTGTCAAAAAGGGAACCAATGGGAGCAGTCGTCGATTTGAACTTTGAATATGTCAGTTAGGGCAGTAATTGAGTATAATTTTTCAGTGGGCCCTCAATCTATTAAATGGGAATATGCTAACCACGTCAGATGAATTATAATTCAAATATTCTTATGTGTTTTGTGTTTCACATGACTAACTTCACGATATTCTCAGTTTCTTAGAATGAAAAATTCAATTGTGTTCGTCTATTCCCTAGTATTGATTGGAATATAAAATTCCACATTCAATTAATCCTCAGAGTTTTCTGCTAGTTCTTCACAAATAGACCTTACATATATTTATGAATCACTGAATATTATATCTCTTTAAAGTGAAGTTGCACTTTGGACAAAATTATTTTATATTGATGTATATTTTTGAGTGTTTACTTTAATGTAAGCAGACATTTGAAAAATATATCTTGAATTCAGCTCGTTGTTGAATGAGCAATATAAAGTTGCATGGTGTAAGTTGTGCAGTATAAAGTTGTGCAGTATAAAGTTGTACGGTATAAGTTGTGCAGTATAAAGTTGTACAGTATAAAGTTGTGCAGTATAAAGTTGTACTGTATAAAGTTGTGCAGTATAAAGTTATGCAGTATAAATATGTCCAGTATAAGTTGTGCAGTATAAGTTGTGCAGTATAATGTTGTGCAGTATAAGTTGTGCAGTATAAAGTTGTACAGTATAAAGTTGTACAGTATAAAGTTGTGCAGTATAAGTTGTGCAATATAAAGTTGTACAATATAATGTTGTGCAGTATAAGTTCTGCAGGATAAAGTTGTGCAGTATAAGTTGTGCAATATAAAGTTGTCCAGTATAAAGTTGTACAGTATAAAGTTGTGCTGCATAAAGTGAACGAATTAGGCCACTATTTACAAAATTGCAGCGGCAGTAAAAAATAT
This sequence comes from Trinorchestia longiramus, assembly GCA_006783055.1. Classification (NCBI taxonomy): domain Eukaryota; kingdom Metazoa; phylum Arthropoda; class Malacostraca; order Amphipoda; family Talitridae; genus Trinorchestia; species Trinorchestia longiramus. The sequence continues at coordinate 524,071 of VCRD01000049.1, forward strand.
TTGTGTTATAACGTAAATAAATTGCAGACTATATTTTTCCACATGTCCTAAAACCGAAACGTTCTGTAGCATGGATTGGGTGTGAAATGCTTGATACTTTGAGGCATAAAATACCATGGTATAAATTCCAGTATTTGGCAGCGTTCATCAAATCATCAGAGCTGTTAATTGTTAGGTTTTAATCACTGGCAGTATTTTGAGCCTGGACGAGCAGTACACTAACTGATGAAGGTATGTCTTGCATGTGATACCAGAATTTAGATTACTTGTGTTTGTACGATGGTGTTCTCTAGCACTGAGATAACTTCACTCTAAATATCATGCGTGAGAAACTCGGGTGTTGTTTTTTATATACAGAATGTTAAACTACTCTGGTACAAGTAACTGAGCAACAGAGATATTATGTATTTTGTGCGTACACATGCATCTAGTATAGTAGTCACTATTTTTAATTATTCTTTAAGGATACACCGGTGTAGCTGTATACTTGAAATCGGATGATTTTTCAGCTGTTTGTGAGACATATTTTATAAATATGCACCGACAAATGAACATAATTCTTTGTTTGGATCTTTTATCTTTATGCAGTGTTTTATACTCATTTAGCAAGCAATGGGATATTTTTTCATTGTCTCGTTTACGCAACTTTAGTCAATTATCAATAATCTAAATGATGGTTATAGGTTCCATGATACTTAAACTAAATCGACGGTTACTTAATACTAAGATCGCCGCAATACTAAGCTTGGTGACCAAACTTTTTCAAAGTCAGACTTGCAATCGCTAAAAAAAAACTTATAACAAGTTGTTTTGAATTATTTCCTTCTGTTGGTATTAATAGCTTAACTAACATTATTTATTATCGTTTAACTTAGTTTTTAGTAACACACAATAAGTGTGTTATGAACGTTACTTTGTATTTGACGTTGCTTATTGGGAAAGAAATTTGCATTTTAAACTTATAGTAAGCATTTTTATTCACTAGAATTGTGTAAACAATATAATGCACTTCTTTCTTTACCTGATGAAAATTTCTCATCTCTTCCCAGAAACGTAAAGGAACCAGACACTAAATATTTAACGGTATCGTCATCAACCCTGTCAATGCCTTCTATGGTGAAGTCTCTCTGCTTATTAAAAAAGCCTCGCTTTTAAATTCTGATGAAGTTTATGATTATGACTGAGTTATTAGGTTGATGTTTGCTTCCATTGTTTCGGTCAGGGGGAGAAATTTTTTTTCATAGAATGACGTGTGTACGTAGAAGATAAAAATGGCTCAAACTAGCAGCTTATTAGCCTCGCTCATTCTTCTATATTTTTCTTATTACATATATGTACGTGAATTCTGCTAAAATTTGAATTTTTTTTTCCTGCCTGTATCTTGTTTCATCCTATTTTCTTCGTAGTGCTTGTGGCTTTAGAATACTTTGATACCCTTACGTTGGACCTGGCTTATATTTTTACAGCAATAAACATTGAGAAACTTCATTCAATTTGTTCCCAAAAATCTTAAAACTACTTTCACGGATTATAAAGTACGCCTGTCACAGTTGAATGTTTTACGATATTATTTTTATTAGCCTGACATCGGTATAGCCTTGGTTTTACTACTAACATCGATCGGTATAGCCTTGGTTTTACTACTGACATCGATCGGTATAGCTTTAATTGAAAGGTAATCATAAATGGTTAATTTCAACAACTATACTTGAGGAAGTACCGAGTTTACCAAGTGATTAAGTCAAACTGTGATTTCAAGCAATTGATATTTGTGTATTTTATTTTTAATAACTTTAGTCTTCGCAGGAATTTTTCACTAGACGCTTACTCAGTATTGTACCTGTTCTTTCGGCTCTTTAAACCTTTGCGTCTAAGTTTTGAGGAAGTTTTGACATCGGGAACTGGGGAATCTTGTCCATTTCGTGATCCTGTACTTCTTGAACTCAAGTGTTGGGAGTCATTTGTCTATGCCAGAAAGTTCGTCCATGTGAAACTTTATCATCGCTTGAATTAGCTGTCTTATATTCCTCACTTCTGATCGCTAATTTTACTCCCACACTACTCATTTTTACAAATTTGTTCCTGTTTAAGTAAATTCAGTCAAGCCGGTGTGTTTTTCAAGATAGTCTACGTAAAGAACACTGCATTGGCCAATCAGTAAAGGCTACGAGCCTTGCTGCAGGTATCTTTTATGTCACCTTATTAAGTTAAAAGAAACACTCAGACCTGCTATGGACACTGGAGGCATGATCTGGTTGCGGCAAGACCGCGTAGCGGGAGCAGCACTGAACGAATATTTCAGCGGTGCAATTTGACGACATCACCACCCAGTTTTCAACAGTTGTGTCACTTCAAGTCAGAAATGTGATAAGCTGCATTGAAATAAAATAACCCCCTATCAACATATTTCTGCCATGGGCTATGTATTCATGCATACATCTTATTGTTTACGCTAAACTACATTAACCTGCAAATGACAAAAGCATCAAACAATGACGAAATTCATCCGTTGAGAAAATTGTCATTCTTGCAAATGGTAGTAGAGTTAGATGTAGGATCCTTTTAGAAATAAAAAGTTTTAACAGGCAAACTTCGACTTTTTAGAAACTTGAAATAACGTTAAAGTGGTTTGACGTTCAAAATTTTAACTCTTTAATTTTAAACCTTCAAAGCCCATCCAATAAAATACTGTACACCTGCGTGGAGCTACCATTACGTGGGTGTTCCAGGTGATCAAACAATGTCGTATGAAAGTTTTTAACTATGAGTTCCGCACCCGAATAAAAATCCTGCCTCACGGAGAGAATAACTCGCTAGTAAGGAAATGAATGGTCCTCTTTAGGACGTTTTCCATTTAACGCTCGCTAGGTTCCTGGTCATTTGGTTCTTACTTCGGATCATTATCCCTCCGTTAACTGCACGGTTCTCTTTAATCGATAACGATTTGGTGACGCAGTGAACTTTATGACTATTTCCATAGTGATGATTTTAGTCCTTTCATTTTTGTGTACTAACAGCTCGGTGAAATTGCATATTGTTGTGCGAAACAATCAAAACCTGAAAAAAATATCAACTGCAAGCTTCTGGGAGCATAAATTACATCATTTAAACTTGATGATCATCTATCATATACATATAAATATAGTATCTGAGGAAGTTATGTACTAATTCTGTTAGTTTGGGTTCACCTTCTCTATAAATATGATTTGATCATAATATTTGAGTTGATATTCATACTGACTCGTAGTGAATGAATTCAAAGGCACACATAATAACATTGGTAAGGTTATAGTAACTACGCTTGGGTTACTTTAAGATAAAGTTGATTTGAAAGTTCCTCCCGTAATATGTACTTCGCTGCAAAAAAACTATTTTTTCATTCCATCATAAGTTAATGGAATACCTAAGGCAATGAAATAAATTATACCTACTGAAATCCTACGTCATAATTCCCCCGCGTTACCATGAAATAATATGTGCTTTTTGGTAACATTTTTACTAAAATGAAATGATTACTGAAGCTTGTGTCTTTCCACTCTTTTCTTACTCCTACGTTTTCAGATAGGTTATTCACGTTAAATCTTGGTCCTGGGAAATTATTGAACTTCAACCATGCGATAAAAAACTGACCACCGAATGTGCGTCTATTTTTTTTTTTAAATTTCCAATCCGAGCATAATACGCAACATCAATAGGAACACTGCAAATTGAATTAGAAGTGTTATATTTGTGGCAATTTTGCAGGACTCACATCGGAGGTAAGAGGAAAACCAGTTTGTGCCAACTTATTAGGGTTTGTACATGATGTTGATGTGGCTTTAGGAAATGTTATTTATTCCAAAATAAAATATTCTATTTCGTTAGCGAGAGGCTAACGTTGTTCACTCGTCTATTTTCGAGGAAATTAGGATTTTACTTGAACGAGGAATATTTTCTAGCACTGACCACAATATCCGGAAGTTCATTGCATGAAAGAGTATTTTTCTTGTATCACCATACACCTGAAGCATTCATTGCCATAGTTACAGAACTGAAGCTGCACGTTGTGGTATATGGGTTTTACTAATGAATAAACAACTGATTTTACATCTAACGGGGACAATGGCTACACTAAACGTTGGGATGCTTCACAATATGAAGAACGGACTATTCAAGATGACCTATCTTCACACTTGAAAATTCTTATACATATCTTGAAGATATATACGAATGCGTTGCATGATAATCATTAAGTTTCTGTTGGCGTTCTTGAGCTACGAAGGATTTCCCAGACTGAGCCGTCTGTTAAGACACGCAACTCTCAGTGACCCTCCACTCTCTTGATTTTCATTGTAAAAGTTCTGAGTTGTGAGAAGTTTGCGTGAGGTGCTGTTCATGAGTACAACTTTGAGACGCGTAAGATTGCCTGTTTACAAAATTTCAGACAGGTTTTTCTACAGCCTGTCTTTATTTAAGTTGTGAGCAGCCTGTCTGTCGTACGCAGGCTCACTTCGGCCCAACAATTTTATCGGTTAACTAGTTTCCTAAAAACTTATTTATGAAAAATGAGATTTAAGGGGCAATGCAAGCCCTGTTGCACACTACACTTCCGAAAACTGTAAATGAAGGAGTCATTGAGCTGGAAAGTCTTTACACGCTTCGCTTAAACCTAAGTCATTATATCGGCCTAGCGTTCAGACCAAGTATTCATAGCTGTATAACAATTACATTTGTTTCTGAAGTATCGATGAAGATTTATAAGTGAAATGTGAGCAATTCTTACCGTTCTCTAACCTAATTTAAGAAAGAAAAGAATAAGTTCTTCCGTCTTGGAAGGGCCGTGTCATAACCTTAAAAATCCAGGCAAAATGGTCAGTGGTAAATCGTCGCCGTTAAAAATTCACTAGTAAAACCCTATCAAAGAATAAGTTACAAAAATAATTCAATGAAATAAAAATTGAAACTTTGTGAGCAATGTTTAATTATAATTACCATGATAATAGTAATGATATTGATAACACCGATAAGCATGATTCTTCTGGCACTAGGTTCTCGAATGAATTTTATTTGATTTTGGTGAACTGAATGTAAATATGCTCCCGGCTTATGTCCTACAGTACACAACATATTTTCAAAATATATAGTAGATTACGTTTGCAAGACGTATCGATTTTATATTTATTGTAAAAACATTGCTTACGGAGATGTACAAATTGTTTATTAGTTATAAGTTATTAGTGACAGTTGCATAAGCTTCTGATTTTTTGACCTTCTGTGATGCCCAACTGCTGGAATATAGCTACGGAAGCTGCAATAGAAGTCGGCCATCAAATCGCAGTAGCATCTACCTCAGTTGAGCTCTTCTTTAGGGTCTGTATGAGCGTGTCTACCATGTTCACTAACATCATAAAGGTTCTCTAGTAAATTGTTCGAATGAATGTGTAATTAGTACATCTTTATGTTCATTTTAAATACAAGTGAATGAAAACTCAATAAAAGTTAATTCGCAATCTCGTTAGTATTGTTAGCTTTCCTGTTTTCAAAGAATATTTTTACAACACGAGAGAAAGTATTTCAGGTTTTAGCATTTAGCGCAATTGCTGTCGTGGTAAAGTTGGTATCTCAGAGGAGCATTCGTATGTGAGATCCATCACGTGCTCCTGCCTCTTCATTCTCATCACTCAGATTTGGAATGGCTGAGCTGACAGCATGTATGTGGTGGAAGCAGTTTGCATTGTGCTCTGAGGTACGTCTGTGAAAAAGGTATTCATGGATGGTGTTCTTGTTAAAAACTGTCTAACTCCTTCTTGCAGGTCATTCCTCTTTGCCAAGTTTCCTGATATAGCCCCACTGCCTTAATAGCGCAAGAAACGGTATTTTGTGTAGTTTGTTTGCTACTCCTAGAGATAGTTCACCATTTTCAAATCAACACATATTAACCATTCAAGTACACGACTGTTAAAATTTTTCCAGAACAACCTTGGTGCTGGCATATTTCTTTTTCATGTGTTCTAAATATTTTACTAAAATGCTGAGTACAGTAATAATATTAAACCCTGTGGGGCTCGTTCAAGCCGAGATTTCATTGTGTCATGTGGATGGGAACAACTTGGTCAATCTTCGTAGAATCACCTGGCTTTTGCACACTGTGGTTATAATTTCTTGTACTTAGAGAAGCATCTTAGCGGTCGGGACTACGACGTTGATGTCAAAACGAGCGTGCTGGTGTGGTTAGTAAATTGGGCTGCAGATTTCTATGAGAATGGAATACAGAAACGGTAGAACGAGAAAATAAAAATATTTCAATATATGTGCATGGTATGTTGAAAAATAGATTAAAGTTTAAAAGCCCTGTTTCTTGTTTTTTTTAGATTAAAGTGGCATTTAATAAGCACGTCTTTTGCTCAATTTTGCATACATACATACGTCAGTTTACGAAGACTGTCATTTGATGAAATTTGTAAATTGTTAAAAATTTATGTTTCTAGTCAATTTTTTTTGCAAAGTCAAACACAAGTACGAGTCTATGAAATAGTTTTGAAACTGAAATGAAATAAGATAAATTCCCTCAGAAATCATTACTGTCTTCTGATTTGCTGCCTTTGTTTATTTTCCAGCTTGAGAAATGCTAAAACTTCTGACCGTCGTTTCTCGTTGTTTTTTCTGGACGTTCGCCCTTGCAGTTTTCGAATAAACTTGACTGTTCCTTACTGAGTTCCCTAAAGTTCACCTGACGTGACAAGTTAGGCACTTAGATGCGAGAAAGTATGCACGGAGGATACTTGGTCTGACGAGTAATGGGACGCTGAAGTACTGTGGTGCTTACCAACGCATGGTGCAGATAAGTACGAAAATACCTTGTGTGTACGTGTGCATGATTTACAACATTATTGACAAAAGCTGCAAAAAAAGTTCGATTGTCATTTAAAATGACTCAGCTGAAGATTTCAAATATCTACCTTAAGCTTAGTCTCACTGTGCGATGTATATGTACTGTATTTTAATACGAAAACAATCCGTGTGGTATCGTACTTTTCTATTAACAACGAAATTAATGTTGTACATTTCCACACGAGAAGGAAATGAAACGAGTTCGGGACGACTGAAAATTTTAAACGAGTTGCGAGGAAGTTAATGATTATATAAATCAACGGTTGAGCTTTTTGGTCATAATAATACAACACATGTACGGGACAAAACTTCTTGTAACCAAAAGAATACGTCACTTACTGGTAACTATAACACCGGAAATGTATTGGTTTGGGGTTGTTTTTTCTTCAAAGTCACACAAAAACTAATTACAGGAACAAAGAATTGTGCCAAATATTAAAAGATATCATGGGATAATTTGTTCACATCACTGGAAAAACTCAGGCTTGGAAACTAACGGGTGTTCTAATAAAACCAATTTCAGGCGTACGACCAAAACCACTTATGTAGGATCAAAGATAATAACCGTAATATATTGCCTGGCCAATCATTCCATTCAAATCCACTTGAAAATGTATGGAGCATCCTAAGAAGTAAGCAGAGAGAGGCAAACCTTTATGAATATGAGAGTGTCACCTAAAATGAATGTACCCAGATTTTGGAAAATCTCTGCTATAGCTGAATTGAAGCAAGTAGGAACATTTTAAGGGCGTTAGTAGCTCATAGAAGCATGCTAACTTAATACTGAATAAATTTTTTCAAGTGATCTAATACTTTTTTAGAACCCAATTTTTTTATTTTTATGAAATTAAATATATTTACACGTACATGATAAGATTCATGCTCTCACTGCTTAGTAATATTTGTTGTTGATATCTGTTTTTCATAATTATTGTAATTACACTATTGTACATCTGAAAATGCATTGAATACAATTTTTAAACTAATCAAATACTCGATTCACCACAATGTATATACCTCAAGGCAGACCTCTAATTCCATTGGGGCATAAGCCTTTATTGATTACTTGTTCTGTTAAATTGTGCACTATCAAACATGGGTAAATTACTCAGTCGATTCCTTACGAATTTCTCGTGAATTAATTACGCAATTCCCAAGAAGCGAGTCAGTGTTAAACCCTCAGACATAATCTCGCCCAATAACGCTAAGACAAATAGCCTTAAAAAAGAAACACTGAAGAACAAGCCATAATACAAACCTAATGAACAATATTTTCAATTTTAGAGAGTATGCATATGAAACAACATATCTTAATTTCTCATACGATACTCCCAGTTCACACACACGATCACAATATCGTATCTTCAAAAGTCAACACAAATATACACGTAATTGTAATATCTTATGGACTTGACTTAACCTGAACTAACAGTGGAAAATTAAGGCTAATTATGCCGCCAATTGTTTTTGAAAGATTCCCGAGCGATCTTAAATTTTTGGTATTGGAGTTTTAATTCTACGTTTAATTAGGTTCAATAATATAGAAACTCATCAACAGTAAACTACAACAAAAAAAGGTCCTGTGCTATTTCGCTGATTAACTCAGCGCTTTTGCCTTGGGGTTTCATTTGGAACTGGCCTCGTACGGGACGAACAAAGAGAAGTTTTCTCATTGAATATTCCGTCTAATTGCAACACTTTCAATCACTCAGATTCAATAGTAATCAAGACCCACTGTTAGCCCTAATATGCTGTCTGCATGACTTCTTTAGTAGCGTTGACATTGATTATATGTTGATGTTTACAATGAATCTTAAGAGTTAAATTAAGTTTAGAACAAATTTAAGCTTGGAAAATTGGTCTAAAACTGATATAATTGGACAAGGGAATTAAAATGAAGAAGGAAATATGTTGGTCCTTATTGGGTAATAAAGTAATTTCTTAACTTAAAAAAAGTTCAAAAACTCTTCAATAATGCTTCGCTAAGATAAAAATCCCTCTCATACTGTCCTGTGTGTCTGTGAATGGTTCCGGAATTGAAAAGTTTAAATTAAGTTAAAAACGTGTATCTTCTAAATCAGTCACTGAAGGCATCTGCTACTGTTTTATAAAATTTGAATATTGCAGTTGCTTTCTTACAGTTACTCAAGCCCATACTCTTTCTAGCTCATACGCATACGACTCTTAACTTTGTTTCAGTTATATCCCAGTTTTTTTGCATCACCTCTAGTATTTCAGTATTAGCACAAATCCATAACTTGTGAGATACCAATCACCAATACGCATTTGTTGTCATTTAGACCAGTTTTAAAAGTCATTTCTTCTATCGATTTTTAGTCTCAAAAATGAAATTATTTATTATTTTGTTTGATAACCACAACACATCTTTAAAATACTTGCATGGATGTTTTAAACTTGCGCAATAATTTTTGCTGCTAGCCATGACAATAGTACGACGCTTAAGAAATGCTGTCCTGCTACCTAGACACTAATTGGTGGGGAGTCTGATTACTTGGACAAAGTTTTGTTGGCAGATGATGGCTGCCGGCAGTTACATTCCACCGTTCGCGGCAAAAAGACCAGCACATCAACTGCCATGTCGATCAGGATCAGGTCGAGTTCTACGTAGTTCATATCGCCGTTCCCACAGTCTTCATGTTATATGGCTGTGAGATAGAAATCGTTAATAAAATTATTTCTACCTCCAGAAGTTGCTTCTGTAATTGAAATATGATGAGTGCTCAGTGGGTTATGGTTAAGTAACATTCTTTGTTCAATTATTACATATGAGACAATGTCCCGAAAAAGAGACGTACAGGCATAACAGCAAAATTCCTACCTCATGAAGGAATTAGTTGGAATTAAAAACTAAAAGATTTTTATTTTCTCTGGTAAAACGTTGAGTCATACTGGCAAACGTTATAAAAGTCAGTAAAATTTCTTACGAATTATTTACCTAGAAAGAAAACTGTTTAAAAGGGTTTGTGTCAGCTCTACGGTTTTCCTTACTGAATAGAAGTGAAAATAAAAAACATTCGGGCTTTCAGTCAAGGTTTCAACTTTCATCCTCGTGTTTTCAACATTCATTCATCTGGCTTCCAACAGCGAGAGGAATCATCCTTTCACCGTGTAACTGAAGAGATCAAACTCAATTTAAGATAAAATCTAAAGCAAGAGAGACATGAATTTCAGCTATGATAGTACAAAAACTGTTGTAAAAAGACTTGAATCAAAATAGCGACTGTCTTTAATACAGTGGAACATAATTCTGAAGTTTTTCTGTGACGGATGAGAAGAATTTATGAGAGGATGCTCTCACCCCCACAGCCGCATTAAAAAGTCAGATTTTCATGTGAGAGATAAAAATGTCATTTGCCATGAGAAAAACCCTGCCTACAGAGCCTAAAATACTTTTTCCCTGCGCACACTGTGATAACAAAAGATGCAATTTGTCTTGTCTAAGAAAAATAAGATCTCCTGGTCTTAAAAGCTCGTTTTTTTTTTAGTTTTGAAAGACTTAGATTCTTCGTGGACATACTGAAGCAGGAGACAACCATAAAACCAGTAGATGAACAGTACCTTCAACTACACTTTCCAACTGACGGAGCTTCTTTTGACACAAGTGCAGTAACTCAAACATTTTCCTGCGATGAGTTTGCGAACTGATTTCGAGATAAGGAAATTTTACATTTTTCGTTGCTTAATTGGTGAACTTGAACTGCTAGAATAAACTTGTCAGGAAAGATTGTGAGGAACCTGCAGTTACCTGCAAACCCTCGAAAACTCCATCAGTAATTTTGGGTTGGGAACGTTGATGAGAAATTCATAAAAAATTGAGGTGTGTTAAGGAAAAGTGTTGGAGTAATTGCAAAAAAACAACGCTTGGGGCTAATAGTTTTAACGTTGAATGCAGTTAAACCTAGAATTTTGAAATAATTATTCTAACTTTCGTTTGAACATCATTCCGGTAATTTTGTAATTCCAGTCTTAAGCTATGATTAATTAATGATGTAAAGATCATTTTAGTTCACGATCAATTACATCACTATCTATAGAGTGAGATATGAAAGGGATTCTACATTATTCCGGCTCAAAATGAAGTCCAATAGTGGTAAAAACATTTTTTGAATTTAACAAGAATATATTTAAGGAAAAATCATTCGAATCTTAATCTTATAGTTGGTTAGTTTAGCTTCTGCATCCGTTATATGTATATCTGTTGTGAAGGTAAGAGTAAAATAGAGACTGTGAGTGAAGTTTGCGTGTGGACCAGAACGAAAACAGAGAGAGTGAGTGGAGTATGCGTGTGGACCAGGATGACTTTGATGCACGTGCTTGATATATTGCATCAAATTTTCTCTCGGGAAGTTATGGTACGAGAGAGGAATCCCTTTTGTGATGCGACAAATGTAAAGCAACCAGAGCTAATGCATGTCATATAATTGGTACACGAAGCTGGACCCTAATTAATAATAATTCAAACGAAACGTACGTATATGTCAAACTCGTGCTATAATTCCTCAGCTCTGGAGTCAAATCGACTAATTTAATTTTATCAAAAACCGGGATGTCTTTTACTTTTTCCTCTTATTTTGTTTCTGTTATATTTCAGGCTTATAAATTGGTGCTTTTTTAACCTTATAAACGTTAACATGTT
>VCRD01000049.1:536261-596711 GCA_006783055.1 Trinorchestia longiramus
TCATCACTGAAATAGCGAAGTTTCATTTGTTTCCCCATGTATATTTAACGTTCATTGCGTGATGTGAATGTTTATGTATACCCGTAGGTACTGCTGTTCTATCATCTATGATACTATGCATAGAATACCTACCACTTAAGGATTTTATGATAAGGCATTTTTAAAAACTAGTGATGTTACATTTCTTATGTACCAACTTTATTGGAAATATACGTTTTTGTTTGTTGTTTGTTGTTTAATTACAGGATCATAATCTGTGAACAAACACGATTACTCGGTGAATTTAATGCGGCAGTATTTTAGCATTTGCGTTTATATCTCACCTTCTCCTCCTCTCTTCCTCTATGCAAGACACTGAGGAGCTAAATTATTCATTATATTCTTAAATATACCGGCTCTTCTTATCAGCAGATTCCAATGAATAATGTGAATGAAGTCGCATAGAAGACAAAGAACGCTCATGCTTACGCTTGCATGGTATCAGTTTGGTTAGAAAGTTCAATTAATATTTTATCCCAGGGATTATAGAAATCATCAGCTCGAAGAAACTCATGAAGAATTAGCTTTCTTCCTCTGAAAATTTCATCATATTTAAATAGTTTATACTAATTGGAGCATAATTCAAAAAGTTTCGCTAAAAATAGACCACGTGAGCTTTTCTGAACAAGTTTCTATTTTTAAAATAAGTTGAATTGAAATAGTAAGAGGAATTCTTAACATCAAATGTTGCAAAAATAACAGAATAGATGGCCCTATAGTTGGATTGCACACACGGATAGCTTTGGTTTGCTTTGATCAAAAACAATGAAGAAGAACCAGAACCTCCCAAAGAACAGTAATAACGAAGTACTAGTCTTATTAGTTCGTCGATTGGAGAAAATTTCAACGGAATACTTCACAGTGTCAAACCCCTTAAAATACACAAATACTGAGCCATAGTGCAAGATTTGGAGCAAAATACAGTACAGAAACAAAAAAATGTGGTATAACTATTCGAAGTCGTTTTAGAATAAAGACATCAACTCATTTTCTACTCACCTTGATTTTAAGTTTTACGTTCAACGTAATCTTCGCTTCAATTTTTACTATAATTACCCTAGTTTCTCTCATCTATTATTCTATCATCGGTAACCTGGCAGTGATATGTTTTTTTAGCAATACGGAATAATATACCGTGGTCTATGATCTAACCAATCGCTTGACCTCACCCCTATGGAGAATTTGTGGTAAATATGAAAAGCTGCTATGCAAAATGAACCCAAAGAGCTTCGCTTGCTTGGGGATCATTATGTAGTATGGAAGAGTAAAATAAACTATCACTAATTGAGGGCCAAAAACTAGTTTCCACTTTTAATTACCATTTTCATGCTGTTATTGCAAACAACGGTCACAGGACCAAATACTGACGGTGAATATTCGTAGTTTGGGCAGAACACATTTGTCCCTTGTTGAATTGTATTTCGTTAATTTTGTTGTTGTTTTTTGCTGTTAAGAAATACTTGTTAGTCATGAATGAAATACTGTCAAGTACATGTTTATTAAGTTTCCTATTACTCTTTACACCAAATAAAAAATAAAATTTTCGAAAAGTAAGAAATATTTAGTTGTACAACATGTCTAGTCACGGTATTTTACGAGTAAATGTTTTTTCTAACATTTTAAGCAGTTTCACGACCTTTCAAAGACTAAGAATTGTGTTTTCTATGATTCTGTTATTACGTGAAAAGAATGTCGAAAATATACGCATCCCTTGACTTTCTAAGTGAATATTTTCATAATTAACTTAAATTGACATAAACAACAATTGAAATGTTAACCATTTGCAATGTTTGTTGATGAAAACTTCAGTTTCTCTATTAGAAATGGCATCAATTCTTTAGCTTGCATTTGAGAGCGAAGAACATCACGCGAAATATTGAAGTTTTACACTGGCGTTTTGCCCCTTCCATTCCTTGAAAATAACTATCTTTATACGTGTTGCTGAAAGTGCTGACCTTCAAAAATATCGCATTCTTCAGTTATTAATGTATTTCTGAAATGTATGAGAAAGAGAAAGCATGTTTTTCAGTACCAAATATTTTTAAACGATGTATACTCGTCCCTCATACGCAGATCTGCAAGTAAGACAGAAAAATTCAATGCAAATTAAATTTGAAAAGTAGTAGTTGAAGGAAGAACACTGCTAGTTTAATTTTAGTCAGGAATTTTAGTTCAGCGAAAAAGTGAGAACAAAGCTAAATAAGGTATTTTATGATATTTTTCTCCGGTTGCCCTAATACCTGGAGGAAACTTCGGCGTTCATTATATAAGTTAACTTGAATTTGGCCACCGACTTCCCGTTGCGACACCTTGCCCAAATTTCGAAGGTGTATCGAAATACCAATTTGTTGAGGCCTTCCTTCGCAACATTAAACCTCATTTAGTGAGGCTATCCATTCATGTAACGATGAACGTGACCGAAATTTGCTATCAAGCTTAGGAAGCTTTTGATTTTCAGAGTCGTTAAAGTTGAAATATAGTAAAAGTATAAATAATGTTGTTTTGATATAATATTGTAATTTGTCAGCTGGTTCAGTTGACACATTGAAATTAGTTTCATTGCATAGAGCAGAATTTAAAATATTACTTGATAGCCTAAATCTGATCATAAAAAATATAAAGAAAAATATGTAAAAATTCGATTTTAGATACGATTTTCTATCCCCAAAGTTTCCTCACGATAAAAAGGATATTTATGTACGCATATCGAATGTAATTTAATCATCCCAAGTCTGTTACATGGTGCCACACGAGCTGCGCGAAGTATCTACTGAAGTTCTGTAATGCTCATTGTCAGTCCTGCCTTAATTTAGTGTTTTTACTTTATTCAAAACTGTGAGTCTGGCCTGAGAATATCGCTCTACAAAATATAAAGCAAATACATACTCTGAACAACTGATGCGTATTTGAAAATTCCCAATATAATTAAAGCCATTTTTATGATATGATATTTTAATGCATGCTATCAACGCTAACTTCGTTCGTGAAATTACTAATTGTACCTCTCAATAACTATACTTCTCTGACTGTGTAGTTAGCATGGGTGGAGAGAAAAATGGCTGGATGTTAGAAGAAATATATGTTTAGTGGGTCTTTTTCAGAAATATTTTACTGACTCTCATTATTTAACAGAGCTAAGTATTATAAAAATAAAGAGCTATTTTTTTATTACAATGAGATATTCTGCATTTAAAAAAAATTGAAGACTCTATTCGCCACTCTAACATCCGCACCATTACTATAATCTTTAACTTCCATCATTACAAAAACAGTATGTGTCAATTGGGGTAAGACATAACATGTAACAGAACAGGAATTCCTAATTAAAACGAAAACCATTTAACAACATCTGTGCAGCAACTGCTTACACGAACGGCAAAAAAATGTTGGGTATTGTCTAAATTAGTGAACCCAATCACAGTAAGTTTTTTTTAAGATTGATATCATTTACAGTGCGCAATATAAGGATACTGTTGTAAAATGGGTATAATTATATAATGTAGCATGATCTTAAATAAAATAATATATTTCATGATACAGGATAATAGCAGGCCGAGCTGGATCGGGCCGAAATCTCGGATTTGGGAATTTTTAAAAGCTCAAGGTCTAAATTTATTTTGCCGCTCGAATTGTCTCAATATGATCCCTGGAATTGTGCGTGAGGGTAGGGTGTTTAGTCTGCAATACGTGGCATGAATCTGTGCACCGAGAAATTCAGGGTTCGAAGACTTGAATCCCTCATCGAAAATAAATCCTTCATCAGAATCCTTCATTGGACTAGTTAAAACCTATAGTTTCACTCACTCTTGATAAGAGATCCTTATTGAAAGTGTTATCGTTACTGAAACATATCGTATGTGTATGCAAATTAGAACTAAAATGATACTTAATCCCAGTTTGACTGGAAGATGTGATTAAAAATTAAAAATAAATATATATTATGATCTCTTAGTTTGATAATTCAAATTTCATTATCTATTTGTACACTTATTGATATCCTTTTCAAATAGTCTAAACTGTCAAGGTTTCCTTGAACTAACTAATTATATACTCTAAGAAAAAGAATTTATTCATCTTGGTGTATCAGTTTTACACAGATATTGTAACGTACAAATATTTTACGAAATTTATTTGAATTTTCCTATAAGTGATGCTTAAGCTAAATTTTTAGATTCAATGTAAGCCATTCAGCATGGAACTTGAATATTTTCAATGTTTCTTCCTAGATTTCCATCAAAATATCAGAATATTTATTGTGCCGTGTAAGGCCGCAAAATGAACTACTGTTCATGATCTTCATGGGTAGAAATTATGCGCACACTAATTGTGACAAGCTTGTTGAACATCATTCTCTACTCGTACAGCACTGAACGTGTCGCTCTTTATTGCAGCATTTGAAGATATTTTCATTTCCTTACATTTTCCTTACAAGTCTGCTTGCATGAGACAATTACTTCATAGTACAGGAAGTTCAAAGGTAGGGATCAAACACATGTTGCAGTGAAAAATAATACAATGATAAACTCAGGCAATTTTATGATTATAAGAAAATTAAGTATTATTGTATTGAGAGACATGTACAAGTATGTGTCTGTCTTTTTATTTTCGGAATATTTTGAGTTGTTTTTCCCTTTATATCAGCAGCGAAAATGAAATTTTAGGATTCCAAAACGTTGTGCTTTATTTTATGTTTTTTTTATTTTAGTATCAGTAACCTGTGTGCGTATTTTCAAAATAGTATCACATCTGAATGATGGACCAGCCAAGGTAGTAAAACAAATCTAACGATCAAAAATTTGAAGGGCATAAAAATCTTGATACGATTATACCGGCGCTTTTGAAACACTTAAAAACAAGAGTCATGAAAGTGCTGCGAGAAGGTCGTACGTGGAAGTTAAGTGTCTTGGTTACGACCAGCGAACGACCCATTCACGCGAGCTGCTGCCGCTCAGGCTGCTCTGCTGTCGCTCACCACAAACATGCACCGCTACACCAGCGCTGCGTACACGCCACTACTTTGTTTCGCCGCTGCGATACAAGCAGATTTTTCCTCTTCTAAAATGCACCTACTCATTTAATACTGCAAATTAATTTCTAATTTGTTTTTACCAACGACGGATATGTTAGTTTCAGTATTACTCTATATACATCAAATAAAGTGCAAATACCTGAATCCCAATCATCTGATATGGGAATTGAGCTACTCGTAAATTAATGTAGTGATTAAAAATATACCTTGTACTTATAACAGATTTCCTGTCAGTTAATTAATCTTGGATCTGATTATATATCGTATGGGCTAAAAAATGGCATATTAATGTAATTCAGTCGTAATAATATTTCATTATTATCCTTTAATTCACTCGTTGTTGAAATCAATACTACGGCAGAGTTGGAGCTCGAACTCTAAAAAACTTCTATAGATGTAAAGCTGTATCAGAAAGTATGTATTGCATCATATCAGCTTAGTAAAAGGTACTGCATCATATCAGCTTAGTAGGAGGTACTGCATCATATCAGCTTAGTAAGAGGTACTGCATCATATCAGCTTAGTAAGAGGTGCTGCATCACATCAGCTTAGTAAGAAGTATTGCATCATATCAGCTTCGTAAGAGGTACTGCATCATATCAGCTTAGTAGGAGGTACTGTATCATATCTGCTTAGTAAGAGGTATTGCATCATATCAGCTTAGTAAGAGGTACTGCATCATATCAGCTTAGTAGGAGGTACTGCATCATATCAGCTTAGTAAGAGGTACTGCATCATATCAGCTTAGTAAGAGGTGCTGCATCACATCAGCTTAGTAAGAAGTATTGCATCATATCAGCTTCGTAAGAGGTACTGCATCATATCAGCTTAGTAGGAGGTACTGTATCATATCAGCTTAGTAAGAGGTACTGCATCATATCAGCTTAGTAAGAGGTGCTGCATCACATCAGCTTAGTAAGAAGTACTGCATCATATCAGCTTAATAAGAGGTACTGCATCACATCAGCTTAGTATGAGGTTCTGCATTATCTCAGCTTAGTAAGAGGTACCACTATGTTTTAGCTTAATAAGAGGTATAGCTGTGTCTCAGCTTGAGTACCCATTATGTGAAAGGAGTGCATGACTTCATAAGGATAACTTCCAGCTCTCCACTCCTGAAGTTTAGTTCGGCAGATAATTTGTACTTGATGAAAATGAATTTTCTTTTTCTTTCCAGAACTTCTGGAAGATGATGCACCCTGAAGTGGTTTGGTCTGGTTGCCGTAAAGGTCCTTTCAGTTGTCTTCGAATCTCACACGTAAGTGCTTAAAATGCGAACTGTGTAATAGAGGAGCTCTGAACTATAAACTATGTCTCATATACACGGATGGTGTCCAAATCGCAGTCAAAAGCGCTTTTCTAAACTTACAAGAAATATAAACAAACGCTGAAGACTTTTTAGATATCTAAAAATGATGGAATGGCAAACATAGTTACAACTTAATGCGAGCAAAATGTTATAAATTATATTGGGCTTCTTGAATGGAAAAGAAATGTACCTATATTAACTCAGACGTAAGGAAATGACACAATTCAACTTGTAAAAAAAGTAAAAAGTTGGGTATGGTTCTATCAGAACATGTCTTTCATATCCCATGTTGAAAATCAACGGAACAAATTTAAAGAACAAATTTATATGTTGGGGAACCAGAAAAGAAGTTTAAATGCTTGAACATAAGGGCAAAACATTACAGACCGCAAAATATTTTGTCAGTTTAATTCTACAAAATCTGTCACTACTGAGTAAAAAACTTTGAAAAGTACTCGTATCACTCTACGTACAAAGTAATCAGTTGCAATAAGTCGTCCTCTCTCAGCATCGTATGTGTGAAGCTGCTACGACTTCAATTCAAAGCAAGACTAGGAAAAACTTATGACACTGAAAACTTGAGTGTATTCTTAGTAGCAATTAGACCTCGGAAAATGAACATCATGAAACAACTCCAAGCACTGGCCACCCACAGGTATTTACGTGTGAACGAAAGTTTTCTTGTTTTTAGTTAAGTTTATATACGAAAACGATCTAGATATGAGAACTATTAATCTTTCCTAATGAATTATAGATTTTTCAATTAAATTTCATTTCAGTGTAATAGCAAGAAATTTAGACACATTTTTCATGTTTTATTGATAACCGTGATTGGCAATTTACCTTTGGATATAAAATTAGCAAACTATGAATTCAGTTTTTTAATTTGTGAACACATTCTTATCATCCGGACGACGTTTTGCTAATCTACCGTTGACCTGACTTTGGGCAAAAAGTTCAGTCAATCTGAGATGCCTTACTGTGCAGGAAACTGCCCGTGAATGTACAAAAACATCAAATTATAGAAAGCTTCCGCGACGTACGTGACACGCTACTCTCAAAAATAGTAAATATGCATCGTGACCCAAGCTAATAGCTGTGGTCCATTCAAACATTTCTTAAAACATTCAAAGTTAATTGTGTTTTGCGCTTTTATTTGTTATGATATGTTTTCATTTTGTGTTTTATACATAATTATGTTGGCTCTATGTTTTCATACTTTACTCACAGTGTTTATGTAGTATTAGGAGCAAGGGCAAGTCACGTCTGAGAAATGCATTCCTACAGTAGATCGAGCACCTACTCTATTGTGATTTAAACAGAATTTATGTAGAAAATCTTTTTATGAATTCTTATTAGCAATGATGAAACTCTAGCTGTCCTGCGAAAATTCAAAAGGAA
Organism: Trinorchestia longiramus; assembly: GCA_006783055.1. Classification (NCBI taxonomy): domain Eukaryota; kingdom Metazoa; phylum Arthropoda; class Malacostraca; order Amphipoda; family Talitridae; genus Trinorchestia; species Trinorchestia longiramus. Next base: position 544,040 of record VCRD01000049.1, read on the forward strand.
AGTTAAAGAGTACAGATATTGATTGCATTACATAGTATATCATACTTTTTTGCGCAACACATTTTTCAGCCATTTCCGTAGAAAACTTTTGAATTGCGCTAGCAGCTCAGCATTCGATTTTACGCGTTTGAAGCTATGAATTTCAGTGAAGATATTCTCATAGAAAAATGGGTCGCTTCTAAAGATCAGCTGTGAGGGATTGATGCTCAGGAAGTTCAGCGGTCTAGCACTGGAAATGTGAGAGCCAATTATGTAAATTTAATTCTCTTGTGAACTTCACAGCTGACGGGAAACAAAGCACAGTAGCGGCAGACGCTGGAAGCTGGCGAAGTAACTTTTTGAAAACACTCGCCTGACTCCGTAAATTTCTGGTTCGAAAAAGCGAGTTGTGAAGCTCCAGGATTTTAGTGTTACAGGAGAGCTTAGTTTTCACGGCTTCTTCTACGCTTGTGTTTGTTTCTTGTGTGCCTCTCCGAAGTGTTCAGGTTTCTCCCGTGTTCGCGTTACTGTAAATGCATTGAGATGGAAAAATTCACTCCAGCTGGAAAATTAAAGACTTGTGGTGATGTTTGTAATAGTTGCTTCTGAGGTTCCGAACTCACACGTCCCTATATTTTTTTATTGCGTCGATGTATGCTTGTAAAACATATGGAAAGAAATTGTAGAATCAGTAAGCGTATCTTTCAACTTTGCTTCAGTTATTTCCTTGTAAAACTAAAACGTCGTCTTTCTTCAGTTCATTTTTTCAAGCTTTTTAGATTTAATTATGGGGTTTTGTTGTTTGGTATGATAAGTTCTGTTTATTCTGTCGCTGTGTTTGAATGTACAAAAATATCAGATCGAATTGAAATATGACTGTGGCTGATATTTTCCATCAGATTTTGTTCCTTTGGAATTACGAAGACGCTTTCCCGTTAGACTTAGAGGTTACCTTCCGAGTTTGGGTGATAATACTGTGTCTCAAAATGACGGAACTTTTGATGGCATCCTATCAGTCTAATACTGAACGTAAAAACTTCGTCTGTTGTTAGAACGTGTTGCCTAATATAGTGCATTTGTGGCTTAACAGAATAGTTCCCACACCTAATGCTAGGCTCGGTTTAACCTTTACTTCTAATGTGATAACGAACTTTAAAATGAAACTCACGTTGTTCATGTAAAATTAATGATAGAAATATACGTAATATAAATCAATATACATTTTGAAATCACTATAGAAATTGAGGCAATGAATAATTTTGAAGACATGATCAGGAACGTTTAATTATGTTTCTGAGATAGAAAAACGTATTTGCCGTTAGCAATAAAGCTCAACGCAGCCCTGCTAATATTTGCAGCGACCACGGTCTTCGGGAGATACTACTTTGTGGCTTATGAGATTTTTTATGTCATATTAATAATCTCGGCATGAATCTTGAAACTAATTTGAATAGAATTTGTAGTAATTCTTTTGTAAACTGGCATCGATACCAGGAGATAAATGTTGAATTGAATGGTGAGTGTTTCAATTGCGTAGGAGTGATTCTGAGGGTTGGTGTAACTGAAGAACTAACTTCTCAGGACATAAATAATTTTGTTGTATAGGTCACTGTTATAACCTTGATTACCAGCTACAATTATTTACCATCATTTTTGAGACAACCCTTGTCAATTTTACACTTATTTTAATTGAATCTATCTTGTAATGCATTAAATGGATAGATACCAACAACAACATTTCAGGAGACAGTGTTTTCCCGATCTTTACGTTCTTTTCGTTTGATTAATGATATTCTGAATCAATTTCACGTTCATATTTTACCGCATGAATGTGCAGATGAGCACCAGTTTCTGATTTCAGTTTTCTGAGTGAAATTAGAAGTTAATCTTAATTATAAAGCTAATATTCCGAGATCGCTGAGGCTAAGCCGCAGTTTATGTTCTCATTTACTTGACACTAGGGCGAGGCATCTCGAAGAAAAAACCTTCAGGGTTCTTCATTACACTTATTTCAGGTCGTAAATTCTGAAAAGATCCGTTTTTCAAGTCATGATTAGTCAAAAGACATGTTCTTTTCCGGTCATCGAATTAAATTTCTTATTAATAGTGATAGCAGCAGCATTTCAGATCAATTTTGTGTTTGAGGAAAGACCAAACGATTTCTGAGAACTTTGCTGCCAATAATAGAGAGAATACTATGTTGATGTTCACTACTGAAGAGCTGCTAAAATCTTGCATTAAAATGCTTCGATTCTTAGAATATAGGACAACAATGTTTGAAAAAGAGTTATGCAATATTTGTTCGTTCAATAGCTTTCCATTTATCAATTCATCCCTAAAGGAACAAATAAATCACAACTAGAGTAACATCACATATATTCAATAATAAGTATGCCAACTAAACGATCGCCTCTTGTGAGTGCGAGGTTCAATTTCCTTAACGATGTATCCATGAGAAGTAAGTGGTAGAAGTGCGAGTCAGAGTGCAAGTCATGATTTGTCATCCATGTTACAGCCTTCAATGACAATATGACGATAAGCATTGCACTGAAATTTATGATTGTTTTCAACAGGAAGTGAAGATGACTTGCTGTCGGAGCTTTAAAGTTGAGTCGCTGCCTCGTTGCAAACGTGTCTCTAGTTGATTGCCTCGGGCTAAATGCATCAGCGTGTCAGCCTATAAGTCATTGTTTTTGAACAAGGTCGAGCCATCACGCCTACTTAGTTTATATTCTGAGGAAAATGTGGCCTGAAAACTTTAAAAATTAAATTAATGTACGTAGAATGATCTGAAAATTTTAGTATAAACAGCGTTCATGAAATTTTTTGGTTATCGTTGCTCGTATCATTTTTGGTATTTAGTATAGATGAAATGATGAACGTGAGGCGTTTTAGTGTGTTCAAATCATGATTACTATGTTGAGAGGAAATTTTTGCCGTCTCATTTTTTTCTTTAGGATGTTTTCGTTTACGATTAACTAAAGCTACTCCTGCTCTACACTGGGACGAGTTCAGCTCGCGTTCGTGGAAAAAGTAAATTCTTGGCTTGCCTTTTATCCTATCCAGCTTTCCAGTACTCTGAAATTATGATCACCATGGCCATATATCTATCCACAGGTTTTCAACCAGGAGGATCATCCAATCTAGGAGTAATGCGTCGAGCTATGGTCGATAATCCCAGGCAGCTTGTTTAGCTCCGCAGTTTTTTCTCCATTGCCTTAAAACATCGCCTACTTTGCCACTTGGTCTAACAGATGATGATGAAAATTTATACAGAAAAGTTGTCGAGCGCACAATTCTCAAAACATTGATCCGAAGCACTTGAAATGTAATTTCTTTTTATTTCGTCGTTGAAAGCTGAGGAAAACTGAATGATCATAGATCCCAAACAAATTTCTGTGACACTATTGATTTCGAGCGACAATGTAATAATTTTCTACCAGAAATATTGCAAATGGAAAAATGTAAGCATCGTTTCAATAGATTTGCTTGAAGACAAACACGGTGCTATCACGGCTAAGGTTATAATCATTACTTCTCTTTAAAAGTTTGAAGAGATTAAAAATTCTATATTGAATAAAACACGTACATGGCTGTAGTACATCGTCAGTCATGTACTAGTTTCCGTTTGTGACAGTTGCTAAGAATTTTGACACGACCACAAATCTTGTTGATGCACAGATTTTCTGAGAGAAGTATTCGGTTGAAATGTGAATACTTTGCTAGCCAAGCAGCAAATGAACTCGTCTGATCCGAATTTGTGTGAGGTCCTTTCAGCGATGCTCGAATTTGAGCACCAAAACTTCAATTTTAACATTACAGCAACTATTGAAAGGTCTTCGTATGGAGATGAAATTGCGTTCACTTCAAGACTTATTTGGAAGGGCTCGTGGAAGGAAAGAGCAGCGTGTGTAACGCGACTGTTCGTAGCGGAATTAGTCAACACTTAATATCAATAATTTGGGGTTTATGATTTTAAATGTCGCTTGAAAGTTGATCTGGCACAACTAAAACTTTTCAACGACATCCAAGTTATTTCCTAGAGTTGTATTTCACTGTAAGCTGTCAATTACGCAAACTCGCAGGTAAACGTGAAGAAATCAGTCATTACAATATTAACCCTTTAGTGACCAATTTGTTTTTCTAGTTTCTACGTTTAAGCTCACAAAGACCGTCTGTACACTGATGCAATGAAGCACGCTGAGAGCCAGGTAGCCAAAAGAACGACGCTGTAACATGACGCCGCGTTCAAACCTAGTAGCAACCTCATATTGCTCACTGTTTAATTATTAGAACAAATTCTCCCAAAGACCGTAAAAGAGGACCGTATGGTCCTTTTCGTCGCTAAAGGGTTAAGCTAGAAAATATTCATTCATTTAAGTTAGTAATGAATCCGTGAAGATGACTTGATTCATTCATTGTGAACCCAAACATCTGCGACATGAGTGGAAATTTATCATCGAAATTGAATCATTAAAATATTTACAAAGCTTTATGTAAATATTTTTGAAACTTCAATTTATCGTAAAGTTTAAACTCGTATTGTCAATCACTCAGTTGATGTCCCCCCAAAAAAATTATCAGAAGTGTGTGCATTAAACCTTCCTCTGATGAATACATTAATGGAATGAAGGTATCGTGTTGTATTTTTTCTGAAAATATTAAAAATATGCTCCCAAGATGGAAACACGACCGGAAACGGCTTGTCCCAGATTCAGCCAACTTTAACTGAAAAGAAGTTTAGAACCACGGATGTCGTGAAGTTTGATGGCCGTTATTTTTGGTTAGCACGTTATCGTCTCTTTCGAAAAGCCCATCGTTAAGGCAGTTAAGATATTTATAGGTCTCGATGAATTGTTTTCCTAGTCTTCTTTGTTCTAAGGAGAAGAGCTCAAGGTGCTGAAGACTTTGTAGCTAAAAAATGAAACTTTTGCTTTCAGTTGAATATGTTGCTTCGGAATTTGTGTGGTGCAGAAGATTTGTGTTCGTACGCTACTTTCATTTCTTGATAAAACCAACTGAAAATACAATGGTTCACAGCCCTTCCTTTGACAAAACTGATCATTTTCCCGCTTGTAGACACGACTTCCTTCAGAACTGCTGACAGTCTTCGATGTCATTACATGCCTACGAAGAAAAGAATGGGTAACGATGACCCGAGGAGCTTCTTCCTTCACCAAAGCAGCAAAACCAGACGTTGCCAAGCATTGTAGGAGCGCCATCGGTGAACAGTGCTCCCAGATTTTTCTACAAATCGAAATTTAGATCGACAAAGAATCTTTACACAATTTCGTGATTTCCGAAACTCTTTCTAGTTCCCAAAAAAGACTTGCAAAAGAAGATATTTCAATAGGATCAGCATGCATCTAGCGAAAAAAACGAGTAACTGACTACACTGAGAGACGCCAGCAATTTCATTGTTGTATACTGAATGGAAATAGTACGGCTACCAATTCTTATATTATTCGTTTCAGAATATTAGGAGCCATGCCAACAATTTTGTAGTGGATGACGTAATTTGAAAAAGGTGCATCTTGAATTTTTTCATCTGCTTTAGGCGACATACGAACTCAACGATTTCCAGGGCTCTTAGCTTACCATGATCTCTTTAGTTGAGTGTGGCTGGCATGGTGAGGCTAATTTACTTCATAATGCACTTAACATATATCATATGAAGATGCTACGAGGAAGGCATTTCTGATGAAGCAAATCATAACCTTGTTAAAGTTCCACTATTTTTCAAATCGAGCCTTTTCACGAAGGCTGTTGTGAGTGTCAACATTGTCTCATGGAATTACAGTGTAGGGAAACATGAGGAATTCATTTCACCTTGCTGGCCTCATGTTTGCATTGACAAGAAGCTTGTCATACGGAAAACACTGCGGCTTTTGTGTTTCATCTAGTTAAACGATAAAAATAAAATAAACAATAGGTAACCTTCGTTGTATTTTATTTGCTTTGAGAGTTACTGCTAGAATCCCTGAAAAAAATAATATTATCCCAGATAATCATTTCTACCTAGCTAGGTACTTCATTTACTGTTCTAAAAATTACTCATAGATGCATTAAGATAGGCTATTCTTAGAGATAATTGACCTCATCACATATGTTTTGACAAAAGAGACGAAAAAGCCCAACGAAAATAAAGACCCAAACGTAAAATACGCCAAAACTAAAATAGAGACACACATTTGTCTCTATAACCTAAAATTTAATAATCTTACACTCATTAATCAATTTGAATGCGTATCTCCCCTCTTACATACACACACACTCACATACACGCATGCAGAACTATAGACTATATATGACTGTAGCTTGGAGCAATGGACAATTTGGTAGCACTCTCATCTGCGTTCAAGTTACGTTTATGGCTAAATATAAAAAGCGATCCGAAAATCTGGAGGTTTTAATCACCATTTGTTTTATGGAGGGTTGAAAACTCAATAGTTTCAAATGGATGATTCAAGTTTTGACGGCGATCAATGATTGCTGATTGAGAAAGAGAACGGGCTACCAGTTTTATCTGATATTTTTTTAATGTTGGCTTCGTCTAATGAACTGCTTTGCAACTTTCAGCATCAGAAATAGACGGCTTCAATTCTCATCTCCTCGTTATTATACCATACTTCACACCAGCTAAGTTCACCACTTACATAAAATAATAAATGAAAATGCTATTATTTCTATAACATATCTATGCAAACCCACATTCATTCTTACCGTATTCTCAATCCAAAAATATTTCACTTCTACAAGAACGCTTAGGTTTCTTCTACGTCATCACATCCATCCAAACTCAGGTATTACTCTGCAATTTTGCGTCCAAATCAGCCAATAAAGACACATCTTTAGAGAATTAACTTGACTCTGGTCACAAGCGCAACCATCCACTCATATGAGGTCAAACTTTCATATGAATCACACCACCTGTACACACAACTCATCACAACATTACTCATCCCTAACTCACCACCAGTTGCACCAGAAATAAATGATTCACTTCACTCCCGGCTTTGACAGACGCTTTACAATTCACATTAAAAGTATTCACACAGCAGCCAGCACATTTCCGTTTTCTCTTCACGACCCAAATAGCTGCTACCTAATATCTCATTTTATTCTACACAGTGTCTGTTCAAAATCCATCCAGCCGCAAATGTCTTTCAATTTTTTTAGAATACCTCTTACGCACGTAATAAATCAAAATTACCTGATAAAAATATTTTAGCCCCTATGAACCATTGTTTTTCTTCCTATCATGCTCTCTATATCTGTTTGAATCTATCTACTAGCTTCTACCAATGCTCCACTGCTATAATTAATGGTTCTCTATCATTCTTTACGTCAAGTAGTTATTTCTAAATTTTCAGTCTACCTCCTTTATACGGCCTCACCTTTTCTCTGTGTTTTTCCATTTCTGTACATCGCAAGCAGTACTTCTTTTTGTACCCTTTTTCTCCTTTCGTTTATTTTTAATTTGATCAGTTTTAAATAGAAAACAGCAATTAGAGGAATGCATGCAGAGTGAATGTGCCTATTTTCAATAATACGAATGCTGTCGTTGTAGTGAAGTGGCGTGCTAATTCCGCTCGTGGTGCGGGAGCGCCTGCTTTGCATCTCCAAGCATTTCATAACTGATTCCAACTTTCTAACTGATTTTCTCATATTCATTCACTTCGAGCTTTCCAATTGCAGTTAAATATTTTTTATTGAACCTTTTGAATATTTATTGCACAAATGGATAAATTCTTCCAAAATTAGATGATTAGGTTACAAATAAATTTTTAGGTGATTGTAGAGAGCTTGAATCATTATTAAAAAAAAAACTAAAATGTTTCCTCTGTGTCACGAGAACAGCCGTGCGTAAGACGAGTATGCCAGAACTCTGTGGCATACATTCTATTACCTTCTTGTCAGTTTGATACATGGTTTCTACATCATCTATGACATGGACCACATGTTGATTTCATAAAAAGATTTCCATTAATTTTGAAGCCCTTCATTCACATACGGTAAATGTGTCATTTCTAGCGAGACAACCTAATATTCATGGAGAGACCGCTGCATTTCCAAAGAGAATTAAACACCCGTGGAAATTGAACAAGATCATCAATACGAGCTCTCCTGACGGCTGTCATTGCAGCAGTACCTGAAATATTTACGTTGAATTTTTTTTGTTTTCTGCAACGTCACACGAGTAAAATTAATTTGTTTCTTCGTTTGTTTCTGAATCATATTTAATTTCATCTTTCAAAATGTGAGTAAAAGATACTCACCTCTTTAGCGTCAGTTTCAAATTTATTGACTCTTGACTCATGAATCTTTTATTAGGCGTGTAACGAATGCGTTGGAAGTGTCTCTTACGTAAAATATTTTACAACGATCCGTCATAGAATTGTCCTATCAGAATTTTTTGATATAGAACAGAGGATGAAATTAAGATATATTATTTTTATCGTATGTTTATTTGCTTTGAATATTTCTAAAAGCAGTTTGTGTCTGGAGTGCGATACATTATTGTCATTATTCGTCGAAATCATACTCGTATCAGTCCGTGCTTTGGCCTCCGAAGTGACCGCGAGGGTAAAAGAACAAGTGTGTAGACACTGATGTACTCGTGTGATTTTCAAGTTCAATTTCATCATAAAGTGATTATACTTTTGATCCAAGTGTTAGAAGCGACTAATGAAATGCTTTAGAAGAGCAAGAACAAAGACATCGCTTCTTCTGTTATGATATACTCCTATAAATCAGCTGTTCTCCTAACCAACATACGAAAGCTTGGCCTAGCAATACTGTTGTCATTTATGTGTACTTTCAATTCTTTAAATCTATTGACTTTGTTTTTATTTATACAGAAACAAGTTTCATTTATTAGCGTACCACATGATAATAACTGCTTGTTCCTGGTAGAAGGGCAGAAAAAAAATTTATTTAGCCCATTGGATTGTTTGAATAATGTTTTGTAACAGTGTTAGCAAGATTTAGAGTTGCGTACACAGAAATAGTTTTCGATGCCATTTAAACTTCTAATACAACTTTAGTTTTTTATGAAAACTGACTGTTTCCATCAAGGACATGTTCAATCATTCACGACTGATTCTAGGCAAAAGAGGAAATCGTATGCAACTTCCAAGGGAATTTTCTTACACATAAAATGAATGTTGAATGGTGGCAACTGACTAGACTGGGCCGTCAACAACAGCCTACCAGCACTACAACATCATGTCCATCTGAGAACTAACTTGCACAGATATACGCAAGAGAAGTTATGTGTAAAAAATCTTCTTATTTATTCCAGAAAAAACAAAATGATAAACAATAGTAAAATATTAAAAACAACATGAAATAAGTCCAGCGTCTAAATAAGTTACTATTTTCCTGTTATTAATTGAATTTGTTGGAGATGGCTTTAAGTCACGTGATTATTCTAAAATGTTTTTCTTAGTTTCTAAGTTTTAAAGTGCTTGAAAGGTCATTTCAACTTTAAATTTTTTTGTTACGTTTTCTTTTCGAATTGTATCATAAATTTTCATTTGGAGGATTTGATAAATATTTTTTCAATTTAATATGCATACAAAATTAATTCTTCATTTACGTTTGGATTTTTTTCTGCTAATAATATTGCAAAAATTGGAAAAACAAATCAACCCAAAAGGTATAAATTCTAAGCGGTCTTTCTCGTTGAGTTTAACATAATTTATGCATCGTTAAACTAACGATGTGCGGAAACAATTCTCATTTGTTCATAAAGCGTCGCTTCCGTCTTTAGTGTTGCACAATGTTCCGACAATTATTGCGATGCAGTGCAGCATTAAACAAACCTGAAAACACACTTTATGGCCCTGCAACTCAATTGCTCGGCAGGACAACAGCAATTCTTCTACCCTACCTGAAATTTTACAGGGCGCTCTAAACTCAGTTATTTCAACATCGAGAAATAATTGTTTTAAACGTTTAATTAACCAACTCTAACGCAAATATTCGGTAAACTTAGCATTCAAACATTCAGATTCCTAATTCCAGTATCTGTTTTGTTGGTTGGTAGTGCATTAATGAGTGCTAAGCTGCGACTTTACATTCTATACTTGAACATTGTTAATCGGCGGCATCATTGCTAGCGATTTACACTGTAGTTACCGTTTTTCATTCGCAAACAATAAGTAATAAACATACTAACGTTGTATTATGTTATAAACTCTTGATGAATCATGGTGGTGTGGGACTGTATACCTATCATATTACGGTGTACAGTACGCAAGGATGGAAACTGTAAGAGCGTGTAAAAATATCTTCACATGCTTGTAAAACTGGTGAGACGCCTTGAGACCTATCAAGATTGAGATCAAGATCACAAATGAAAGAGTTATCATCCATGAATGTGATTTCACAACTTGATCACCGTTGCTTTAGAAATGCTGGACACCTATGGATGCAGTTCACAACTAGACTTCGGACTCGAGACAGATATTATTCTAAACAATGAATATTTAAAAAAATCACTCATTACACAATAATCCTACATGAAGCTTATCTACTAAATAATGTCCGTTCCTTATGACGACCTCAAAAACACAAACGTTCGTTGAATCCGCCAATTTCTAAATCGTGGCCTCTGGAATGTGTCTCAGTGTGACTTCTATGGCATCTCATAAAGCTGCTTTCTGAAGTAAATTGTCATTCAACTAAGTTCCCCGCTTTATAATGGACCTCAAAATTTCAATTAGATTCAAATCTGACGTTGACGGCGTCTCTACCATCAAATTGTCACCTTTAAATCTGTTGAAGACGATCCGTATACCATCAAATTGTCACCTTTAAATCTTACGAAGACGATCCGTATACCATCAAATTGTCATCTTTAAATCTTACGAAGACGATCCGTATACCATCAAATTGTCACCTTTAAATCTTACGAAAACGATACCCGTGTCATCAAATTGGCACGTTTAAATCTAACGAAGACGGTAGCCATACCATTAAACCGTCATCTTTAAATCCAAATGAGGCACGATATTGCATAGTTTTTGTCTCTGAATGTATCGAGACATTGTCTTGCATAAATAAAATCGTTTTAGAATTGCCAAAGGTATGACATCAAGCCAAAGAAAATGTTCGTCGTTTAAAAGATCACAAGAGGAAGCTTTAGATACTCACTCTCCTGAACATATGATACTATTAAAAATATTAGAATGGACTATTAGCTTTGTTACACTATATTTTGAATGTTGTTTTACGTCTTGATGATTTTTTGGTAAATTTGGATTTCCAGTTGGCTTACCATAAAAGTGAATTCTCTGAAATTAAAGTATACTCGAACATTACAGTCGTATTTTCCCATGGTAATTCTAGGTAAATATATCCTATGATTTTTTTTAGTGTCGTTCAAAGCTAACCACATAGGAAGAAAGCATCTTGCCCTTTAAAATATATTAGCATAATTATGACTGTGTTCTCGGTTAGAAAAATATCCACTGAACAATTTTGTCGACAGAATCGCGGTTGTTCCCTCGTGCATGTTTTTCCATGAACTTATACAACCCTCTTTCAACTCAGTTCATTTGACATTTATTTCAGTGAACTTAATTCAAGGTCACAAGTCTATCTGAATGTCATACACATAGAATGGTAAAAATTGAATCTGATAATTGAACAATTTGCATTACTTGTTCATCTGGATTTTTCTGGTATTAAATTCATGTAATGTATGTCGAAGAGTATGTAATAAACGCGTCACCTTGCGAATACTTTAAGAGGATTTTCAAATTAAATTTATAACTTGAATAATATAATCAAAATTAATATTTCCTTTTAAACTATAAACGCAAAAGCCAAATTCTCATTTAATTCTAAGAACAGAAGCCAAATTTTTTACAATACCTTCCACATTGTCACTCAAAAAGGACTTGATGAGCATGCACGCTTCAAAAAAGTCAACAACGTGATGCTTTTATGAAGCCGAATAGTTCAGAAACCAATAAAATAAAGAAACATAGTCCTGTCATACACATTAATTATAACGCAAGATTCTGGTTACATGCTAAGTGAATAGTAAACGTAGATGAAATAAGGTTTGCTTTTTAAATAAGGGACAGTCACCTAGCCTTTAATGACGATTATAATAAATGCAGTTTCGACTAGAAGTTTCAAACGTTGTAGAGTATCGGAAATCGTTCCAATATCGATGCTGAGTGGCTCTGTACCAGCTAACCCTTCCCAAGTAAATCCTTTGAAACGACGGGTATTTGATTTTCAGGTCATGGTCACAACCAATCAGATTATTCCAGATGAAAGCACTGTTGAAATTGGCCGTCCTGTTAGGTATCGCTCGTGTGTTGTTGTAGGTTATCGGCTGCACCTCTAGTAGTTTGTTTTTCGTCCTAATTGGTTGCTTTATCCTCTTTAATTCGGGATGGATTTTGAAGCCGTCGAACTTCAAAATTTGTAATAAAATGTTTGAAGCGATATTTCAAAATTTTTCTCTTCGATATAGCTTTTTGGAAATCTTCAAAGTTCCATATTACTCTAATCGCCTTTTTTAGAAATGGAGCGCATACTTAGTTTGTTACACTATCGTTTAGCTTAAAATAATGTGGTCAAACAATATTTGCTCTATTCAAAAATATCATTTTGGGTAAATATCACTATCACCAACAAATGAAATATTTGAATAAGGTTTAGCAATTTTTTAGCAAGAAACCTTCAGATAGAAAACTTTAATTTTACCGAGGAAAATGCTCAATTGCATATTTAGATATGCTAAAAATTCAAAGATTAACATTGAATTCCATGGCTTCTTGAATTGATTTTCTTAGCAAACTTCAATGTTTTAGAATCATTTCAGTTTCTGTGTTTGTAGTCGGAAAAAAATTCATACAAATCAAAAAAAATATTGTTGCGCAGTTTTTTACTCACTTCTACTTCTGTCAATAATTATGAACTGAGAAAAGAAGTTATAGCAGAGGCGCTTACATGTTCAATATCCTATCCCCTTTGTTACCCGAGAGTGTAAATCCATTGCTTTTTTTACGCATAAACCTTGACTTTATTAGCATCATTTTCAGAGTATTTGATCTTTTATAAAGGCAACTGTCTAATTTACTGAACAAATCAAATGCAAAAGGAAACCAACCACCGCTAACATATTCACTTGTTAATCTATCAATGACATAAAATGGACCTTTAAATGGGAGTTCAACATAAAGTGGATAGTCCGTTCCTCGCTTCAGAATATTAGAAAATTACTTAGTGATTTTGATATTTATTGTCCTCAAATTCTTAAGTGCTTTTTATAGAACCGATATAGGGTTACGTAAGACTCGTTGGAAAAAAATGTGTGACTGTGCGTGATGAAAGTCTATTAAGTTCTAATTTAATTTTTAAGAGTATGACCGAATTTATGCGACGTAAACAATGGATAAAAATTTTAAATCTAGTTCATGAAGTCTTCAAGAACAACGTGCCCAAAAGATATCGTATAAAATATTTTATCATTAGTGAGTATGTACATTTTTTTCTCCCATTTAGTTGTATTTGAATTTTTCTACATTTGGCTGAACGTGGCAGCATTGCTAGACGTCAACGTTGTGTAGGGGATGCATTGATAGTAAAATGTGAGCGTATTAAAACGTTAGTTGCGGTGCTTATTTCTTCATAATTTTAACATCATTTTATAAATACATATTATTTAAACAAATTTGTAAAATTTTAAGCGGTAAATGCATTTTCAAAGTAAATATCATTTTTTAAGAAGTGAACCATGCATGGTACTTATCGTAATTTTGGAATATACTCCGTGACCACATGTGGTGCACATCGTCACCAACGTGTTAATGCTTCAATCCTCTCTATGTGCTAAATATAAAAAGAACAAGCTGTGTTTCTTGAACTAAAATTTAAGTTCACTGATCTCGTTTGTTTGTGGGATGCAGGAACTATATTGTTTAACATCGCTACTCCTCGATCCACCGTTCACTGTACATCTTGCAGCACTGATACTCTTGGTGGCCATGTTTGGGCAGCGAAATGAAGTATTTTTGACTTCTGATAGGAATGAATCCTGTACTCTTTTTATTAATTGTTCAGAGCGCCAGTGCCTGCAGTGCTGCAGTAGAAGCTTCTCCTGTTATCTCGCCTAGCATTTAGGGCAGACACTACAGTGAAAAAGAGCGAGTTGTGTCTCCGCTTTCGACAGTTTAAAAACATAAATGTTTCGTGATAAGAGATGTACATTTGATGAACCGCTTCGATACAAATATTATTTTTTACATTTTTCTTAAGACATAATTAGTTGTATTGAGTAAAAAGCGTCGGGACCTAATAATTGCATTTCTAGACGAAATCAAAATTTATTCAACCTGTCCTCATCTCAAGCGCTAATCATAAGCACTTACTCGGAGTATTGGACCTCTTCAAAGTCTCCTCTCAGTTAGCTAATTCAATCAAACAAGAAATTTTAATTACAATCATCACTTTTCGTGTCGTCTGGATTCTGAAGATTTTTACGTTGAACACATAAATCTGTGTAAAAAATTCGACACTATAACCGATATTTACTTGTATAATTTATCATTAATAAATCGTGAGGAGTTACTTGAGATCATCCGTGCTATATTCGCTTCGAGAATGTTTTGATTTCGTCAATGCCGCTGCATGAAGCCAGCGCTGTCATAGTGCGTCGACAAGCTGGTCGGGAAAAAGAGTACATCTTATTTGTGAACGAACCTTCCGCAAAACATTATACCACTTACCTGCATAATCTAAAGAGAAAGCTTCAATACATGGTATACTCATACTTGTGAACAATACGTCTTGATGCTGTTTTTATTTAGTGCAAATAGTGGTTGTAAAAATTCTCTTATTTTTGTATGTATAAGGGTGTCTGTTTATGTATGAAATTATAACTACATTTTGCTCTTTGCTCGTCTTCGCTCTTCCAGAAACCTGTATCATAGACTGTGTACATGAAAATTTCAAAATATAGTTCTACAACTCCTAAAGTATCTCAGTTCACCTGCTCCTGAAATTGCTGTTGTTTCCTGCTGGAGAGCAACTATAATAACTGATTTTTTCACCGTGAAGTTGAGGACCATTTTTTTTAAGTGGCGCTTTTTGTTACTGTTTGCTACCACCACTAATTCAACCTTTATTTTCGGACTGTAAAATATTGCCCATGATCTAACTCAACGTTCGTTCCTTCGAAATATATCACATAAGACATGTTACGCGCTTTCAGTTTACTTTACTATGCTTCATTTTTGAGACCACACGTATCTTGGCAAATCTTCAGGGATATTAGGAGTTTTGATCTCCTCTGTACGGAGGTACACTGATTGTGTTTGTCGAAGCTGAAGACTCTGGGGAACTTAGCTTTTGTGAAAGCCAACCTGAGCTATTTTCAGCAGAGTTAGGAGCTTTAGCTGTGAACGTCTATTGTTTCTTTGGCTTGAATTTGCATTTTACCCTCCCTCTTTTTCGCGAAGTAGTTGATGTGTGATTTCAGCAAACTCCTGTTTGGGTACAATCATTTTTCTGTTTCCCTCAGTTGTTTTTCTTGATTTAAAATTATGAACAATATGTTATATATGTACCGTTAACCCTGCATTTAAATTTAAATTATTCCCATTGCATGTTATTGGATTTTTTGTACGCACGAACTTGCCATATTGTCAGGTATTAACAGTTGATAATATCTAAAAACTAACTAACAAAAGGGTATTTTTAAGGACTCATAAGGTAGGACAGAATGTTGATCTAGAAGCCACTGAAGAAATCCAACGGGACTGTACTGACAAGGCATTGACGAGGAAAACAAAGAGGCCGAAAGGCTGAATCTCAAAATTGGCTTAATCCACCAGGGAGAAACTGAGAGATCCTAATGAGATCCTTAAGATGTCTGTCAAAAAATGTAATGCATCTATTGGAATCAAGCCTACCAGTCTCCACTAAGGTTGGCAGACTTTTCCTTACACACAAAAAATACTCTCTGCAAGCTTTGTGGAAGAACATCTGGCTATTTGTGTGAGTTAGCAGTTCACCAAAACTTGTGTCAGTGAAGAAAAGGAATTCGGTGTACAGCAGTATTTTAACGTTTAGATTCATCACATTTTGATCACACACGTGATCAAATTTAGTCTCGTATTTACACAAAATTCAGACGCCCATGGGTCCAAAAAAACTCAACATTGGCTAGTTTGTCTTGAAATTTTATATAAATTTCAAACTAAACGTTAGAATTATGAATAATTACTATTTATATGAAAACTACGAAATAGTCACCATCAGAGAGTACCAGGCCAGAATCGTTCACAAGATACAAGCCCAAACGCCAGCGATTGACTACGACATGCGTACAAATTTCTACACGAACCAGAAAATAGCCATTTCAGGCAAAAGTTATGTGAGAAATTTATGTCGTGAAACTAGTGAAACAAACGTAATAATTGAGAAATACTTTTAATAGCCCTATGAATATCTATCAGATTCGACCAGCAATATCATCAGCAAAACAAAGAAATTTTAACTTTGTAAATTAAACTCAATTTGATTGTGATTCTTAGTTAGTCAACCGAACTTGGGAAATTAATCTACGAAATAGTTGGGTCATCATGACGAGTATAGAAAAAGGATTTTATTACTTTTGTTCTTATACATTTGTCAATCTTTCCAATGGAGTATCATATGCTTTGAGTATAGATGGATTAATGTACGAGCATAAACGAACATTGTTGCGCTGCAAGGAGGTCTTGTGAAGAAATAAGTGAAGCAGAGTTCAAAATCACCCTCGAAATCACCGTAGTATAATTGACTAACTTTTCTTTGTCTATGATGATGGTTACCAATGCCTAAGTTAGTCCCTGCCCTACAATTAATTTGTGTTCTCAACGTTGTTTTATGCTTCTCATTGCATGAGGTGTGGAAGCCTTCCGTGAACACTGTGATGTTGTTATAGGACTTCACGTTAACAATGAGGGAAGATGCAAACAATTGTAATCTGGTTGAACATTTACTTGTTGTATCATTATTAGAATTCATCAACGAGAGTTGTATATTCAAAAAATTATTGAATTACGATATGAGTTTAACTTGTTGTCATGATATACAGTACTAATTGCGACACAATGAATTTAAATTGAATGATTTTGTTCGTGCGCATTTACGGAATATATGCAGACATGTGCAATCATTTTTCCTATGCATGCATATTTCTGCAGAAAATACTAAAATCACATGCCTCATCTAGTGAGGTTACTCCTCTCCAATTACAGAGAAGTTTCCCACTTCTTACCTCACCCACCTCTCACCTCACCCACCTCAACAGCTATTGGGCCAGTGAAAACCCTCCCCTAGCGCAACACTTGTTGGGAGGACGCAACCTTCGAAATATAAGCCTGCAACTATTCTGATCTCTAAGCAACTCTTCTTAGATGCAGCACACGAGGCACATAGAGCTCGTTAAGCTAACCAGTATCAAGTTATAAGTATGGCAAAGTAGGTAATATCGATTTTCACTCGCTCTGCTTTTTTATTTAGTTAAAACACAGAAATTATCAGATATGAAAGGAGAAGAAGAATTAAATATTCATCCTCTTGAAATACATTTACTACAAGCATTGCCTTTTGCTAAAACATGAAAATAATTCGGAATTATTTAAACTATAATCATTCCTAATCGAAATCTTATCAAAAATAGTGGTAGGGTAAAAACTGTTTATATGTAAGACACACATGTATGTCAGTTGCGAACACAAGATACTAACCCTGCATCTTGATCAGAGTCGCCGCCTGCTTTGAACTTGCGCCGTACAATCCAAGTTCCAGCAACTTTACCTGATAAGTCATGCTTGAATGCTGCTCTGCTCGAAGTTAATACTAGTGTTGGGACTAGACGCAAAGCTTGAGTTCAAGTTGGAATTTTGAGAGCCGATGAAGTTGTGGTCACGTTCAGCAAAATTTACTTGGGTAGTTTCGACGTAGTTTCCTGAGGGTATCGCTTACGAGCAGTCGAGGGAAGTTCGCGTGTTGATTCAGTGGTGGGGCTGGAAGATTCTGATTAGACTTCGTGTAATGAAGAGGTGCTTTTTCTCAATTATTTGATGTTCGTTGTAGTTCACGGGTCAATTTGGGTTCTGAAGGCCCTTCCGTTCAATAATTGGATTTCCAACCGTTAATCATTTATTCTGAACAGAATGTTGTATTTTCGACTGACTCACCTAATTTCAGATTTCTGGGAAAATCTTTTATCTAGTATTAAAGAATAATTGGTGTCAAGGTGGTTATTGGTAATTTTGTGTGAAGGAAAACTTCCATTTGAATATTTGCAGTGACCAACATTTTCGAAAAGCTGAGTTTGCCATTACCAATAATTTTTTCAAGTTGAGTGGGATTCATTTCATTCAGTACCGTTAAGTATAATATTTCAAAAGAAAGTTAACATGGGAAAGTTGAAGTGTAATTCGTTGAATCTAAAAACTATTAAGCGTTATCTAAATTGCCTTAGAACGCGTAAGTAATTTATATCTGGCACAAATGAGAAATAATCGTAAAATAGTTATGGTGAATGCTCTTTATTCGTTGTGCGACGTGAACTTGAATATTTGTGGCCTTAATTAGTCATTGCAAGTATATAAAAGATAATAATTCGCGGGATTCGTCCGATGCAGTACATACATGTACCTTACTTCTACTATGGATAAGATGCGAGTCAATCATCGCGGGGAGGCAAATAAACTACTTTTTTTGAGTATTTCATGCAGGCTTGATGAAGTTTATAAAGTTAAATTACAGGATTAGACGTACATTATCTCAGACGGTTATATTGATATATTCTGCTATAAAATGACTGCTACCGATAACTTCTAGCCGTAATGCTCTTATAAAGACCGTGTTCATGACGATTACACTGAGCATAAATTACATCAATGCTATGATCACTCTAGTAATGTGAAAACTAAGCAATCGCTGAGAAATCTGTGCTAACACGACGCCTGTAAGTATAGAAGGTGAGAACTCACCATGAGCACGAGCCAAGGACTTAGGCAGTGGAAACTCATGTAACCTTCTCTTAAAATACTCTGTCCTCTCAAGTCCAAGCACATAAATTAAACTAAATTTCATCACTGAAAAATATCTGAAACGGCCAATTCGTACTGAATAATTCATATTTGTGACTACCAGCCAGACATCTTTTTCTTTTTACTGATCAGAAGTTTCTTCTCTCGATGCCTTACAAATAGATTTATTTCTGCAATCGCCTGGAGACAGTCTGCTGAGACATTTTTACATCATTTCTTACTGCCAGAAGCACAAAACTGATCAAATCTACCAGAGAAAAACTAAACTGAAAACCTAAGAGATCTTTCAGAAAATTTTCTTATACATAAAATGAATGTTGAGTGGTGGCGACTGACTGAAAACTTCAGTCCGGTGATGTTTAGTGAAGTCCACCGAACTGATCAGGGCAGTGGAGTTGGAGGCGAGCGATGCCAAAAAACTACGATAGAAATACACAGGATGTCCGCACTTCTGATGATCGGCATAATTCATATCTGTTTTAATTCTTTACCGATACTGCAATAACGTTGCAATAAATTTGGTTCTGGCTCCGTTTTTTAATAGCACTGCGTATCGATAAGTCCTTGGTGAGAACAATTTCCAGCCGATAAGATTTTCAGTTTCACAATCACAGATCGATATTTGTGCTACTTTTACATTTATTTACATAGCCACACTGTAGTAATCTATCACCAGCTTGGTCGACTAGTGAGCGAATCTGCTTGCGAGCGGAAAGACCCGGGTTCGAATCCCGCTGCCGACATGGTTGACGCGGCTAGAAATACGGCATGGAACTTGGGCAAACAACCGAATAATTATCGAAGTAATTATCCGACCCAAGAATGGGCCAGAGGGTTTGTTCTTATAGCCTCATTCTATTCTATTCTATTCTATTCTATTCTATTCTATTCTTCACCACGAATTCTCCGATTGAACCAAAATACGATGAATGTGGAATGCAATGCGACTTATTTGTTCATGGTT
The DNA here is from genome assembly GCA_006783055.1 of Trinorchestia longiramus. Classification (NCBI taxonomy): domain Eukaryota; kingdom Metazoa; phylum Arthropoda; class Malacostraca; order Amphipoda; family Talitridae; genus Trinorchestia; species Trinorchestia longiramus. Next base: position 564,059 of record VCRD01000049.1, read on the forward strand.
CAATAGGATGATAGGACATTTGATGTCACCAATACAAGTTTAAAGAACAAATTTCCAATCCAAAAAGATCATGAAATTTAACCGTGAAACAAGCTTTTTGGATCTCCCAATTTTTGAGTAATTATATCTTCAAATCATATCTGCTTCCGTATTATGACAATTCAATACAAATATATGCCACAAGAACAACGAAAAGCTTAATACCTGTACGTTAAAAATTCCGAAAGTTTTTGTGCACGTAAAACATAAAAACTTCAAAGTCTAGGTCTCGTACGAGTATTATGAGTTAAGGTCTTAGCGTCAAACGCAGCATTTCTTAAGATAATCATCCACGTACGTTTTGATTCAATTTAAATTTGTCTTACTACCGTTTCCCATAAACAAACTGGTAGAACATATAAATATATTAATGCATACTGTGCTAACCATAACCATACGTAAACATTATTTCAACTCATAAAAAATGCTTCAAGTTCTCTCGAAGAAATGGAATGCAACGAGGAAGTTTTGGTGACTTTGGAAGTATCTTTCCACCCTTGCGACTGACGGAGAAATGTTTGATATATCTTGAGCATCTCAAAGTTGACGGAACACTCTGATTCAAAGCTAAAACTTTCTTTTCCAGTGTATATCCTCGTTCAGGTACTTCCGAGCATGCTGCCTGCTCATCATTGAAACGGACTTTGAAAAATATTTTTTGTGTCTTCAATTTTTTTTGGCTGTGCAAGAGTAAAATGGGATAATAACGAGCTTTTGGGGTTTATATGTATATGACATGAAATTATCTTTTTGAAGAGATTCATGTTTCAATGTTGAAATCCATGTTTCATTCATTCCATGAATCCCAAACAAAACATGTTAGTGAAAAGTGATTTTAATGAGGCTGAAAATGCTTCTCATCCTTCAATTTATTCATTTTATCCCATGGTGATCTAAAAAGTTACGACGACTGAGACTAAACGCTGGACTCATGAAAGGCCGGAGTCCCGTTCTTGTAGTCGACTGAACTGAAGAGTCTCTTTTGAAATTATCTATCAATAATATATATCTCCCTTAATTGAAACGATTGCTGTAATGTACGGGGAGAAAATGTCAAGGCATTCATTTCCTACTCGTATACGCAAATAATGGTCCTCTCTTTCTGACGTCACACTTGATCATCCTCGTCGTGGTCTTTCATTTTCGAACATTTTCGAACTCTACAAACTGCTGCCACATCCCAGAAACACTCGAACGATGTACATTTTGCCATTTGGATACATCAACTTTAGGCTACGCATTTTTCGTTCTTGTTCCCGCCTTCACCGGAGCTAGTCTGATAGGCGTCTTCTCTGTATCACTGGAGCTTAATGTTTACATAGTAAGCATCAGTATTGGACGAACGGCATGAAACACACGTACCGCTTGATGGGTGTGTAATCTCTCTCACAAATGAAAGAAAACAGGAATGTAATTCCAGTTTAGAATGCTATTGTACCGATAGCGTTTACATTTTACTGTCGCTTGTGCTGTCACAACTATTACACGGTTATATCATAGGACGTGGGAAGAAGAGTTTATTGCGTTTAGTTTAGAGACCAGTGCATGTATAACATTGATTTAATTTTTTCTTCAAGTCCTGCACCAGATGTCATTGTGTTATTGGAGCACCTTCGAGAAGCCTTCAAGCAGACTATATCCACCAACAATCTTTTTTTTATAGCACCATCGTTATATAAAGTAAATTCGCGCTAACTTCATGTTAAAGATCTAATTTTTCAAACGTTAGTTTTTTCAAACTTATCTTTTGTGCCAATAGTAATGGTTGACTGGAAATTGAATTTTTTTAGGGAAAGCCGTTTGTTTTCTAGCGAGTAGCTAACCTAGACTTGATAGGCGTGTTAACTATGACATACAACCTTCGTAGAGATACAACACATACAAAACTCGTAGGCGTGTTAACTATGACTTACAACACTCGTAGGCGTGTTAACTATGACTTACAACACTCGTAGGCGTGTTAACTATGACATACAACACTCGTAGGCATGTTAACTATGACATACAACACATGAAGGCGTGTTAACACGTTGAGCGGCCATGACGGAAATTTCCGTCATATTGAATTCTTACCCTGGGGCCACTCTCATATTTTAACTTTTACTCATTGCCCGTCAATAAAATTTTGTCATAATATTATATATAGATCATTCATTAAAATGCACTACTCACATATAGTGACGGAAATTTCCGTCATGAGCCCCAGCAATACACTATGTTGCGCTGGGGCCAATGACGGAAAAATCCGTCTTACATATTTTCAAGAAAAATGATGATAAAATGGTGGATAATAATACACCTTAATTATGACACACAACACTCGTAGGCGTGTTAACTATGACCTATGCCATACAACACTCGTGTCATGGGAGAACGGACCACTTACTATCGTTGTTTGTAGCTCGGGAGGATACTATTTAGCTAACCTTTAAACGTTGTCAATGTTATGCTTCTTTTGTACTCCATAGCTACCTATAAGCTACTCAGATTAGCTGCTGTGAGGGAGTTGGCAGGAAAACGCCCAGTTCTCCACGCTGATATCATGCACTTTGGCAACTTTTGGCCCCAGGTTTTTTGATGACGAACAGGAAGATTGACGGCTACTCTGATGATGAGGTGGCTGTCACTGTAATCGGGATATTTCTCACTATCTAGCTATTATACGTTGGGAAAAAATTAATACTCTTCTAAGAAAAACCTAGTAAATGAAGGTAATGGCGAGGAATCTTGAAAGTCCGTCTCTCTGTTCAAGAACCTTCCTCCCATACCTGACTAAATTTATAAGTAAATTAAAATTCCAAGATATACCAAGTAGCTACAATCTAACTCCTGACCTCGTTACAGTTCCTGATTGTACCGTGAGATCTTCAACTAAGTTCTAACGTAGCGAATGTTCGTTTATGTGTTGCTGGGCGCGACATTGCCTGTTATTGACAGCTCGGCTCAGTGAGACAATGGCTTGCTAATTAGTGGTGATTACCTGCTTGTCAAGGGAAGATGGAAATTAAATTCAAATAGTCTGTGCATGGAAATGATGCATGATTTCCTGTTGGTCAATCGGTAGCTACTCGCTCATATTAAAAGTATCAGGTTGTAACGAAAGTTCTGTCCGTTGTTTAGGGCATCATTGCATCAATGTAACTTATAAATCCCATATGTGTAACCATCTAAACCACTAAAATAATGTTTCTTCTTTCAGATTTGGTCAAAATTTTCATGATGAATAATTATAGTACCTAAATGTTCACTCCAAGTAAAGAACACATTAGATATATTTTACAGTTTAAATTTAAAAAGAGTAGTACAGCCATTTCAGCAAGATCTCTCAAAAGCACATGGAAATGAGTAGTGAATAAAAAGACCTGTAGAAGATGTTTTTTACGTTTCAAAAAGGATGACTTCAGCCTAAAGGACAAACCAAGAAAAGGGCGCTCCAAAGGACTCAATTCTGAGGAATTGCAGGCGTTCATTGATGAAAACCCTACCAGAACAACTAGAGAACTCAGCAAAGAGTTTAATGTGAGGCATGTGACCATGTATCGCAAAATGATAAGACCTAAACTGCTTGCTCAGTTCTCTAGTTGTACTGGTAGGGTTTTCATCAATGACAGCCTGCAATTCGTCAGAATTGAGTCCTTTGGAGCGTCCTTTTCTTGGTTCGTCCTTTAGACTGAAATCACCCTTTTTGAAACGAGAAAACCATCTTCTATAGGTCTTTTTTCACCACATCATTTCCATAAGTGTCTTTGAAAGGTCTTCCAGCTGAAATTGTTGTATTACCCTTCCGAAATTCATACAGTAAAATATGCCTAATGTACTTTTACTTGGAGTGTACATTTGGAAAGAAAATAGTTACTTATTATCATAATTTGAACAAAATCTAAAAGAAAAAATATTACTTTAGTGATTAAGATTGCTACACATACGTTATTTATAAATCAGATTGATGTAATGATGTCCTTAAATTTAACTCAAAAAACGAACAGAACTTTCGATACAACCTGATATCACTGGTTTTCTTTTCATGGGATATTTTACTCGTTCATCCTACAAAAGATATCTAAAATCTATTCCAACTTACAGGCATAAGCATCATTCTGTGCTTCAGACAATAATGTTTGCATTATTTTCCATCAAAGGTATGAATTATAATCACGTATCAGTATTCGTATAGCACTCAAAGTATAAATTCGAGCTTGTGTGCTAGCCAACCCTTGCTTTTCAATTTTTTATTTTAGAAATCATTACGACCTATTAACTGCTGTTATACGCATTTTTATTCAGTTAAACACGTGGTCATTCATAGAAATTTTTTTTTCAATAGTCCTGTAACCGAAGTTCGCTCAAGTTTCACAGCATTGAAAGCACATGATATCGTACGAGTATACAGAAAAAACACCTACAATCTGCCACGTTGCGATGGAATATTTTCCGTACCTGGAAAGTTGACAGTTATTGTGATGCTCTAGCGTTTGCTTCAATATTATTTTTACCTGTTTATTTTTTATTTATTTTTTCATCCCAAGAAACATGTGTTCTGCATAACACACGGAGAATTTATGATTCCAATGAAATACCTACGGTGAATACAGTGAACGGCTCGGTATACCAGTATTTTGAATAACGAGTTGTTTTACGAGCTAATTTTTGTCTTGTTAGCGAGCAAATTCTGTGCTAAGCTGCACGGTCGGCGACTTAAGTCGGTAACAGCCCCCAGATCTCCGGCCAAACATTCAAGCAAGAAAACAAAAATTAAAAAGTAAATTACACTGTATTGGATAAAATGTTGTAATGAATTCATTTTGTTCGTTACATAATTATCATGCAAAACATAAACAGCCCTTTACAGGAATAAAAACTCAGCAACAAAGGAATAACATTGTCTCTTTCGAATTTCCCGGTCGATCGATAACAGCTTCAGCGACGCCAGTGTTAAAGAAGTTACAGGTTTCATAATATTGTGTTTTACTTCTATTTACCTTATTTTGTTTATCTATCATCACAAATATGTGCTGCTTTAATACTACCTATTAAAAATATAGTAGAAGTTCGCAAAAAGTTTATGTTGAATTAATATTTATTGGTATGGAAGCGAATTCATGGGTTTTACATTTATTTCAATGAAAATTATGCATTCGGTTTGCGAGTAGTTCAGTTTTATAAGCTTAGTCTCCAGACAAATTATACCCGTTAAATGAGCTTCTACTACATGTATCATTTTCAAGTTTAATTTGTACAAAAAAAGGTAAATTAATTAGTCCGCTTGTACAGTTAGCGACGGAATTTTTCATACACCCACCAATGCTCAATACTTGTAGCTATTTTTTTAGAATTTAATGTTCTTACAATTCCAAACTTTTCATGGGTTATTAAGTACATGAAATTGAACTTAAAACTCAAACTGCAGGTTCTATTTAACAAATTTAACACGAACGTCCTTCAGAAAATGAATTGGTGAAAATATTCGTACAGTCAGATTAAAGGAACACAATAACAATATTGAAAGTTGATACCATAAGCTTCCATCTCGATGCCTTCCACGAAACGGTTTTGAAACGGTTTAAACATGTTTGTACTGTAATTTTTGAAGCTTTTTTGGAGTCAGACTATTTACTCGAACTTTCAGATCTCACCAACGATTTTTAAGTTTGTTCAAGTCCGTACTCGAAGAACTGTACTTTTTTTAGCCATGCAGTCAAAGATTTAGACACGCTCATAGTAATTGTCGAGCTTAAATGTAAACCACGGGCCGAGCCTAAGATTTTGCGCCGATAACTTCAGGTTTTGATTCAGTATCTTGGTGTAGTCATCAAATTGCATTACTTCTTTGATTGCAATTAAATTGCAAGTCCCACTTAAGCTGAACCAACTATAAAATATCATGCAACCACCTATATGTTTGACTGTTGACACTGTGCTCTTGGGAGAAATGTCTCACCTCTCTGACGCCAAATTTTGTTTGTATCATTATTTCAAAATTACTCAATTTTTGTTTCATCACCCCAGAGAACTCGCTCGAAAAAGCAATTTTGTTTGTCCAAGAAAGTTTTGCTGGAATTTAAGCGTCCAGGAAGAGGATGTAGTTTGTAAAGAAGAAGATGATGGCATGGTCTATCTCCATGCATCCGATCTCCACCTGATTTAAACAACGTTCAATAGTACGAATGTTTACGCTGATACCCTACGTATACAAATCCTTAGCAATTTCTTTCAACACAACTCTCTCGTTCATATAAACCTCGTGGTAGAGCTCGGATGAAGCTCTTTGTGAAAATTTCAACAGTTTTTCACTCCCAGTCTTGATGATACACTGTTAGGTAGACCTAGCGATAGCTGAGGATTTTGAAATAGTTCAGTAACTATCACCGGACTTGTAAGAGTCATTAATCTTTTGCCTCAAACCAACACTAAGCTCTTTTGTTTTAGAGGCAGAATGCCAATGACGATGCTTATTGCGCCACGTTTAGTTTGTTACTAGAACTTTTTAAAATACTCTAGTACATAAATATTATACAATGCTCTGCACGTATAATGAAAATATGGCTTACTTATAATTACATGAATCGATACCTTTACAACGAAAATATTTTATTGTACGAATGTTTTTGTCTATTTATCTTCTGCACAATGTTTTTGTTAAACTTGTTAAATGAAATGTGTCATTAAATCTATAAACTTAAAGGTATCTTTCAAATTTAATGGGAAAAGAATGTGCCTATCTTAGGCTCATTCATGTCATGTCATGTCTTAATTAGGCACTAGACATGTCTTAATAGCTAGGATGCTTATGTATATACTTGTCTATTGCATCTCAATGGAGGAATTTTATATTTAATTGATTTAATGATGAATTAATTTCTCTTGACGTATTGAAAGTGAAAACTTGGAAAACTCATAGATTTGTTACAATTGTGTTTCTTTCTCTGTGTATGCATAGTGAATGAGAATTAGGTTGTGCAGGTGACTTACTAACAAACGTGTTTGTCTTCAGGAGCGTCTCGAGATGGCTGGGGCCTAAGCGGATGATCTCCGTCTGCTGTGCCGGCCGCTGAACCCCTCACTGCTACAGCAGCTCAAGTCTCGAGGCTTATGTCCTCTGTCTGGTCGAACTGTCTTGCCCAGCAGCTCCAACTGACTCGCCCGGCAGCTCAAACTGTCTCGCCCAGCCGCTCCAGCTGTCTCACCCAGCAGCTCGAACTGTCTGCCCAGCCACTAGAACTGTCTCGCCCAGCCACTCCAGCTGTCTCGCCCAGCAGCTCCAACTGTCTCACCCAGCAGCTCCAACTGTCTCGCCTAGCCGCTCGAACTGTCTCGCCCAGCAGCTCAAGCTGTCTCGCCCAGCAGCTCGAACTGTCTGCCCAGCCACTCGCACATCGACTAGCTCAAGCCAGAAGTACCTGCAAGTTTGAACAATTGAACACACCATTCATCTTTTCACTACTCTGCGTTTTCATGTTTGCTTCTTAGTAATTTGGCTATGTAATGCTCAAAATACCGTCGTATGTATTGCATTAAGTAAATATTATTTGTATGTCATAAACAATTTAATGATATGCATATTTTGTAGTCGGCAATGAGGTTGGTTACTCTCTAAGTTCATGGTTATGTATTTTATGCTCAACTAAAGTTTCAATATTGTTAGTTTTTCAGTCATTTTATATATGAAGTTGATATTTATTATTGTACAAAATAGGTTATTCATGATTGTTTGATATTCCCATATAAAAACAGTCAACAAACGATTGACCTTTAATCTTAACAACAGTAAAAATTGTTTCTTAGTTTTCATTTAGCAACATTTGTAGTTTCTAATTCTGCTACAGGAGTTTGAACGTATTTTCTTGTGTTTTGGTTCATTTTGTGTGCTTATTTTAGTCGTTTGCCTGCTGCTATCACGACAGCTTCCAAAACAATGACTACTCCTAAAGTCACTAACAGGCCGAGCGCCTCTCAAGCAGAGTCCGCACACGAGTATCAAGACTTAGCTCATAACTTGACTACGAATCACAGCGATCCTAGAGATGTACTTCTATACAATCAAAAATGGCCGCTATATAACGATAGCTCATTAAATTATAGTGATAATTACAGTGAAACTAACAGTACGCTTCTTGAGAGATTGGAAAATGATCTTGACGACGAAGAATTCGTGCATCGGTCTTTGTTGCTAATGATCATGACTGGAACTCTCATGGCTTTTATTATCGTATGCGCTGTGTTAGGTAATTTGTTAGTTGTAGTAAGTGTTATTAGACACCGTAAGCTTAGGATTATTACTAATTTTTTCGTTGTGTCGCTAGCTATTGCGGATATCTTAGTAGCTCTAATGGCTATGCCGTTTAATCTGTCTGTGGAACTTATGGGCAAATGGTTGTTTAGCTACAATATGTGTAATTTATGGAATTCCTTTGATGTTTATGCCTCTACAGTGTCTATTCTTCATCTGTGTTGCATCAGTATCGATAGGCATTTTGCCATAGTGCGGCCGCTCGAGTATCCTATGGTGATGACGAAAAGGCGAGTTGCGTTCATGCTGTTGGGTGTGTGGATTGCTCCAATTATCATATCTTTCCTGCCGATCTTCATGGAATGGTATACGACAGCCGAAAACGTAACTTTCATGAGAGACCATCCTGATGTGTGTCGTTTCCAAGTGAACACCACCTATGCTCTAGTGTCGTCCTTCATATCGTTCTGGCTACCGTGCAGTGTAATGCTGTACATGTACTATCGCATATACCAAGAAGCTTCTAGACAGGAAAAAATGTTACACAGACATGCTAGGCCCTCATGTGCATCCCAAATTCCCTTTGCTTCTAGTGACGCCATCCACTCTGCCACTACTCCGACAGGTTCGAAATCCCGGCAGGGATCCTCCGCGTCGACCAGCGTAAGTAAAGTCGTTTCCGCCAACGCTAAGCTGCTCGAGCCTCCATCAGTGGAGTCAGGGGGTCGCAGGCTGCTCGTGCATCGCTCATCTACTGATGCTCAGGATTGCTCTCCAGCTAGGGAACGCAACCTTATTAAGCTTAAGCGTGAACACAAGGCTGCTCGAACTTTGGGAATCATTATGGGGGCATTCATAACTTGTTGGATGCCGTTCTTCTTATGGTACGTCATCACCACTTTGTGTGGAAAAGACTCTTGCCCCGTGCCAGGTATTGTGGTGAGCATCCTGTTTTGGATCGGCTACTTCAATTCTATGTTGAATCCTGCAATTTATGCTTACTTCAATCGGGATTTCCGTGAAGCGTTCAAACGAACGCTCTCCTGCGTCTTCTGCTCATGCTGTGAGCGTGACAAGAGTGACCAAGCTTGGACCAACAGCACGGTCACCATTGGGCAGACTACGTATGACAGTGACGTCTACCTTCAACACAACGGCCACACCGTGACCAGAACAAGGGCTCCTGGTATCAGGATCGATATCAATTCGTCCATTTAGGTTTGTTTGCGATGAGTGTTCGTTAATGATTTTCTCTGTTGACTGATGTCGAAACTCTACTAGCAACGGTATTTAAAACCGATTATGTACATAGGTGATCGTATAAGTTTCTCATCTAACGCATGATAAGTGTTCTTTCTTTGTGTATAGCTGACGAGTATTTTCCTCGTGAAGGAATTGCTGTTATTTGTGTCTCGTTAGATAGTTTTGAAGCTATGCATTATAAATGTAAGGCTAACCGAAAGCATTTATTTATCCCCTACCTTAAACTCTATAAAATGAAAACATTGCTCTCTCTTCACTGTCAGTGTTATCAGCATGTAATCTCCAATATATGTATATTCTGCGCCTCCTAGAGATTTGCGCAACCTGATCAGAACAGTTTAAGATCGTAAAAATATGACCCCAGCATAATAACTGCTCTGCTTCTACGTAGTTTATTTTATTTACTTTCTATGTTCTCTCTTTGGTGACTTGTATTAGATTCATCATTTATAGTACACTTCAACAAAAAATTATAAATGTCTTCCATCGTAGAGGTAAATGATGTCATAGCAATCTATCGATGTCCACTAAATTGCAACTGAGCATCTTTGTAGGAACTCAGGGTGTCTTGATCATATCATCCCTTATAACTGATAATGTTCTAATTCTTCACTAAAAAAATGGGATTTTCATTAGGTTCAAAACTGAGTGTTTTCTCAGACTTGGTATCAATGTGCGCTGTATACGTAATGTATGTTACTAGACTTTCCAAGTATTAATTGTACTAGTTAGCAAATGATTACGGAAAATGGTGATTTATGGCCGTGGTTTCCTTCATCGCCTTCTCTTCTGATACCTTACATTTCAACGTGCTTAATATTTTCTCGCTTACGATACACATCAAACGTTGCAGAAAAAGTTAATAATTTTGTACACTGTTCTTTTGGTGCAGTTTCTGTTTGTTTCAGTAAGGTCTTCAGCGAGTCCTTGTGTGTTGCGGGGCTGATTACATGAGCCTTCGTTATGCTGTTTATTGACGGGGTACTAGTATTAGTTGCTACTTCAGGCTATATTTTAATGCTTTGACAACCATATTATTTTTTTCGTCACAAGTTTGTGCTTCAGCATGTCTTTATTTGCGTGCAAAACATTATATTTGATGCTATTTGCTTCGCACAAATGTTCGTATAAAAATGTACAAACAATAATACTTCATACCATTACATCTCCATGATTATTAAGTTTTTAATACATGACATTTTTTTATACTCGCGAACTTTTTTCCTTACTCTTATACTCCAGAGTACCTTTTCCGGTGAGGGAATTCTCTTCTCTCATATTTTAACGAGTGAACCTAACCTGTGGGATGCAAACCATAGTCCGTTTTCAGGCTTCTGTAACTAAAATTCCGAAACGAATTTTATTTTCAGTTATTTTCGTCACTCGTCACACTATCTTGACACACTTTGGTAACTATTTTTTACGGTGTGTAATATATTTGCTCGATCTAAATCGTCATGAAGTATTTAAATTCATGAAAAACATTTTCTTCTGTGAATAAGTAACAGGCTTTTTCACACTTTGTCCTGGCAAACGAACATTACTTCCTCAGTCAAAAGCTTATGTAGGAACCTCTCAGAATGAAGGATAACACATAAATTTTCTATTCACGAAACTGTTTTACACTTCTTCTTCTTGATGTAGGTTTGAAAATGTTGGAAAGCAACGATGTTTTAAGTTTCATTCGAGTCGGTTAACTTGAGTCAGTTAAAAAAGTTAAGTTAAAAGTTAAGTTTGAGTCAGTTAAAATGTTGGAAAGCAACGGTGTTTTAAGTTTTATTTGAGTCAGTTAACTGTCATCATTTGGTGCACCATCTGGCCATAACTCAGTGAGGCATTTATACTTCTAAGATTGACGAGACAAGACCTGCTTTTATGCACGCTTGTGATTTGTAGATTTACTCTGGTAGATTAACTTGCCAGCAGGGTTAATTAAAAATCAATGATGGTTTACAGCTCTTCCCTGAAGACTATTTTTTGATGAAGCAGTGAAGAATGCCGTAGTTTTAAACCATATATGATTCCGGATCTTCACGGGGTTTTCAAATTTTTATCATACAAAAGGAAACTCTTGTAGTACGAAGAGAATATTAGTTCTAAACATCAACCTGTTTGTTATTAACAACTTTTTGAGCAAACTAATCTGAATTTTTAGTATCGACATAACGTTGCCTTTTATGAATGAGGAATGTTATGCTCAAGGTTAGAGCGAAAGTAATGTCCGATTTTGAAATTATTGTGCAAAGTAAAAATCACCTAACTTTAAAAATATTTAATTAATGACATTGGTTCCTAGAATCTGATTCCTTTATCTAACAGGCTGTTGCAAGCCCATTTGTGAAATTCTTCTATTTTGACGCAAAATATGAATTTCACTTGTTTTTAATCTCTTTGCTTCATGGCAACTAAGACCAAATAATTATGTGTTTGCTAAACAAGTGATGATCATAAGGAGCAAGGTCAGGAAAGTTTGGACGGTGCAACAATATTTTTTAGCCAAGCTCATCCAAAAAATTTTTAAGTTGAACTACCTGTGTCAGGAAGGGCATTTTCATCTTGAATAAAAGTCATTTTTAGACAAAGCAGCTTTCATACTGCAAACATTGTTGATAACATAAGCTTGTTAAGAGATAAGAAGGGTTTGATATATTGTCTAACAATCTGAAATGAATAGTCCTTTCCAAAAATCCACCATGCCTCAATATTTGGGTGAAGTAATTTTGTCAGTTGCTGCGCAGGTTTGTTTCTTCCACTAGTCCACGACCAGCTGCGCTTAACGTTGTGGTAATAAATCGAATCCTCATTGCTAGTAACAAGTCTATTCAAAAATGGGGCCTAAATATATCCTGAAAGCAACGACTCACAACAAACCACACGCTGTTGAAGATCCACTTTCCAATCACTTAAATCTTTCCTATCCTTCTCAGTTTGTATATGATATTCGTATGAATTAAGTAAATCCCAAAAAAGAAGTGGTAGCATATGCTGTAATGATTTCCGCCTGAACTAAATCAATTTTTCTGAATTACTTTTTTATGACTTGTCTATCAGAACTGAAATCACTACTTCGAAACCACATCCTGCACCTTTTTTGTATATGCTGCATCATCCCCATGAGTGCTCTGAATGCAGTTTACCACTTCATTTGCATTGAAACAATTATGAAACTTATAAAGTATAAAATGTACGAAAATGTCTACTTTGTAAATTTGCCAAGGTAATGATCACCTGTAAAACTTTGCCTTCAACCGTTCGAATTGCCTACGGTAGAAATAAGAGAATTTTTGTTTTTCAAAATACTAAATTCTGTTTGATATGTGAAACCTTGCTTAATATTCTGGTATTAAGAAAAAAGACGTTTAGTTAGCTTTGATTCCTTCCAGTTCCTGTGAGGTTTTTATAAAAACATAGCATTACTCTAGTTCTAAAGTTTCTTCATAAATAACAAATTACGCTTTGCTCAGTTTCCTGCGGAAAATGTTTTCAGGAGATTCCTTCAATTTCTTGGAGACATGTGCCTAAAGAATCCTATAAATTTTGATGAACTCTGAATGAAGTCGTCCCTATTTTCTTTCTTATTTGTTTGTGTAGCAATTGAATTTTCATTACATGAATGCTATGTTAGCAATAACATTTTTGCTTGCTTGAAAACAAATCTTACCACAGCATTTGAATTCAAAAGGACAACCCTGATAAGCTAAATTTGCAGACATATTTAGGTATAATGCATAAATAGAATACTCCAATCAATATAATATAATTTCAACATCCTTGAAAACGGAAGTGCCATCAGAGCAGAGTTTCCCGAAATTTGATTTTGAGCTCGTATTAATTGTCGTATATAATAATAAAATCGGTTCCTATTGATATATAGGAAGGAAATTTAAGTTAACTATTGAAGAAAAACTATTAGATTTTTTGGGAAATAATGGTTAATTTTAGGACAAACTTTAATCGTTGAAAAAATGAAACTTTAGTTTGTTTTAATTAGTCAAAATATGATCGTACCGCCATGCATTTCTGCCATTGATTACCCAGATCATTTTTGCCTTGCTGATGAAAATCTTTCGACTTTAATCGTATGAAATTTTAAACGCAACTTCTGCTTAGGATTTGAAAGACATTATTTCAAAAAGTGTCTAGACGTTTAAAAATGGTACTAGTCCGTGAGAGAAAGACCCGGAGAATATGGAGAATGTGATGAGGTCTCGTATCTCAAGTCCGTGAGTTTCTGTAGCGTCACCCTGGCAACATGAAGCCTTGCATTTTTGTGGAGTAGAATTTGGCCTCGCTGATTCACCAGTGGCAGGTCTCATTTTTCACGAATGTACATGCATTTCTTCGAATTAATTCGAATAAGCCTTTGCTGTGATGCTATCACTGGTTTACAGAAAGCTATAATTAACAGCACCAATTGCGGACCACCAAATAGTCACCATAATCTTCTGCTGATGCACCTTTGGTTTTGACAAATGTACTGGTGGCTCATCACGATCAAGCCATTGACCTAACCTTTGACGCCTATCATAAAGCATCCACTTTTCGTGGCAAGTGATCAAGAAATTGTTCATTGGTGTTACGCAAAAAAAGCATCGAGTGCACTTCAAAATGCCGATCCTTTTGGTAATCATCGAGTCATTCAAGGTACATTTTTCGATCTTTTTGACCTCTCTAATTTGCTTCAGATGCCACAGTTGGAATACTGACCCAAAGTTCGTGATACATTTCTCTGACACTTTGTTGTGGAACAATTGCTTCTGTATATTCACTGTCAGGAATATTGCTGAAACGAATAGTATTTTCCGAACAACCTAATACTTTATTATTGGTCTCAGTTATGTTAAATACTCATGATAGTTCCAGTAATTAGGAGAAATAAAGATGGTGAATTAGCAGTCATGGTTTCCAATGTATTTGCTAGTAGTCCTAGCAAATACAATTTCATGAATTTATAAGATCACTTGTATATGTAATTGCCGTTTAATATAGTATAATATAACTTATCTTTACCAATAGACATGTTTATGGTCTATTCCCGAAGCCGTGTCGCATATCTGTTTTGCTGGAAATATCAGTTAAAGAAAAAAATGTGCATATATATATATATATATATATATATATATATATATATATATATATATATATATATATATATATATATATATATATATATACTGCATGTGTCTCTAGTCATGCTACAAAGAGCTATTTTTAATGCGTTACAATTTTGATTTATGTCGTTGTCATATTAATACGTGCAATGAACTACTCGATATTTACAAATCCTTTCCATCTTTAAGGTGACCCACAGAGAAGGAAATTTAGGTTTATGTTACGTATTTCATGCGCATATTTTAGTTTTTTACTTTATTAGTGAACTAAAAAATTACTGAACATCACATTTTTTCAGTTCCAATTTTTTTAATTCGCGGATGCATTCGTGGCCAAATTTTGAAATTTGAAGTTTAAAAGCTGAAAATACGAGGTAACAAATTTTTCGTGTTTTTAGGCAGCGCGTAGTACGAGTACTCGTTTATTTCCACACCCATGAGAGCAATCAACATTTTTCCAGAATTGTTAGAAATAGAACATGCGATACTCCATTTTGATTATTTCTCTCACTTGAATATTTTGCGGAGGTATTTTATTGTTGGCTGATGTCGCGAAGTAGAAAGGTTTGTAGCTCGACGAATAGTAACCACGTCTCTAAAAAGTCAGATGTGTCTCACATTTCAATTTCACTTCTTTTCGAAGCAAACAGTTTTCATTCTGAAAGCTTACACTTATTTCAAACAGTTAACTAACTATGATGATTCGTGATATGATACTTTTAAAAGAATGTCGCATGCCGAATTATATTTCAATGCATGCGATTGTTGGCTCGATTTCGCATAGATTTAATTCTCTATTCACAAGCAACGAATAACCAGTTGTGATGAATCGTCGGTAACGAAACTAACTGCAGTTTCAATGTTTGTATTTCAGTCAGAGTTTGTTGAATTTGTTATTTGTATCAACAAGTGCATAAATTATTGGAACAAATTATCGCTGCATGCATAAATACTGGCATGAACTGAGGTGTGCTGAACTGCTTAAATGGTACTGTGTACCATTGTCCGCAGACTAAAATGGTCACTTTATAGTATTTTTTCGGGGGAAATTTAAAAACATCTTTGTTGTTCTACTACACAGCTGATAATTTTACCTCGAAAGATATCTCTCTTTTCATGCCTGTTTACAAATGATAAGCAACTGTTAAAGTAGGCAACGATATTTCTTCTCAGTGAATTCGAATTCATTCATTTAGAAACAAAAAAAAACATTTTACGCGTGACGTAAATTTGATATTGCAATATCTTCTAAGGAATGTAAAAGTCGTGAACATGTGTTCAAACACAAATTTTAATCTTCACAGTCTTATTAATGTATATAATACTTCGTCTATTTATCCATGCCAAGGGTATTCTAGAAAAAAACTTCAGCTAGTTTAATGGAGGTCAGTAATAATGCAAGGGAGTAAAGTCAGCCGATGCTCATGTGTTGTAAATTAAATCTTATTTATACTTTTATTTGATATTTCATAGCTTGTCAGTGAACCGAAGTCTACTTCTCTAGTCGAAGCAAGGCTTTTCTTGACCAAGTAGAAAAAGCAAGTAAAACTAATGAGTGCAGCTGAATGAAAATAAAGGGATTTTTATTTTCATTTTGAATGTAAGGTCAGGTATTTTTATTCATGAATGAATATTGTTTTAAATTGTTTTCGTTCGGATGTACATTTATCCATAAACATGATACAGGATTGGCTGTGTACATTCGTGTATCTTGGTTTCTGGTGTTAAAGCAAGCACTCAGTGAAGCTCTGTGTTATTGCTAGCACTCAGTGAAGCTCTGTGTTATTGCTAGCACTCAGTGAAGCTCAGTGTTATTGCTAGCACTCAGTGAAGCTCTGTGTTATTGCTAGCACTCAGTGAAGCTCTGTGTTATTGCTAGCACTCAGTGAAGCTCTGTGTTATTGCTAGCACTCAGTGAAGCTCTCAGTGTTATTGCTAGCACTGTGTTATTGCTAGCACTCAGTGAAGCTCTCAGTGTTATTGCTAGCACTGTGTTATTGCTAGCACTCAGTGAAGCTCTCAGTGTTATTGCTAGCACTGTGTTATTGCTAGCACTCAGTGAAGCTCTGTGTTATTGCTAGCACTCAGTGTTATTGTAAGCACTCAGTGAAGCTCTGTGTTATTGCTAGCACTCAGTGAAGCTCTGTGTTATTGCTAGCACTCAGTGAAGCTCTGTGTTATTGCTAGCACTCAGTGAAGCTCTCAGTGTTTTGCTAGCACTGTGTTATTGCTAGCACTCAGTGAAGCTCTGTGTTATTGCTAGCACTCAGTGAAGCTCAGAGTGTTCTCGTCCAGCCGCACAGAATGGAAATCAAGGGTGGAATGAGCACGTCTATTTGAGAGCAGTTTACTATTTCAGTACGGGTACATCTTGAATATCAAGAAATCGTAGGCCTCTATTTAGGCTTCTGCTTTAAAAAGTGTGATGGTAGCGGTAAGAAAACGTGTACTGTTTACGTACTGGTCAATGAAATATTCATGTTTAAGTTATATTTTGTGATGAGGTACGATGCCAAATTATGCAGCTAGATCTCACAATAAACGATATCTAGTGGATAATGACTTTATATCCCCTACGTTGAAAAACTTTACTTTAGCTTTAATTAAATTAAATTTGTCCCGTGGTTATTTCTTCTCGATAGAGGATTTCTTGTAAGCGAAAAATTTGTTACTAAACCTTAGATGACAATTTTTTTTCAATTCAGCTCGTCTGCTCCCAGTTCATTTATAACGGCAAAGGTTTTCATTTCAGAGGCTCATACTGACAAAGGTTGTTGTTATTCTTACAGAGTTCTGAAATTCTGAGCCACAAATGTAAGACAAAAGTCAGTACGAGGGTCACTTCACTCCCTTCACGAGCATGGGTTGGTATTTCCATCCGCTCGATTATGACACTCCTGAAGTAGTGAGTAGCCTGCATGATTGATAAACAGCATCACAACGAACCCGTCACTACAGCTATTGCGATCACCGCTTTATCGTCTTCTATTTCACTGCCTAGGGCTTACATTCCACAACCTCTTATGTAGAAAAACATGGGCAAGACCTTCAGTAACTTCCTTTTAAATAATCTTTTGCAAATATCAGTGTTCCCGAGTATCAAATTTTCAAGTTGGTTAGGTTCCATGAAAAGGAGAGAGAAACAAAACTCATATTTCAAGTCACATTCAAATCAACAAGATTTCCTCTTCGAAGGCAAGTTATGATGAAGATAAAGACTCAGGCATAACAAGAGACTGCGCGAGTAGATACGTAGCCGAAAATAATTACCTTTGGAGAAATTGCAATTAAAAACTTGAACGAACCGACTTTTGGGCTACGGAACGGCTAGTCGATTAGATGAACAGAATCTATGAAGCGGAACCAAATTTTCCGATAGCAACATCTTGGTTTGCCTGTTTCCACTACTGCCAGAGTCTGACTGTACGGTCAGCTCCGGCAGTGAAGAGGACCGGGTTGAATGGATGCCAGGCGAGCTGTAACACACACTGGAAGTCCTCGAATTCGTGGCTCTTCAATTCCTTTACCGGTACAATAAGAGGGTCCTTGATCCAGTCACTGAAACAGACACATTAAAATTAACCGAATGAATGATATATTTACAGGAAGTACATGCGAATCACCATATCCTGTCTCACCTCCATTTATTTAACTGATCATTCGAAATGAAACTTCAACGGAATGAGCTCTAAGAAAAGCATTAGAATGTTGAAAATTTTTATCCTGTTTCTGGAATACTGAAACTAGAATACAGCTTAAACACCAACATCATTTGTAAGTGTACGCTACAAAGTACCTATTTGTACTTCAAATTTTTACCACAAAAAAATACCTCTCAATAAATAAAACGTCTAACTTTGAGAAAAATGGGGTTCGTACGATACACACAATAAATACAAACTCATTAAAAGTTACTAACATTTGAAAACTCGGAACGTCAACTTCGCTTTCGAGTAACATCGATTAGCCTCGCGCTAGGCGTTTAGTAAGGAGTGCCAAAAAATAATTTAGCCAATGCAATTTGATGACACGTCAGCAACAGTACAAAGGGCATACCTCCACCATTTCATTCATGCTATTCACGCTATCAATAAATTCGAGTGATCAGAAACTAGCACGCAGTGCAGTAGAAGAAAGCAGTGTACTAACCTTGAACTGGACAGAAAATAACTATTTTTGTACACGTGACACTAATTTCAAAACTAAGCAGAAAAAATAAAAGAAGAAAAAGACAAGGAGTCTCAGATGGAAGCACAACACTCACTTGTAGACCATGGCGTGAGTGACGATGACGCTTCCGTCGTCTGAGGCTGATGCCAGCAACGGATACTTGTTGTGGAACGCTACGCTTCTGATTGCATTCTTGTGGTACCGTAGTGTGTATGGCCGATTTGTTGCCTCCATCTCATACCTTTACATTAGAAAAATTACAATTATAAATGACTTAAATTGCATTTAAAAAAATTAAAGGTAATCAATGATGAGAAATATAATGCAGTATTATAATGTCAGAGTCCTAGTCCCTAGAAGGAAATTTTGTCGGAATGCTCGCTATGTTCAAAACGCAACACGATTTACAACGTTCAAAACAAAGCACAGTATATCGCATAGCAGATGTAAGAGCTTCAGTCATGACTTTAACATGCCCCTAACTAAGAAGAGCAGCTGTGATGCTCCACTGGACACATCAAATACAGCGAGTGGTCGAGGTAAGTGTAGATGAATATAAATATGTTAGCGCATAATGTAGCTCAATGAGACTAATTCCTTTAACAGCAATGATTATGTTAACAACTGAACTCCGTGATCGTTTTTACATATGGAACGGCCCAAATCAATAGAGTACTTTAAACTCGAGCGACTCATGTTCCACGCAATTGACAAAACATCACATTAAAGAGAACAGTTATCAAAATAGTAAGAAGTGATGAAACAATTGATCGGAAGTTTTTCTTTAAATCGAAATCGGCACCAGAGTCAAATTTTGAGGTCGTTCCTGATTTCTTAACATTCTTATCCGTATAATGTGTATCAACCTACCAATTTAACTGCCGGCACTGAGAAGGACACAACGCCAGAGCTACTTGAATTGGTACGAAGGTATCAAACTTGGTACGGTTTCTCTTCAAACAATAGTTTTAATAAGTCTGGTACGACGTAGATATTATTCAATAAATTGTGTTATCGTCCGATCATTAGTAAAACGAGCAGAATTAGCCCGAATAGTAGTGTTCAAACAAGGCTTGCTAGTTTTCTAGTGATTCCAGTTCTATCATACAGTACATGTATGTTAAATTCATTATTATTCTACAAAATAGGTAAGCCTACTCGTGAACAGCATGTATAAACCTAGTAATAATATAGAATCAGAAAAGAAGATGATGTTCGTACGAAATTCACGCCCATGCCGACAAGGACTGAAAGTACAATACTACTGACGTGCAGTCGTAACAGACTGACCAAGTGAGGCGCTTGTCAAGCGAGCCAATAATGAAGTGCTCCCCAGACGGGTGCACGGAAATGGACGAGATGCGTCCGGATGCGGCAGAAGTGCGGATGAGACGGATAAGTTTCTTTTGCAGCAGTGAGTATACTCGTACGCGGCCTTGGCACTGCAATGTAAATTTACCGTTATACACATTTACTGTATGAAAGTATCATTAAGATTCAATACGTTAGTATTACGTTCTAAAGTTTATTAACGAAAATGTTCGAAAAATATTTCAAATTAGAAGTCTTCACATTGAAGTTTATGACTGATAAAGTATTGAAATGTAGAATATGAGAGAATAGGTAGGGAATTCAATAGAAGCGCACTTTACGCTGTTTTAATTTGTTTTTTCGAGTAAACAATTGGAATAAAACACGACATAAAGCTGACAGCATTAAATATAAGACATCCAATTCCGCCAGAGTACAGAATCCATAACAAAAATATAAGTAACATGCACCAGTTCCAACCCAAAAGTAGTCAACTTACACAAATGTAGAAATAGGCTTTCTTAGGATGGAAGGACATAGCCGTGACTTTAATCGCAGATTTGGAGAAGGGGATTTGGGAACGGTGACGGGAGAGTTGATGGATGACCACAGAGGAAGATTTGGCCTCGGGCTGTAGAGTTGCGAAGTAGTCGCCTTGTGGATGCCACACGATCTGTTCGTGCGGACCATACAAAAATAACATCAAATAATGGCAGCAGGGAACAGACATCCTACTTAACCCTTTAGCGACTAAAAGGACAATTCGGTCGTCTTTCACGGTCTTTGGGAGAATTGTTCTAATAATTAAACAGTGAGCAATATGAGGTTGCTACTAGGTTTGAACGCGGCAGCATGTTACAGCGTCGTTCTTTTGGCTGCCTGGCTCTCAGCGTGCTTCATTGCATCAGTGTACAGACGGTCTTTGTGAGCTTAGACGTAGAAACTAGAAGAACAAATTGGTCGCTAAAGGGTTAAACACGAGTTGTTTCCATAGTTATGCATTAGTAAAGGATAGTTAGCTATTCTGTAGGATCATCAAGCACGCATCTCAGTGGAGTAGTCATTTATATCGAGTGGAAGGTAACAGGAGGTTATCACCATATCTCATGTACGTTCATTTCATTTTGTTATACACGGTGTTCTACGTAGGGATACATAATCACAATTACAATTCGTAAAAAACACATCATTTAATTTATGTAAATCAAAGGTTAATAAATTACATCCTTAATATAATTCTGCCCATTTGGGACATAAAACCTAATGCGTTTTGCGAAACTCGCATGAGCCTCATACAAAAAACAATCTGCTGTTTGAATGTAAATTTCTAGCTAACTAACTGTCCGATTCAAATATTTAATTCTTATTTCGATGCAGATTACTTTTTGTTGAAGTATAAGAATTTTCATTAAAGCAACATTCCAGTTAGAACTACCGAAAACTTACCAGTATGTCTTTTGAACATTTGAAGAATGATAATCACGAGTGATAAGGGAATAGACAAATTATTTATATCTTGAATACAAAATAATCGACAAGCTAAAAATGTTTTATAGTTACTACAACTGTTCAAAAGATACAGCTCACAAAAGAACAAAAAGCTTTCATCGTCATTGTGCTACGGAAACTACAAGCTACCAGCGGGTAAAGAAAAGATTCAAAGAAATCTTCACAGAAAGAGCTCCTCTCGTTAAGAGTACATTATTATTATTATCATATTCCTGGTTTAACCACTGCACATACATTCAACTCTATGAGCACAATTCTGAGCAATGTTACATAATTACAAACCAAAGGGACTGTACTGAACCAAAATAAAGGCAACAGTGGAAGATTGGATACCACAAGGATCACAACTCTATTATCATTTGAGACTAGTATTTATCCAAGTGTTTTGGACACTCGCACGTTGTTGGAGGCAACAACTGGAAAGTTGCGTTCATGGGAACATTCTCTTACTGTTTTAACAGAAAACAATTTTTGAAGGACGCTTTGTACATAAAAAAAACTCAGTTGGTGAGAATTAGTGAATATTCCAACGCGTCCAGAGTTGAAGCATAATATACAGGGTGGGCCAAAACTAGGGTTACAGTAAGGTGAAACAGATAATGAAGTGACTGTAAACTTACTTTTGGCCCACCCTGCATGCTAAACTGCGCTGCACGGAGTTGATGATCGAAGAAGCTCACCTGCACCACAGCACATGAATGCTTGAGGACGATCCTGTAACCTTGCTCTCT
Source organism: Trinorchestia longiramus (assembly GCA_006783055.1). Classification (NCBI taxonomy): domain Eukaryota; kingdom Metazoa; phylum Arthropoda; class Malacostraca; order Amphipoda; family Talitridae; genus Trinorchestia; species Trinorchestia longiramus. The sequence goes on from VCRD01000049.1 coordinate 586,420, forward strand.
CTCGCTGGCGGACGGCTGGACCCACGTAACTGCTCGCTCCACCTTCTTGGTAACTGCATAGATGTGCACGCATTAGAAACACTCAGCAACATCGACAGAAAGCAGACCAAATGCTTGAACATAAGATGATTTTTTCGAAGAGCAAAAAATTCCTCAATAAAATAAATTAACACTTAACAAGTAGAGATTCGACTATCTAGAGAAACGATCCGAAGAGCAACACAATGAAAAGTAACAAGTAGAATAGGCAATCTCGCCAGCAGCACTATGTGACCGCACTCACATTAACACCAAAACCCCCCCATCACGCTTCAGATGGGGACGTTTAGGATTAATTGGACTAGAAAATTCTACAGCCCAACATCAGCTCGGAAACAGTTATTAGCTGCTTACTTTCATAATCGCCCTGCTGCGGAGGCGCCAGGAAGAGAGCGTTGGTTCTAGTGACGATGGAAGCCTCAGTGAGGTAACTCTCAGGGTTGACCATGACCACCCTCTTGTCAACACACACGGCCAGCACCAGCACCTTGTTGCTCGGATTCCAAGCCAGGCACTTCACTTCACCACCCATCTCCAGTGTGCGGATGCAACGGCCGTTCGAGATGTCCCAAACTGGGTGCCAGATAAAAGTATTAGCCGTTATCTCTATGAACGTTAGTTCTAAACCAGTTATCATACAAACATTTTTTGTTTTCTAATGTTGGTGTTCAGCTTAGGTGCGAATTATCATTTAAAGGAAGTATAGCTACGAACTCCCACGAGGTAAAGCAGCAAAATCATAAGCATTCAGAATAACTATAGTTTTTAAGTTCACGACAGAAAAACGAAATCAATAGCCCATCCCTAGACTTGAGATATAATTGTTATTTTAGAATACATAAGACGACAGACATTTCACCCAACCTGCCAATAAAACAGAGGAAGAAACAAGACACTTACTCCTCACTGTCTCGTCCTTGGAGCCCGTAGCCAATATCTTGCCCAGGGGATGCACGGCAAGCGCGTTCACAGCCTTCGTGTGCCCTGCGAAGAGCAGAGCTTCCTTTGTCGGGAACGGCCGCAAGTCTCGAGGTCGCGGCAGCTCGGGCAGTAGATCCTGGGTACAAAGAATGGTTTTCAACGCACTTAATGAACAAGTTTATAAGAAAAATATGACATAATATTACACTGATGAATAAAATGTAGATATTTTCCAAGATATATACTTTCTCTAGTACGTTCTCAACGATTATTTCAAAACTAGCATAATAGAGCCAAATTGTTTTCCTTTGTCACGTCAGATTGTGGTGATATGGACAAAATAATTTTATTCAATACTATATTCTATACGTATGTACTTCATGTGTACCTACTTTCATATAAATGTTACCTAATTTTTTTGAGTCATGTAACATGATTGCAATATTTACTTAGCTAGATCCATGTTCATCAGTCGTCCATAAAGCAATAGGCGTTCAGGTGAAACTTCTGTCTGAGAGGTGCTAGCCTTGATACAATATTAAACATATATAAATGATTGATATGGTATATCCCCCCAACTGGCGGGTGATAGAGACAAATGATTTGCATAACTAGAATCAGCATATGTCAATTGCCTCCGAATGTTTATTGGATACCAAGATATCCGTCGATTTTTTAATTTGTTAGCCAGTGTTATTGGCCTAATACACCAATAATTACTTTGACATCAACACCAGGCCTCAATGATAAAAAAATACAACACTGAAATTTTACCAAGTACAATTTCAACAAATAGCATAATGAGGTAAAGACTTCTGGACTGAAAACAACAATTACAGTTGTACTGAAAAAAGAAAATTAACATTGGCGTAATATAATTTTTTTTAAATCGCTCAAAAGTTGCGTTAGTGGATGAAATTTGGTTCTTAATGCACAGAAAACGAAACAAAGCTAGACTAATGATATAAAAAATGTACCAAAATTTCATCATAATGAATAACATGAAGTGCGGAAGAGGTGTCAATATAGCGAATAGGTTTACCTTTCTCAATGAACATGGGATCAAAAAATATCATTTTTATACCTTTAGGTAAACATTTGTGTTTCTTGAAATTACGGAACCTTCACAATTGGGTTACTCGTTCAATTCTTAAAATTCAACGAAATGGTGTTACATAATCATCAAAGATGTGATAAGAAAGCTACCGTAGAACAGCTTGTATGAGGAGAAACATGAACGCATATATGTACATAAATGCTACTATAATAACGGTTATTGGTGAAGCTGTTTGATGATTTGGGAACTTGACATTGACATACCTTTGATGTACCGACGATTTTCTTATAGGCAAAGCGAGATGACATGTACAAATCGAGGCATCGGTTGAAAACATCCTGTAAAGAGAAGAATTACATGCGAATTTACAGTGGCAGTAATAATTATTTAGCAACAAAAATACCCGTGAAAATGAATATCGTCATGAGAAAACAATCAACAACAAATAAATCCCGAGCCAACTTTAACAGTTTACTGATAATCGTACAACACTTTCAAAGAAGAAACATATCGGGGAGAAATGGATTAGAAACGAACACTTAATGATACGGGAATGCGAAGGATTAACATTAAGGTAACATGCATATCCATTCAAATAAACCCCTATTACATCTGTCTTGTCATGCATTTTGTTAATTGTTGTGTGAGACACGCCTAAAGTAACTCCTTCAGTAGCAATGCACGACAGGATCTTGTTGTTACACCCCTGATGTTTATTGTCAGCAGTTTCCTCCTCTGCGTCCAGAACACTCAACTGAGAAGGTTGGATGCTAGACTGCTAGACTAGGCCATATTATTAGAGCTATAACAAGGTTGACCGATTCGCACATATATTCCACTGAGCGGGGTCGTCAATAAACATTCTTGCAATTCACGCATAGGACAGCCTGTTGAAAGGCACGAAAGTACCACTCACCATAACATAAGTTTTGTGGTTCGGCACAAGGCGGAGAGAGTCGTATTTCTTGGGCAGTCTGTTGTTGATCTCGGCTCTCTGCTTCACATGTTTGCTTCTGATCCAGTCCAGCTGGTACTTGGTGGGTAGGAACTCGGGTGGTGGATTGTACGAATTGCTGTTGGCTGTTAAAGGAAGTGTGAGGTTAGAAGTGCGATCTTTGAAAGTACACGGCTGTGCTAACCAGGCTTGATTGCTTGCCCAAGAAGAATGTTACAAGCAACATAAGCACAGGTCAGACCGTGACATTAGGGCTTCGCATATCTCTTACTTGAAGAATCGAATAAAGCAGACCAACAAAAACCAAAAATTTAAAAACGTGAATTTCCTACTGTACATACTTTTAGCAAGATTGAAACAACCACACACAGAGAATAGGATATCATAAACAAGAACCGTAAGAAAAACAGGATCAATGTACAAATGACACCTAACATAAATATTGTTCTATGACGGGAACGGACAGCGATTTCAAAAATATTTCGTATCTTTTGAGAAAATAGAAGGCCTCAAAATGCGGAATTTTAAGCTGGAATTACATTACAATACTTCTGAGACCAAATTTACTTTAGGTATTCATTCTTTTTCCAACATATTTTGATAAATATCAAAATAGACAATTAGGAAGATTTGCACTTTACAGGTAGAACACGGCGCCCATCTTTGTGCGCAGGCTAGGAATTACGATAATTTAACATCAGACAAGCACAGTACCGCTGTACGAGTTTTCGTACTTGCTTTCAATTAGCACACCTTATACACATCCAGCCCCTACTCTTCCTACATTTCAACATTGTAGTCTTGGCTCATCTTAACAGCCAGCGCAGAATATTGCAGTCATGGAATATTTTTAATGAAGCTATTTACAACCATAATAGTTCACATTCATTTCTGCTGGTTTACTGGTAATGGGTCAAATATTTGCATCTTGATTTCGGTTTCCGGTGGACTTAGCTCAAATTATCACAGAACAGATGGAGCTGGTCTTCAAAATGTTTAAATGATAAAGATGCAAAATTTCGCTGCATTTTGGTAGCTATACTCTTAGTTCACTTACTATCCACAAAAATAATAAAAAATGGAAAATATCACACATATTTGGTGGGTTTTCTCTTCATACTTCAAATTTTTCAATGTGATAACAATCATATATGTATGAGAAGCCAACAGAAGCATTTCTTCAGAAAAGCTGAGGGAACGAATGGAGTCCCAATTTAGCATCGTTGCATCTGTAGCAACTTCCACAACCAAGCTTAATGACTTCTGGTCTTCAATTTTGCTAACAAAGACAGATTGCAGGAACCATGAATAGAGAGGAATCTTGTTCTCAATGCTGAACAGAGCTAGATCTCTCATTCGAGAACAGGGAAGAAGCATACAGCAACACCACTCACTCGGCAGCTTGGAAGGCGGTGCCTTGTACTTAGGATTGCGTCGGCGTCTGATGGGCACAGGAATGTGGTCACTCTTCCACAGGTCGAAGGACTGGTAGCGCTTGGGCCGCTGATGTTGGTGAATCAGGTTTTGTTTTATGTTGTGCACCATCTTCGATACTTTCTCCCTCTCGCTCTGAAGTAGAATCATAGACAAATTAAACAGTTGTATATATAAAATGTGCATCTTTTAAAATACTTCATTTACGGTTCATAATTAAAAATATAAATTTTCAACAAACTAAGGGAGGTAAGCAATCTCTTCAAGATGGGAACCAAAATACTGAAAGCTAAAAAGAGATGAAATCGTGGCCGAGTCAGGACGCCATCAAGAATACATAAATTATGTTACTTCCAGTGCGTTGCAAATGTATGAGTCACAATAGACCCCTCCATGAACAGAGCTCAATTAATAAAATTACCATATCTGATACTATGTTAGTCTTTGATGTTTGCTTCACTAATAAATACTCAAGAATGAAGTACCGAGAGCAATGAAAAATAAATAAATAAATTAAAAACCAATTTCACAGCAAATCGTGTTTAGATAGATTGAGCGCTACATGGACTTACTGTACAACAATGGAAATACAACTTGACCTTAAAGAAAAGACCAAGTAGCAATAAAGCACACTGAAAGGCTGCATTCACGCAGCTGTCTCTGAGCTTTAACAGAGTGGATGCAGCTTAATGAAGCTTGAATGAGAGAAGCTTAAAACAGATATGGTCTTTGAAGACAGAATACTTTGCCACTACTTTGGAGGGTTGCGTAGAACTCACACCTAAAACCAAAGAGCTCTGGCAGTACTCAGCCTTGAGGGCAGACAACTGTGGTAATACTCAGCCTTGAAAGCAGACAACTGTGGTAATACTCAGCCTTGAGAGTAGACAACTGTGGTAATACTCAGCCTTGAGGGCAGACAACTGTGGCAATACTCAGCCTTGAGGGCAGACAACTGTGGTAATACTCAGCCTTGAGGGCAGACAACTGTGGTAATACTCAGCCTTGAGAGTAGACAACTGTGGTAATACTCAGCCTTGAGAGTAGACAACTGTGGTAATACTCAGCCTTGAGAGTAGACAACTGTGGTAATACTCAGCCTTGAGAGTAGACAACTGTGGTAATACTCAGCCTTGAGAGTAGACAACTGTGGTAATACTCAGCCTTGAGAGCAGACAACTGTGGTAATACTCAGCCTTGAGGGCAGACAACTGTGGTAATACTCAGCCTTGAGGGCAGACAACTGTAGTAATAATACTCACCCTTGAGGGCAAGAAGCTCCTCTTGTGCTCAGGCCTGCCCGAGAGCGGCGTTTCCATGACCTCGTGCGAGTAGAGGTCCATGAAAGGCTCGTACAAGTTGTACTGTGCACTTGGAACCTGGGCCTTCACCAGTCGCTGGACAAGTTCCAGGTCATCATCCACCAGCACAACATCCTGCCCTGTCAGCCGGTCTACCACTGTTCGCCTGTACAGGGAACCAATTTTAGCCATTTTGTACATATGCAAACACTGGTCTTGTCAAATTTGTTATTGTGGGTGTAGTCGGTATTCGGCTATCGTGTAGGCCATAGAGAATAAAATAAGGCACTAGGAACAAGCAGTTTGGTCATTCTTGAGTTGCTCAATTACGCGCATACACCATACAATGCAAGCCATTTCAGAAACATACATGCACTTTACTCATGCACAGGCATTCCAGTCATGCACTTGCACCGCAATCATACACAGGCCCCAAAAGTTAAGTATAGTGTGACTGCATCCTGTAGTGTCATTATGGTTATGACTACAACAGCTACAGGTCCATAATGTAAGTCTAAGGAGACATGTACTGTATTCCAGTTGAATGTCATCTAATTTGAAAGCATTTATGTAGCTAACAAGAAATGAGGAAAACTCTAAACTATTGCTTGCCAGATAGTTTGGATACTTAGCATTTGTATTTACAATGCAACTGGTTAGTGAAACAGCCAAAAGGACATGAGATAATTCACTTCATTTTATGCAAACAACCTTTAATGAACAGGCACATTTGCTGGGTGCCTCATGAGCTTGAATTTACAGATAAATGTTGTATTGCATTCAAAAAAACTGTACAACAAGCCTTAATGCTATAAAATACAATGGGTTTGCTATTAAATATATAATTAATGTGTGTAATACTTTTGCAGTGTTGAATTCTAGATTTTGTTCAACAAATAATGAGGAAGATGTTGTTAAGTGATATTCTTTTACATATTTGACAATAGCTTTGCTCATTTCTGGGTAGGAAATCAGGGTATTAGTTGAGAAATGAAATTTTGTAATGTGTTGAAAACTTTGGTGTCTGTGTAATTAAAGACTACAACTAAAAGAATTCCATCACCACAGACAGAATTACATTTTTATAACAAAATTATGACAGTATATGGGCAATGACTCTGAATTTCAAGCAGTAGTGAATGTGTTAAAAGGAAATTCTGATCCTTCAATGCTTTGATTCAACAATTCAAACTTCTGACATCCATACCACAAACTCAACACCACCTACCAGGAACAACAATAGTAAGTAAAAGTATGCTTCACAAACCCACATTATAAATCAAATTTACTAGACTATCAACATAATACTTTACTAGAGATTGGTATGCACACATTTTGTAGACTTCAACTTAAAGCAGCGGAAAACTGTCACTCACATGTAATTAGGATCCTCAATGCGTCTGAGGAATGCATCAAGCCCATCACCTCTGTCAGGCTTGTAGATCTTCTCTCCCGTGTGATCAAAACCAATGTGATCACATTCATCATACCACTCAGTTGGGACATTGCCTGCAGTACACAACACTGATGTAAAATCTTGGCAAATGATTACAGAAAATAACTAAGCAGTCATTGATAGGTTAGAACAAAATTTTTTAATGCTCAATCAAACATCAAGAAAAATAGATCACTGACATTACAGAGAAGCAAGATCATTGATTGAGGCCCAGCAATGGACTAACTTGACACCTAAATTCATAAGTGTATAAGCCCCACATATACAAATAGGAAATTTTAAGTAATTATAACTATTTGAATCAAAACCAAGAGCACTTGCAATCTTTGAATCCCAAGTACCAGCAAAAATATATTCCCTTTACTACTATCATGTACTGCAACAACACTAAAAACATGCGAGCATCAAATCATCATATGCTAAGAGTGAGACTTAGCCAAACATAAAAATGAAGTCACAGGCAAAACTGAGCACCTACCAATAGTGTTCATGATCTCCTCTTCATCAGACGAGTCTCCCTCAGCGTATTCATCCTGCTGCTCGGACTCTGCCTGCTTCACTCCATCCGTGATGATCTCCTCCAGCTCTTCTTCCTTTTCTTTAGAACCTTCTTGTGAATCTTCCTGTACATCTGAGTTGGATATACATCCATTCTGAACCTGTAAGTATTTATTTACTTTATATTTACTTTTTGATTATTGCTTTACTCAAATAGTATGTTCAAACCAATGGCATTTACTCTTCCTGAAATTTTCAATACTCTGGTTGATCATTGCAAATGCTAATTTTAAAGTGCTGTAGGATCAAAGTATTTCATGAACTTTGATACTAAAGTCATTTTAATAAATTCACTGGTGATATAATCACCAACCTTAAACTTTTTCATTATACTTGGTGACCTAAATAAGAAGGCTCCATGAAAATTTTTTTTGAATCTCCTACATTTATTCACTTATCACTCTTATCATATTAGAATTTGCAACAGAAGCATTTGTAAATACAATTAAATGTAAATAAAAGAAAGATCAAGCAAAGAAAATGCTGCATCAACCATTTCTACACAAGAGGATCATTCAAGAAAAGCAATGAGATTTTACTGTACCAATACAAATATGGGAAGCCTTTCAAAAGCAGAAATCAAAACTTTATTGGACCACTGAGAACCTCAAATACAGCTAATGAAAACCATCGAAGCCAGTCAGAACACCCCAGGATGCATATAACCAAACTGGTCCAGAGCATGGCCAGGTGAGGTGAGTAAAGAATTGTATGTTGAGGCTTTCAAAACAAGCATGAGCTCAAAATTCTACCCTGTTCAAGAAGAAATTCCTAGCTAACCTAACTTAACCTGAGATGAACAGCAAAAGTTTATGGGCTTTATGATCAATCCTGATAGCAGTAGCCAAAAATGTCCACAAAATTTTAGAATACTAAAATTCAGGTTTGAATTGGAAATTTATCTTAATATCACATACAGTTCGGTAATTAATTGACATATAAGACAGAAAAATATTACAAACAGTATAAAATACTCGTGGCCAACGCTACAGAACACAATATATAAACCGAATATAATTGAGATATCTTGTTAAGGCAGAATAATATACTCACCAATTCATCAGATCCCAAGATATTACCAGAAGATTCTGTCTCTAATTTTCTTTTACGTGCCATAATTTAATCAAATTCTACGTATTTAAATTTCAAACTTCACAATCCACCAGCACAACATACACTTCCGAAATATTTGTTCGAACCGCAGGTTCGCAGGTTGTAAACTTCTAAGAGTACTTTGATTGTTATTCAGTTTCTATTACAGTCCAATGAAGCAGGTAACTGTGATGGTTTCTCCTAACGTACATAAAGTGCGATCGTGAACGGTACACATAAAAAAATACTACAAAAAATACTACTGCACCTCAATTACCCCTGTTTAGTTACAAATCAGTAAATTAGTTCCCACTTCAGCCCATTTATCAAAATATATGAAATTCTGCGTACTGTTTGCAGTATCTTCTCAATATTAAACGGATATTGTAGCACTGACCTTTACATATTTTTGTAGCTTGTCTTTGCTATTCCCTTTATTTATTTGATCCCTTGTCAGGAAATATATTAAACAATGCCTGTGATTCTAAGGTTATATAAAGACTAAACCATCAACAACAGTGCATGTTTTTGAGATACATCTGTTGAAAGCAGTATTCTGAGTCTTTTCAATTCTATTAATGTATTGTCATGTGAAATACGATGTGTTGCCCTCGTATAATAAGCATTGCCACCTCTACCTATTAATTAACTGAGTTTATTCAAAGGTTAAGATCCTATCAGAAGAATTCTGTTGAGTGGTAAATGCCAAACTAAAAATAAAAGATCCCATCTCATTGGTGGAAATGAATGGACCCTGGACCAAAATAACTGGGTACCAGGCTGAAGTCTGCAATCTGAGTGCTATATTGGCAAACCTCATATGATTTAAACCTCATCAAAACATGTCTTTCACATCCCACGTGGAAAAAACATGCAGCAAAATTAACGGTACATTGATGTTCCTTCACCGCGTGAAGAACATGCTTGACGAAAAAACTAGATTATTAGCTATTCAATCTTTGGTATTATCCCGCTTTGACTACTGTGACTTGGTCTGGGAAGATATACCTAAAGGTCTTCAAAAAGAGCTACAGAAATGTGTGAATTTTGCTGCTAAAGTAGTATACATAGGAAATTTCAGAAAGAACGATCATGCAACACCTCTCATGGAAAAGCTTAACTGGACCCCGATAGAACAAAGACTACTATTCACAAGGTCAAATACGTATTTTCCTCTCTATATCGCCCTCAAAGTTCAGCCAACGTTGTTAAATTCTATCCACCCACTACCAAAGGTGTGAAACCTGATCGACGACACGATGTTAACATCAGTTTCCGCTCGTCCGATGCTGGACAAAGGGCTCTTTCTATTTCAGGTGCATTGCTTTGGAATAAACTGCCCACGCATATGAAGAAAAACCAATCAATTAAAAATTTAAAAAAAACGTGACACGACATTTTTGCATATCAAAGTAGCAAACAAATACAGAAATCTTAGCTCCTATGCATAATCAAACAAAATTAACTTAGTAACGAAAC